>WAAD01018000.1:157962-180424 GCA_013389945.1 Fregata magnificens | reverse complement strand
TGGGGGTGCACAAGAAGTTGGGAAGGGACACAGCTGGGACAGCTGACCCCAACTGACCAAAGGGACATTCCATACCATATGACGTCATGCTCAGCGATAAAACTAGGGGAAAGGTTGGCCGGGGGGCCACTGCTCGAGGACTGGCTGGGCATCCGTCGGTTGCTGGTGAGCAATTGTTTTCATTTGCATCACTTGTCTTTTTGGGGTTTTATTTCTCACTCTTTATTATTTTCCTTTTCATTACAATTTATAATGATGATGATTATTACTACTATTATTATTATTTTATTTTATTTCAATTATTAAACTGTTCTTTTCTCAACTCATGAGTTTTCTCACTTTTACCGTTCCAACTCTCTTCCCCCCCATCCTGCCACGGGGGGAGAGTGAGCAAGCGGCTGTGTGGTGCCTAGTTGCTGGCTGGGGTTAAACCGCGACAGTCCTTTTTGGCACCCCAGATGGGACTCGAAGGGTTTGAGATAATAACAGATTGACCAGAACTTATCGGAAGGGATTTATACCTGTTAACAGTTGCGGGTCATGATATTGATTCATCTGTTCTCGATATTAGTTCATCTGATCTGTGCCATGCTCTTTTTTTTTGCTGTACATGTTAAAGGTTGGTGTTGGCTTTTGTAGTTTGCTGTGCTCTGTAGTGATTAGTGATGTTTTGTCTGGGAGATTTGTTATTAAAACACTGACCCTGAGCTTAATCTGGTATTTGGGCTCTGTACTGAAGCCATGACTGTACTTTGGGTACCGTCTCATGGAGACAATTAACAATTATACTTCTTCTGAGAGGTTTTTTGTGGAGGAAATACAAAATGGCACCTTCGCTACCTTCTTCTGTGATGTTTTCTCCCTTGTTACAATAACTTCTCAGTATCTTGAACATCCTTCGGTAGTTAAAATACTTCGATTTGTATTTCTTAGGAATATTGCTTCAGTTTTGTCTAAGGTTAACAAGCAATTTAGGAATACAGCCCAGGCTCCACGAGAGTATGGTCATGGGTGGCATGGCATGTGGGAGAATATGGGCAGATATCTAGAGAACTTCTCACCTCCAATGGTCTGGAACCTCACCCCCAAACAACTGCAGGATCCTGATGAAGTGATAGAGTGCTTGAAAAAAAAATGCCGTGGCTATTCCAAAGAGACACAACTTACCACACTGTGCTGGGCCCTGGCCAGCATCTACCAAATACTGCTTGATATTATGCAGCACCCTCAGGGAAAAGAGGGAAAACATACCAACAGACACTATGGCTAAACCAGACACTGTATCAGTCACCCCTATAACTAAAAAGAAACAATGGAAGTGGAAGTCAGCTTGTTTAGTAAGGGATGAAGAAAATTCTCCTAAGAGGGAGCAAGAGAAAGAATCAGAAGAGGCAGTCTGTTCTGCAGCAGAGCAGTCACAAGAACAGGAAGAAGAAGAGATGGAAATCATAAATGAGACAGAAACCACCCAATCCCTACCCCTAAGTGAGCTGCAAGATATGCAAAAAGATTTTAGGCATCAACCAGGTGAGCTAAATTTCAGCTGGTTACTCCAATGCTGGGATATTGGGACCAGTAGTCAGGAATTAGAGGGTAAGGAAGCCTGTCAGCTAGGATCCCTTGCTAAGGATAAGGCCATTGACAAAGGGATTAGAAAAAAGGCAGGAGTCCTCAGTCTTTGGTGGCAACTCCTGTCAAGTGTGAAGAACAGGTATCCCTTCAAGGAAGAACCTGCAAATTCACAAAGCAAATGGACCAACATTGAGGGAGGTATCCAGTATCTGAGGGAATTAGCCATGTTGGAGGTGATCTATAACAACCTGGATGACAACCAGGCATCCAAAGACCCAGATGAAATGAGGTGCACACGGTCCATGTGGCGAAAGTTTGTACGAAATGCACTGATGTCATACACCCACACTCTGGCGATAATGAGCTGGACAGACATGGGGAGGCACCAACTGTAGATGAACTGGCCAGACAACTCTGAGAATACGAAGATAATCACGCTTCCTCCATGTGGGCCTGTGTCTCGGCTGTGGACAGACTGACCCAAAAAATGTCTGAGCAAGCCGAGAAGGGTAGGTCTTCCTCATGCACTCCAACCAAGGTCTCAGCTATTACGAGAGTCAGCCTTTTTCTGTTCAAGGGAAAGGGTACCAGTGGCACACACCACATGCAAGCCTGTGGTTCTTCCTCCTTGACCAGGGGGAGGACCTGAGGAAGTGGGATGGTGAACCTACCTGGAGACTAGGAGCTCTGGTACAGGTACTGCAAGGAAAAACAACAGCCAAAAAGCATCCATCCAGGAAAATTACTGCTCCAGTGTCTGTTGGGCAGAGTAGAAGGGCTGATCATACTTTTGACACTGACGAAGGGAATTCTGTTTTGCAGCTACAAAAATCAAGTAATGAAGACTTCGACCAGGACCAGAGGGGCCCTGCCTTTGGCCACGTGGAGGAAAGAGACAACCAGGTCTACTGGACTGTGTGGATTCGATGGCCTGGCACATCAGACCCACGGGAGTATAAAGCTCTAGTGGACACTGTTGCGCAGTGTACTCTAATACCATCAGATTACAAAGGGGCAGAATCCATCTATATTTCTGGACTGACGGGAGGATCCCAAGGACTCTCTGTTTTGGAGGCTGAGGTAAGCCTAACTGGGAATGAGTGGCAAAAGCATCCTATTGTGACTGGTCCGGAGGCTCCATGTATCCTTGGCATAGACTACCTCAGAAGAGGGTACTTCAAAGACCCGAAAGGGTAGCGGTGGACTTTTGGTATAGCTGCCTTGAGTACGGAGAAGATTAAACAGCTGTCCAGCTTGCCTGGTCTCTCAGAAGATCCGTCTGTGGTGGGGCTGCTGCAGGTTAAAGAACAGCAGGTGCCAGTTGCTACCATGACAGTGGACCGGCAACAATATTGCACCAATCGAGACTCCCTGGTTCCCATCCATAAATTCATCCAGCAACTGGAAAGTCAAGGAGTGATCAGTAAGACTCATTCACCCTTTAACAGTCCCATATGGCCAGTGCAAAAATCTAACGGAGAGTGGAGGTTAACAGTGGACTATCGAGGCTTGAACGAAGTCACACTGCTGCTGAGTGCTGTGGTACCAGACATGGTAGAACTCCAATATGAACTGGAGTCAAAGGCCACCAAATGATATGCAGCAATTGATATCGCCAACGTGTTTTTCTCGATTCCTCTGGCAGCAGAGTGCAGGCCACAGTTTGTTTTCACGTGGAGGGGTATTCAGTACAGCTGGAATCCACTGCCCCAGGGGTGGAAACACAGCCATTTGTCATGGATTGATACAGACTGCACTGAAGGAAGGTGAAGCTCCTGAACACCTGCAGTATATTGATGACATCATTGTGTGGGGCAACACAGAGAAGGAAGTGTTTGAGAAAGGGAGAAGAATAATCCAGATTCTTTTGAAAGCTGGTTTTGATATAAAATAAAGTAAGGTCAAAGGACCTGCACAGGAAATTCGGCTTTTAGGAATAAAATGGCAAGATGGGCGTCGTCATATCCCAATGGATGTGATCAATAAAATAACAGCTATGTCTCCACTAACTAACAACAAAGAAATGCAAGCTTTCTTAGGTGTCGTGGGTTTTTGGAGAATGCATATTCCAGGTTATAGTCTGATTGCAAGCCCCCTCTATCGAGTGACCTGGAAGAAAAACAACTTTGAATGGGGCCCTGAGCAGCAAGCAAGTCTTTGAACAAATTAAACGGGAGATAGTTTATGCAGTAGCACTTGGGCCAGTCCAGACAGGACAAGATGTGAAAAATGTGCTTTACACCTCAGCCAGATAACAGTCTCACCTGGAGCCTCTGGCAGAAAGCACCTGGAGAGACTCGAGGTCAACCCCTAGGGTTTTGGAGCTGGGGATATAAGGGATCTGAAGCCTGTTACACTCCAACTGAAAAAGAAATATTAGCAGCATATGAAGGAATTCGAGCTGCTTCAGAAGTACTTGGTAGTGAAGCACAGCTCCTTTTGGCACCTCGATTGCCTGTGCTCGGCTGGATGTTCAAAGGGAAGGTCCCCTCTGCACATCATGCAACTGATGCTACATGGAGTAAGTGGGTCACGCTGATGATGCAATGGGCTCGAATGGGAAACCCCGACCGCCCGGGAATCCTGGAAGTGATCATGGACTGGCCAGAGGGCCGAAATTTCGGAGTGTTGCCAGAGGAGGTGCCCCTTTGTATAATAAATTACCAGAAAAAGAAAAGCAATATGCCCTGTTTACAGACGGATCCTCTCATATTGTGGGAAAACAGAGAAGGTGGAAAGCTGCTGTGTGGAATCCTACCTGCCAAGTCACAGAAACTGCTGAAGGACAAGGTGAATCGAGTCAGTTTGCAGAGGTGAAAGCCATCCAGCTGGCTTTAGAGATTGCTGAACGAGAAAAATGGCCAGTACTTTACCTCTATACTGACTCATGGATGGTGGCAAATGCTCTGTGGGGGTGGCTACAGCAATGGAAGCAGACCAACTGGCAGCACAGAGGTAAACTCATCTGGACTGCTGAATTATGGCAAGATATTGCTGCTCGGGTAGAGAACCTGGTTGTAAAAGTACGTCACATAGATGCACACGTACCCAAGAGTTGTGCCACTGAAGAACATTGGAACAATGAGGAGGTGGACCAGGTTGCTAGAATTGAAGTGGCTCAGATGGATCTGGATTGGGAACATAAGGNTGGAGCTGGGGATATAAGGGATCTGAAGCCTGTTACACTCCAACTGAAAAAGAAATATTAGCAGCATATGAAGGAATTCGAGCTGCTTCAGAAGTACTTGGTAGTGAAGCACAGCTCCTTTTGGCACCTCGATTGCCTGTGCTCGGCTGGATGTTCAAAGGGAAGGTCCCCTCTGCACATCATGCAACTGATGCTACATGGAGTAAGTGGGTCACGCTGATGATGCAATGGGCTCGAATGGGAAACCCCGACCGCCCGGGAATCCTGGAAGTGATCATGGACTGGCCAGAGGGCCGAAATTTCGGAGTGTTGCCAGAGGAGGTGCCCCTTTGTATAATAAATTACCAGAAAAAGAAAAGCAATATGCCCTGTTTACAGACGGATCCTCTCATATTGTGGGAAAACAGAGAAGGTGGAAAGCTGCTGTGTGGAATCCTACCTGCCAAGTCACAGAAACTGCTGAAGGACAAGGTGAATCGAGTCAGTTTGCAGAGGTGAAAGCCATCCAGCTGGCTTTAGAGATTGCTGAACGAGAAAAATGGCCAGTACTTTACCTCTATACTGACTCATGGATGGTGGCAAATGCTCTGTGGGGGTGGCTACAGCAATGGAAGCAGACCAACTGGCAGCACAGAGGTAAACTCATCTGGACTGCTGAATTATGGCAAGATATTGCTGCTCGGGTAGAGAACCTGGTTGTAAAAGTACGTCACATAGATGCACACGTACCCAAGAGTTGTGCCACTGAAGAACATTGGAACAATGAGGAGGTGGACCAGGTTGCTAGAATTGAAGTGGCTCAGATGGATCTGGATTGGGAACATAAGGGTGAGCTATTTATAGCTCAATGGGCCCATGACACTGTGACAAAGTGTTCCCAATGATACCTGTGAAATTGCACGGCTTCTGACCAACGCTATTTTGGACTATGTCCAAGTAATACAGTTGAGCTTTGGCAAGATTTACAACCAAACTCAGATCCACTCATCTTGAAGTTAGAAAATGCTCAGAACAAAAGAAAACTGAACTGCAAAATGTGTTGTGATCAGATACCTTTTATTAGTTTGAACGCGATACTGCCATTCAGTGTGGTGATGGTACAAAACAGTACGCAGCAGAAAACATCCACTTGAATACTGGCTGTAAAAAAAAAAAAAAATTGGCAAGCAGAACACATCTGACAATTCTATTAAAATATAAATCTTAAGTTTTGCTCCTCCTGTACTTAAGCGAACTCCTGTCTTGAAGAAAGATGTAGTGAATATGTGTATTCCCTAGCACCCTATATAACCAGTAAGTCAATTCAGTTTGGGCTTGAACACAAAATCTATTCCCAGATGATGTGCCTGTGATTCTTTTGCACCCTGAGGCACTTGGCAAGAATCCTAACAAACAAGGTTAAAGTCAAAAGAGACTCAAAATACCGGAGGCAGTGGGTTTCTAAGCCTTGATCCACTGGAAAAGAGGGAAGCATTTCTTTTTACAGGGAGAGAAAAAAGAACAAAGAGACGTCATTTAAGCAACGCAAACTCAACACAGATACCAAGAAGAAAAAAAACCCCAACATTGACAAACCAGGAGGCAGCAGACAGAAAATATCGCATTACTAATGTTGTTAGTAGAACCAAAATAGCACAGGAATGAATTTCCACTGAATGCAAAGAAAAATCTGGGGATGGTATAGATTGTAACCAGCTTTAGCAAACAGTGAACTCTAATTAGTCACTACCAATAGCTGTTTAGTATTGTTAAGAAATGATGGTTCCTCTAAAAGTAATGTGATATCTTTGATAAGGGAGGGATTACAACTAATGTCAATCTTTTCCACTAGAAACAGATCTTTTGGAGAATAAATACCCATTTTCCATATTTTACTTGATACTGTAAATTCTGGAATTGTTACAAGCACAGCACATCCGTGATATTTTTTTACCAACACGTCTAATGAGAGGCCAGGCCACAGCAAAACAAACTGCTTTTCTTTTTACAGCAATGCCCTTCACCTTTGACCCTGGATGAGATGGTAGCATCACAAGGATGCCTGTGTGCCCATTTAGCTCTTCCTTAAGATTGCTACCAGGTTGCTACCAGGTGTGGAGTTAATTAGTACCATCAAGATACTATGTGTAAAATGCACACCTTAACTATCATAAAGTTAATGTATCTTTTATTTAGAAGAGGAGTAATACATACGCATTTCAATGAAAGATATTTCTGTTTGGTATATTGAAGCACTGATAAAAGCCAAAACACCTACACATAAGGACTGAGGCAATTGAACAATATTTATAACAGAGAGAAAAGCAAGCTAGGATGTCTTTTTAAAACCTGCTATAATTCAAAGTTAAGTTCCGCACTAGCTGCAGAAATTGCTGTGTGATGCTCTTTGGTTTGCATTACTTAGGAATGCTGATGCACCATTTTAGCTGTAGAAATCTGAATCTGAGATGAATTGGTAAAACCTAGAAGCAAAGAAAGAACTCATGAAAAAAAGTCTTACTACATCAAAATACATTAAAACTTCTGAGTCTTCCCAATACTTTCTCACTATACTTTTACTGTCAGTGAAATCAGAAAAGTAGACATAAATACAAGGTGTTTCTTTATTATTTAGCTGACCTTACACAGGCATCTATTCAGAATCTTCTGTGCTGATTTCAACATAAAAATACTGTTGTTTGAATCTTAGTCGCATGAGCTCCAAAAATGCTATACAGTTAGGAAAGCACAAACCAGATTTTAACTCGCTTTGCTTTTTATGGAGAGAATTGTTTCATTAAATCCCAGCCAAAAAGATTCTACAAGTTATAGGCAAGTTTTAGTCACTGATGATGATGATTAAGCTGGGGGGAAAAAAAATCACACTCGGTTCTTAAATACCATGTTGAGTTTTTCAGGATTTGCAAATTATCAATGTCCTCTTGTTACAAGTCCTTCCTCCCTTCTCTGCAGCCCTCCTGTTACAAAAGATGCTCAGTTTATTGTTAGATAAATAGGGACGCTTACACTGTTTCAGTTTGCATTCTTAGAGTAGACATCTGTTCATTTCAATAGCTCCTGAGATGAGGAAGATAAGTAGATCATGTTCTCTGGACAATGCACTGCTGGGTATTGACTACATCTCCACCCATCTTTGAGAAAAATGTGAGCTTAACTAGCTGTAGCACAGGCTATCTCATCGTCTGGAAGTGCAATAATAAGCATTCCTGATACAGAAAACAGAGGTTGCATCATTGCATATTAACTTTTCTCTGTTGAGGTGCTTGAAGTTACAGATTAAAAGGGTTTTTCTTAAATTTTAATCTTATTCATTAATGGGGAAGGGCTTGTTTGTAATACAGTGAGAATACCCAAAGTTTAAAGTAAGCACTGTGCATGAATCCTTCCCTTTGTAGAGAAATAAAATGTTCTACATATGTTAGGCCTTTGCCTGTTTTATTGTTGATGGGCAGTGAGATTTTCTCAGACATCACTAGCAGAAGAGCTAATGAACTCTGTCCTTTAGCTAATTAAGACACCATGTCTTCTTTCTTGACAGGAGCAAAGTCTTGCTGTTATTTCCTCTAAGCAAAAAAACGTGCTGTTTAACTCCTCATAGGTAGAATCATAGAATCATTTAGGTTGGAAAAGACCTTTAAGATCATCAAGTCCAACCATTAACCTAGCACTGCCAAGTCCACCACTAAACCATGTCCCTAAGCACCACATCTACCCGTCTTCTAAATACCTCCAGGGATGGTGACTCAACCACTTCCCTGGGCAGTCTGTTCCAATGCTTGACAACCCTTTCAGTGAAGAAATTTTTCCTAATATCCAATCTAAACCTCCCCTGACGCAACTTAAGGCCATTTCCTCTCGTCCTGTTGCTTTTTACTTGGGAGAAGAGTCCAACACCCACTTCACTACAACCTCCCTTCAGGTAGTTGTAGAGAGCGATAAGTCTCCCCTCAGCCTCCTCTTCTCCAGACTAAACAAGCCCAGTTCCCTCAGCCGCTCCTCATAAGACTTGTTCTCCAGACCCTTCACCAGCTTCATTGCTCTTCTTTGGACGCACTCCAACACCTCAGTGTCTTTCTTGTAGTGAGGGGCCCAAAACTGAACACAGTATTCAAGGTGCGGCCTCACCAGTGCCGAGTACAGGGGCACGATCACTTCCCAAAACATACAAGATAAATGATTGCCTTGAATAACACTTCAAAGCCTCAGGCATTAGAAGGCAAAGATGCTGACCTTATGGCTGCTTCTGCCTCTTTTCAAAAATCAAGCGGAACATTTAAGACTTACAGGTTACTGTGCCTCAGGGTCCAGCTCTATTTCATCCCCAAGCATACACCACACGAGATTCTTGAGTCCCTGTAAACTAGAATAGACATACATCAGATATTTCAAGCATTCTGCTTGCCTCAGTTAGATGCAGAAAAATCACGATTTTTTTTTCCTTTCTCAGTAACAGCAGTAGTCTAGTTAAGAACAAAGAATTAACAAATCCCATCTGCTAAGGATGGTTACCTCCCGCACCTGACCCTTATCACCCACTACCTATTGCTGCTCCTCTGAGGTGCAGGTCAATGGGTGTTTACACCCATACCACTGCTCAGAAGGGTAAGAAGAGCATTTGCAGTCACTGGCGCTCTGAGAACAATGACTCCAGATTAATAGTGAGGACATTAACGTGGAATAAAGCTAGAACTCATTCAAACTTAATTCCCTTTGCTTCTGAAGCTTTCTCAGAAAGCACACTTTCCTTGGAATAGCTTCTTCCTTCCCTTCTACTCTGTGCCTTTTCCCAACAGCATACCACAGCAGATGCCAGGGTTTCTGCTAAGGAGTGGAAACCTCATTGTAATGGGTCTTTTGCTATCAGACATCAAGATTCAGGATGCAGTGGGGAAAGGGAAATCTTGTTGCCCGAAGACCACAGGGCAGCTCCATTTGCATCCCTGACATGCTTCTTGTGTTGGGGGTCTCCACCTGCCTTCCCCACATGAAGGGAAGCATGGAATCCAGGCTCAGCCCCAGGACTCACTTCTGATGCAGAGATCCGAACACCCCTGTCCTTGGAGGAGTGCTGCCACAGAAGAGGGTTCAAACACATGTGGATGTTGCGATGGGGAAGCTTATGGAGGAAGGAAGAGCTGGCACCATACCATAAGGCTCCTGGTTACCGTGTCCCTAGCAGGGAGAGAAGAGCTCTGTCCTTTTTGCTGCCCCGTCAGCTCATCTCTGGGGATCAGTGGGATGAGGCTGCAGTGCCTGGGGAAAGAGGAACCAGGAGGGACTCTGTGTTTGCATGGACACTTTTCGTCTGCACTGCGCATAAAGCATCCCTAAGTTGGCTGGCAGAGGGCTGAGTTGGTGACACCAGCCAAAGCTTCACCTTGACAGTGACAGCAGTCAGTAAAGCTTCCCCCCTTCAAGGCTGTCGGCAGTGTTCAGAGCCACTGAATGGTGTACATGGATCCAGCAGCTAAGTAAGCAAGCTAAGTACGCTAAGTAAGGAGAGCACTACGTTTCCTGGTTCGTAGGTAACTCCTCATATCTCAAATCTGGGGCTCCACAACTGGCATTCAAAAACCCAGAGCTTTTCTGATGAATGCACAGTCTGCAGTAGCTATCAAGCAATGCCCTTTGCTGCTGCTGTCTTAGAGACCTGATTGAAACCAGCACTGGCGCAATCTTTACATACAGACATTTTATTTGGGAGAGCTCTTACAAACGGAGCAGGACTGAAGTGACAGTATGAAGTCAGGTTTTACATTCCCAGCTTCCCAAGAAGATTAGGGTCATAGCTCTCCAGGGACCACGATACTAGACCACATGGTTGGAGAATACAGATGAGTAAATGATAACTTTGGAAGCCTTTATAGTATCTGCCCTGGTTCATAAACACAGAGCAGATTTTGGGCTTAAACATATTTCTCTGACATTGCTTCTGGTTGTTGAGGTCTTCAGGATTCCTACAGCCTGCCCTCACCTCTTCTTGCCTTTAAGTTTCTTGCATGCTTGGTCTTTCACATTAAGGTTGTGTTCTGTCTTATCCTCCATTTCCCCTCCCACAATAATCCTAAGAACGGTCTTTCAGGGTACGCGCAATTAACCTGATTTCTGCCAACCAGGCTACCAGCTCGACCAGCCTGCTGAAGTTATTGGGATTTCATTACACATGCCAGCTTTAATTCTTTACAGGCCTCCCACAGTTCCTTAATTACATCTTGTTCTTCACGTATCGTTATTCCTTAGCTGGCCCCAAATTACAGTCAGTTTAAAAAAAATATTTAATCGCATTCCTTTCTTACTTGTGGTTGTCTAATGTCCATAAAAAACAAAAGAGGCCTTATAATAGCCTAGTATATTTGAAGCTTGGAACTGAAAATTATCTGCAAAGATAGTAACAGTCAACCCTGCTGTGTTCCTGGTCTTAATTTAATAGAATAATGGCAATGCAAGCCTGGTAAGGACCCCCTGGGATCACACAGTCCTTTTTCCTCTCTGAAGCATAGTGTAATAATTTGTCTAGCTTGATCTTAAAACCCTTCCATAAACAGTCCTCCTCTGTGCAGCATATTTAGGCATTGCACCAGAGATACTTCCTAATACCAAACCCCAAAGTATCTCCAATGCAAATTCATTGAGTTCATGACAGTCTATTTGCAAGGGTCTTTGAGAACAAATTACCACCTTTCTGTTTAACAGGCCTTTGAATACTGGATTATTATTACATCTTAGCTCTAGTCTTCTCTTTCCTATACCAAAAAAAGCCATTTCCCTCAATCTTTTCTCAAAAGTCATGTCTTTGGGTCTTGTTTTCTGGCCATGTTTTCTTTACCCCCTACCTTTTTGATTTCCCTCCTCTGGACTCCTCCCAGGTTGGCAACACTTCAGAAAGTGTGGCGCCCAAAACTGTTCAGTGCCAATGTCAGCGTCCCAGGGTCAAGCAGGGAAGGATAATTACCTTGCATATGTTACCTACAACACTTCTGTCAGCACTGCACAGCATGGGATTTGCTTAGTTTTGTAACAGTATCATATTATGACAATTTCATTTGTCATGGCTCCATTAGATGGCTCCATTAGAGCAATCACACCTCTTCATTCCCTGCTTTATAATTTATTTTTTAATTTCCCTTTCCCAAGGATAACTGTTTGTATTTGAGCACTGAATTTTCCCTTGTTGGTTTTGGGCCTTTTGTGCTGTTTCTTAATATGGTTCTGATTTTTGATCCTGTATCTCAAAGAGCTTGTAATCCCTCCTAGCCTCATGTTGCTTGAAAACTTGTGTGTTTCGTGATTCAAGTTGTTACTGAAAATCCTGAGTAGAAATATTATTTCTGCAGAGCCCTGCTTTTGATGCCTTCCCAGTTTAACATCAAATCATGTGACTGTGTGCTCACTGTATCATGACTCTGGGTAGCTACACGTTTCTTTTGTTTCCTTAAGAGCATGTTAGGTGGGACCATGTCAAAAGCCTTAGTAGAGTTGAGATGTATCTACTGCTTCCCCTTTATCCACGAGAACAATTACCCTGTCAAAGAAGGAAACAAGGTTAGTGTGACATGATTTATTCTCAACAAATCTACTTCAGCTGTTTTTATTAGCTTATTATTCTCTAGGTAGTTATACACTGAGTCTTTAATAATTTAGTCTTGTGTATCTTTCAGGATAACACAGATAGACTTGTTATCTCCCTGAACCTTCCTTTTCCTCTTTTGAAGGATGGGTTCTGTGGGGTTTCTTCTGGTTCCTAGAGAACCTTCTCCTCTTTTGTTACCCAATGAGTGTTAATGGTTCAGATACTCCTTCAGTTTCTTAGATATTCCACGGTAAATCCCACCAGGCCACTCTAACCTCAATATATGTAACACATTAAATATTTTCTAACCTCTTCTTTCCCTACTCAGACCTGTGCACCTGTGCTCTTGTAAACAACCTAATCGCTTCAGGCATTTGCTCACAATTTATGTCATGCCTGAAGCAAAGATGTCATTGAATATCTTGGTTTTCTCATGGTGGTCTATTATTTGCAATCCTCCCCTTTTGAGGAACGGGCCTGAATTTTACTTTGCCTTTTTCTGCTCTTGTAGTGTTCATACAATCTTTCCACATTAATTTTTATCGCCCTCGATAGTAGTAAGTCATTGTGTACTTTATCTTTCTAGGCTCAACCATACACTTTTGGTCTACTTTTTTTCTACTCAGCTTTAGTCAGATGTCCTTGTCCCTTATTTGTAAATAAATCCTTTTTTAATATTCAAGACTTTAAAGAGCTTCTGCTGCAGCTATTCCTTCTTACGCTGGTTCCTTTCTCCTCCATAGCACAATAATTTGCTGTTGTGTCTTAAATACAGATTCTTTCAGTAATTGCTGCCTCTCCTGCACTTCTTTATCCTTAAATTATCTTCCCAAGAGAATCTACTTACAAATTTCCTGAGTTTATCAATGTCTGCTTTACCAAAGCCCATTATCTCTATTTGGCTTCTCTCATGCTGTCCTTTTCTTAAAATAATGAACTATGATCAATAGCTTTGCAACCATTTCCTCCCCCTTAGTCCCTGGAATCTATCATTTTTACAGAAGTTGGGCCAGTGTTTTAAGAAACCCCTCTGTCTGAAAGCTGCTGTAGTTTCTGGTCAAACAAAAGATATGAAAAAGCCTGCAAACAATGTCCTGCTTGAGCCTGGATACAACAATACCTGTACTACTTGATAATGGTCAACATTACTCCAGAAATGTGCAAAGGTGATCTGCTTAATTCTGACATGATGTGGCAACCGAGTTGCAACAGACACGCGGAGGAGTAATGTTAATCCATTTTGTTACTTAAGGAAACCTAAACCAGTCAATGCAGTTACCAGCAGAGTTTAGATTTTCTAAGGTGTTAGCAACCACTACTCACATTATTCAGGCATACAAACTTCTGTACTGTATCACTTCTTCTTAGCATCTTCATAACTGCAGAGGGATATTCATATTGGTATCTTTCAGCCTTATGGTGAACTGCAACCAGTCCAACAGTGATGGAGGGATTATACAATTAAGTCATTCTTCTATTCTGTGACCCAAAAATGCTCTTCAAAGCTAGAATATCTGAGGAAAAAAGGGGCGCACACCCCACATAAATTCCTTACCTGTTCAGGTTAGGAAAAATCTAAATATGGCACTATTAGTAGTCTCTTTTATGTCAGACTGACAGATTTTAAACGGCTTCCAGGAGGGCACCACTTTCATATTTCAGCTGTCTTCTCATTATTGTTAGACCTGGAAGCTCAGTGCTGGATGACAGAAATATTTGTACAGTTAAACACCAGGAGAGAGCTACGGAAGTAAAAACACATGTCAGGAAACTGTCTGAATGGGGAGTTCACTTCAGACAGAAATCTCCCTTCAAGCCATAAAATGGAAAGCTGCCTAGATCCATCCGTTTCTAACTTTCTCTTATCTGTCAGCCCAGCGATTTGGCTCGTCATTCCCCTGGCAGAATTTTAAGCAGGTTTAGATGCCTGCTCTCCATCCCCACGTAAACACCACATGTGCAGAACTGTTAATGACAATTAGACTTTAAAAGCCTGCTGTAGGAAATCTCACCCAGAAGCTCAGTGAACACGACAACCATCTCACTTGCTAATATACCTCCCTCAACAGGAAGTTTATGAAGGTGAAAAAACCCCTAAGCTCTCTTAATCACTGGCTACTAGAAGCTGTCAGTGAATAAGGAGAAGGTCTTTCATGCCCCCTGAGACCACTGTACTTCCCAGAGGCACAGGACTATGAGCATCCTGGTTTACTGGCTCACAACAACCACATTACAGCATTTTTTTTCAAGATGTTTATTGAGGTCTTTCTAAAAAGCCTCACTGAAAAGGCCGCTTCAAAACCTTCCTCCTCTGATAGTTAAACCCCTTCTTGTTTGTAGCCTGAATTTCATCATGGGCAACATGTGACCATTTTGTTCAGTGGCAAGTATGGTCCTTAATCATTCTGTCTCCTCCCTACTATAGATACAGATCTATATTTATCTCTCTCGTACTTATGAACAGCAACTGTATACCATTTCAGCCTTCATTCCACTAAAAAAGCCACAGTGATCTAGGCTTTCCTCATAAAACAGACTCTCCATTCCCATTCTATGTCTCTGCTCCAGTTTTAACGGATCATTTTTGAGCATGACTGACCACCTCTACTGCAGGCAGACTTATTATGACTTTGGACTGTGGTCAATACAGCCTTAATCCTGTTGAAACTCCCAACCCCACATTCATGGCTGCCCATTTCTATCACTTAAGTCTTCTACTACAACATTCTGATCATTCGCTGCAAAATTAACTGTTATTTTTTTCTTATTTTCTGTATAAACATTGTTAATACAAATGTTCATTAGGATCAGTCCCAAACCCACTCCTCTACTACCTTACCATCAACTCTATTACCTTTCCTCTAGCCCCATGCAACCCCTTTGACAACAGCACATTTTTGCCTCCCCCTCTGCTAGATCCTTGCTTAGTGTACAACAATTGTATTAATCTGCTCTTGGGCTACATGGGAAATTGCCAGTTATGCTACTGCAGCTGTACAAACGAGTGACAGCTACTGTATGTCCTTTAGCTACAGACCTACTTTTGTCATCAAAGAACAGTAGTGAATTTCTCCACCACGAGCGATGTATTACAAACCCATGTTGTATTTTTTCCCATTTCCATTTATCTCCATCTCCCCTATTAATCTCGTCAACATTTGTTTTAAATCTTTGCATCCTACTCAGGTCATACTAATGGTTGGTAATGGGAGTGCTTCATTATTTCTCTATTCGTTAAACAGGTTCTATATGTGCCGTTCTCCAACCACACAGTATTGCCTAATTTGATAACTACACAGATAAACATCACTGAGGGAACTGCAGTTTCATTTGCCAACTTTTATGATCCCAGTTAAGACGGGTATTAAATAATTTACGTTTTGTTTCGACCCAAACCCAGAATGTGGTAATTTGTTCTCCTTCACTTGTTCCCATTACCCATTTCACTGCCACATTCTGTAACCACCGTGTTACTGAAAACTGAGACGAAATATTCATTTTGCTTTTCACTAGACCTAGATTACCCTTAATCTCCTTAATACTTTTTAACCTTCTCCTTACCTTAGTTAAAAAAAAAAAAACCCAAACATTTTTCTTTGCTCTTTGTTACTTACATAGCTAAAGGGATTTTACTGTTGTTACAGCAATTGTTGATTTCTTTTGCAAGACCCTAGTCACCTTAATTTTGGGAACCCTGACTTTTTTCCTCATACTTTCTGACAAAACAGGGCTTTTTTTAGACATGCAAATCAGAACTTGGAGACAGGTTGTAAGAAGAATTCAAAAGATAAGATCATCTAGGCACATTTAGCAGAACGGGTTTTTGGTTAGCATGGACCATTTCAGTTACTAATGGAAAAAACGGAGCTGTTTCTTTTTCTGTCTCTCCCTCCTCCCAACCTCAAGAAACTGTGGGAAGAGCAACACTAATGGTGCAAACCGTGCACCCCGCAGGGGCACTGACTGGGAAGGGCTTGAAGGGATGAGCTGCACAACCTTGTACCTGTGACTCCATCTTCTAGCATGTGAGCAAGATCGCACCAGGCAATTGGAGTCTCTTCCTGCATGAAGGCTGCATTAGGAACTTTTCCACGTGAATGTGGTTCTCCTTTGGCCTTTCAGGTAAGGAGGGAAAAATGCTTATCCTTTTGTTGACCCCTATCTCTCTCCTTACACTGTGATTTCAGTTCAAGCTGGGACCTAAAGCACTGGATGAGACAGTTCCTGCTTCCATCCCAGCGACGGATGAAAAGGGCACTGCCTGGTGCTCTCCGCAGCATCAGGCAATGCGTAGAATGTTTCCACCAGCAGAAGTCCCTCTAAAAATTTTATATTTCAAGTAAAATACATGAGCAGTACAGAATCCCACTGTGTACTGAATGCTCCAATAACATCTTAGTAAATTGGTTTCTGATCCAGGCTTCTGAAAATTATATGCTCATCAGAAAAGCTCTCCACAGCTTGCAGGAACACGTCCATAACACACAGCAGAAAATGAGACTTCCTATGCTTCTACAAATGCTGCAGTCCCAAGGGCTCTCAGAGCTATTAGTGGTAATCAACTGAGATACACAAGTAGGTTTGGCTCTTCTTTCACCTTAGAGGCTTTTCTGATACAGGTTTCCAGATAAATGCCTGACCTGTCAGCCTTTTTACTGCTGGCGGCAAGTCAGGTATCTTCAGGGCCCTTCTGGGAGATAGGTGCAGATATCAAAGGGAGTTGTAGCACGGTTATCTGGACAATCCAATAGCTATCAAATGCATGGCAGCCAAGGGATCCAAAATATCATGCTACAAAGGTGGGGGGCAGGAAGGAAAGAGCAGGGTATTGTTCAGCCATTGGGCCCATTTCAGTCCTTGCACCATAACCCAGAAACCCACACCGTATTGAGGTAGTTGTACCTGTGCTAGTTATGATTTATCTACAAGGCCGCAGAGGCATGAATCATAGTGTAAACTCTTCTCTACATGGTCTGAAACTGCAGCAAAGGACTTCCAGGTTGGACACACAGAATAATTTGCTCACGGGAACAACTGCAGAGATGGCTGCCTGCTGAGGCGACTCTTCTTGGTGGTGGTTTTTAAAATCTGGTCAGGCAAATGTGTCAGGAACAGCCCTGACCTCTTGCAGCCAGAAGGTGGGTGAGAAGTTGGTTTGTCCTTCCTCTCGGCCCCGTGTTGTTGATTCTGAAGGCTGATGACTACCCACAGCAACAGGCGGTGGATGGTACAGCCTGTGATTAGAGACTTCCTTGCCGTTTCACTACTATCATTATCCAGGTTGTACTATCTTGAGCAATACTTTCTGTATTTGTGCTTTCAGTATCAGGGTAGAGATCAGCTAGCTGCCTCATTTAAAGTCAGTGAGATCCTTCTCCATTTCCTTTAGTAGGAGCAGCACAGCACTTCACTAGTCCTTGATGGTTTTATCTTTGTCTTGTCTTCCTCGCATTCCCTTGTTTCCCCTTGTTTCTCTTCTCCCTTCTTGTACTGTTGTAGTTTGTTCCTATCCTGCAAAAGTTATAAAGCTATTTTGCTTGAAGATGCTTGTGTTTTGCATGTTTAGTCCCCCCAAAAAACATTATCCTACTCTGTCCTGATCCAGCAAAAACCACCGAAGATAGAACCCAAACCTGTGAACTTGTGAGCAAACCTCTCTAATCAAACACCGAACAAACAGGACTGAGATCATTCAGTGGATTGCAGCACCATGCCCATTACTTCTGGAGAATCCTGGGCCTGGGTCTTTCACCTATCCTTACCTCAAGGTAGTGACTAGGGCTGCTTTTTAAGCCACACTGCCATTGTGTCATTCAAAGGATATCAGAAGAAATAAGAAAATAAGATGTAGCAGAGTTAATGTCAAATTTGAACATCCAGCTTGCAACAGCTTTCTTAGGCGAAGGGAATCCTCTTGTCCAAAACTTGTTCTGTTGCTCCTTTTTACAGATACTGGCCAACCACAGGTATCCTAAAAGTACACACCTTTCACCTCTGTTCATCCTGCTCCTTGCTTTTGGGAGAGTTGCATTTGTTTTCTACTAACTGAACTTTTCTTTCCCTGGGCTTACAAACCTTGTCAGGGTTGGAAACAGCTCCTTTGAAAATCCAACACTAGACCAATGATTATTAAGGGTACATGTTAATAACAATGAGCTGGTTCCATTTTCATCATAGACAGTAAAGACCTGTAAGAACATTTACAGGCATCTTTGCATGATTTCATTATTAGCTGCATTCCTCAGGATGTGCAAATCGAAACCCACTGGGATTAAGGGGATAGGGAAGGGAAATGTTTGATTATGACAAAATTCATTCTTTAAAAACAGGCTGAAGTTCAACAGCTGCTGCTCAGGCTTATCATCTATTAGCATGCACTCATCAAAACAGAAGTGCAACAGACTTGACGACACTGCTTTTTCTCTGCTATAAGACCAAAGATAAGAACAGAAAATAAGAAGAGAACTATATTAGGTGGAGTTGTTATTAAAACATTTTTGGTGGTTGAGTAGCACAGTGTCTTATCAGATTCACAGAAATCTCCGAGATCTTAAATAGCAAGATTATGCTGTAATAGAGATCAGTCAGTTACAGCAGGCAGATAAATCTGTTGCTAGTGAAAAGCAATATGATAATAACATATCACACAAGCCCATTCGTTCTTACATTGGGTTATACTCCACTTGAAGCTGAATTGAAACGCAGGACTGAATTTGGTCCAAAATCCGTAAGTCTTTTGTAACTAAAATGCAAAACTTGATCCTGCAGATTTTATTTTGTAATTTCATGTTTATTAAAAGAAGCAGTCCCCTATAGTTTATTAGGCCTAAACAGTTTTAAAGAATTTCGTTGCAGAATATAATATTAGACAGTGGTGGAGAAAAAAAGAAATTGGGAAGTACAGCTAAGGGGAGGGGATAGTAATGGTGAAGAGGGAATTAGGAAGTCCTTATAGGCTATTATAGGCCTATGGTAGTGCTAGAGGAGAAAAAGGCTTGCTGCAGAGCACAAAGGATGCAGCATAGACAAAGCACAGCCTGAAGAAGAGAGGACCAGCAAGTGAGAAAGCAACAGTCTGTATGAAAGACTTCATTCATGTTGAATAAAGGCATGATCCTTGATTTGCAGCGGGTATAAACTGCCCCATCTCCACTGACCTGCCGTCCTAATTAACGCCAGCTGAGAAATTGCCATACCTTGTTTTTCCACTGGTAAATACTGAAGAAAGCAGTGTATAGCCTTGTCCTCCATTATGTATCACATTAGCAGGGTCCATTCCTGAAGCTCTCGCTTCCCTCAGTTAATTTCAGCTGAATCTCATAGATCTGTATTTAGAAATAAAATGAGATTAATGCCAGCTGCTACACTGGCTTCCCAGAATTTACAAGGCACTTTACCATGGGTGCTGAAGTCACATACTCATCATCCTGTCTCCACGGAACAAAACATGGACAGGGCTGTTGCCTGCACATATCTGGAGCCATTGTGCACAAAAATAAATGAACGCTATTATACTGTAAAAAGAATGAACACAGCTGCTGAAGGAACTATTAAACATGTCACAGCTAGAGCTTCGGAGATCCCTGATGGTTGCTCGCACTCATTCTGCAAGCCGCATCACGTTGCAATATGATGTAGCTCTCGTGGGGTATAGCGAGAAGGGCAGCTGTGTGCTAGCCCTGGGAGGGTTGGCTCTGTGATATACAACGCTCTTTCCCTCCTTGTTAGTTAGGATAATTTACTATGCATACTGGGAATCAAACAGCAAGACACATGGGAAAGCACAGCGTCATTAACGGTTTATGCATGGATTCTGATTATTTAGTTCTGGCCCAAAAAGTAACAGATACTTTATTTTACTATTTAAAAAATTGGCACTAGCCCCCATTGGGAGCACAATATCAGACACTGCAGGATGTAAAGAGGATTAGAGGGAAGGAAAGGCCAGGAGAAGTAAAAGAGAGGGGTTTATGAATTCCTCCTGTGTAAAGAATGAGTAGCCCAACGATCCGTTAAGCAAAACTTTTCATGAATTATATGAAGAAACTGCCACCTAAGTAGAATCAGGCCTCAGTTAAACATTCATTGCAATTTCATCTACATCACAGAAAGGAAAAGGACAGCTTTCGGCTAGATCAGTTTGCTGCAGGGCTGCACGTTTGCCAATGCTGCAGAAGTCAGGTTACAGGAGTGCATAGCTGGAGCGGGAAGAAAGGATGAGGACTCACTGCTTTCAGTAGCATTTAGATGTATTCTGGATGAAAGCGCCCAGGAAATCATGATTTCAGTAGGCGAGGCCTCCTGGTCTGTACTGTTAAGAGATGAAAGATGTGAATTTATTCTTGCTTAAATCTTATGTTAAAGGTTGTCACCTCACTCAGCCCAACCTTTTTCCTCCTCATTTATTCATGATTCCCATTCAGGCTGTGGGAGCTCTGTGTGTATCAAAGGTAAAGGAGCAAAAGGAAAGCCTAAAATTCTTTTGAACTATATCCCACCTGCTAAGAACAAAAGAAGACCTTGTATGCTTGAGACTAAACATACCATGTACCAACAAATGTGAAGAGTGGTGAACATGGAGAGAAGTGCCTCAGAAATCTCAGGTCCACAGGCACAACAAGGTGTTAAACACAGCAGTGTGCAGATAGCCGAACAGTGCAATGAGGCAATGGGCAAGAAATGTAAACCCACTACCCTCCAACCCACCGCTCCAGAGGAAGAGAAGAACCTGCTCTTGCAAGGTGCCAGGGAGCACCTTCACTCCTCATCTGTAGGCCTTGAGCAGGTACCGGTTGGTATGATCTTGCTTTTATATTCCCACCATTTTGATTGAAGAGAGTAGAAGGTGTACGAAAACAGAAGTCACACACATTTGTATTACAGGCTTAATTCCGATCGTCATTATGGGGATGTAGTTACTTGCACTGACACAGCTGGTCTTCACTGAGGGAAGGAAACCATTTAAGATGAAAACATGTTCTTTGCACAGCAAAATGTCTACAGAGACAAGAGATTTTTTGAAAAGGTTCGGCGTTTACCCTTTCAGGCTCCACAACACAGCACAAAAGACTTCCCCATTAAAGAGGAAATCACGCATAAAGTGATTTTTTTAAGTGATTACAGAACAGGATATTTTATAGATGATTGTGTAATTTTTGACTGGATGGTTATTTTCACTTCCACAGCAAATATGAGATACCTCTTGTCGGAGGAGCTGTTTGGAATTTCTGCTTTGTCATCAGGTCAATTTCTAAAAATACATAAAATGAAGAAAGTACTTCCTAAAATTTATATCCTGCCACGAGATAACAGACATGTCCCATTTATTCACACGTCTATCGCTACAAACAACCGTAAACTGAAGCCAATGCTGGGAGAGGCGTCACCTATATTTAATCTTACACACTGAATAAGTATTTCGGTAGCAATAAAATTACTCAGCACAGAAAACTAAAGATCAATAAGTCTGCACAGTGTCCAGGTCTTGAATTAATAGTTTACGGTCTGGCTGACTGACAATTACTAGCAAAAAGCGATGGCATCGTTGCGAGTAAATATTTAATGGGATAATGAGGTCTCCTGTGTCCATATTTTTACACAATACTGTGTGCTGTGTTTGGCTGGATTGCAGGCTTTTTGCAGCCTGTTTCTACACAAGGGCGTTTCAGTATGCGATACGAATTCCTGAAGGCTACGACAATATTGACAGCATCTACCATTTATTTGTGAATAGAAAAGATTTATCCTTGATTATTGCACGGTGCCCCTTCACCTGGAGCTCTTCTCCTAGCTTTAGATGGAGGCGTCCATAAAATGACGGGTTTAAATTTATGTTGACACGGTGCCTTGGCATTCAGCACCCACCCCCCTCACCCCTCCCCCCCGGGGACTGGATCCCAAACCGAAACACTTGATCCACACGGGATCGAGCCACTGCTCCTCCCGAGGCGGGATGCAATCCCCCCTCACACCCAGCCGCCACCGCCGACCGCTGGGGTCCCTCCCCACCCGCCCGCGCCCGGCCCCACGCGTGGAGGGGGGACACAGGCTGGGGACGACGAGCTGCCGCCGCCGGCCCCCTCCCGTGCTGTGGGGTATTTTGGCGTTTTTTGCTTTTTTTTAATATGTTTTGGCTTTGGGGAGCGGGTTCGCCGTAGGCAGAGCGGTGCCCG
>WAAD01018000.1:48888-156712 GCA_013389945.1 Fregata magnificens | reverse complement strand
AGAGGCGGGCGGGCTGGGCTGAGGGAAGGAGCGGGAGTCGGTGGAAGTGACTGCCACAAGCTGTTTGTTTTCCCCCGAATGCCAGTGAACGCGGGGCCGGGCCTGGAGGTAGCGCTGCTTGCGCGGCAATTACCAGGGCTGTTCTGTTGCACCGCTTACAAGTTGCCCGAGTTCCGCCAAAGAAAGCACGCAGGGAAGGGAAAAGATGAGCGCGCATCTAGAAAAGCTGGGTTTCTCCTCAGGTGACAGCAACGCTCAGGCTTTAGGTGATGCTGGGCCATTCTCTCCAAGGCACGTGTTTACTGACATACACATGTTTATAGATTCAGCTGCACCATGATAGGCACCTGGCAGTCGGTTCGGGCCAGCAGAGCGGCTGTCTGGTGGCACTGGTCACGCGAGGTTTGCAGTCCTTCCCGCTCCGCTTATCTTCTCGACACCACGTGCTGCTGGGTGGGGAGCTATGTGGGTTTTAGACTTTAAGCACAGAAGCTGCTCTGGCCTGTTACCGTGCAGGTTGGCTTACGCTGCAGAAGGAATACCAGAATATGGACCTTCTGTCATTTTAACCCCTGAGCAGCCTCATCTTTCAATACTGTGCTGCTTCGTCATCTTTCGGATGAAAAACACTGCATGGCGACATTGCTAGAAGCGCAAATGCGCTGGGCGCAAAGCTAACTTTCCTAACTCTGTACACTGGGGTGAATAAAGGAGAGCCTTTAATCTCTGCTCTGTGTTTTCCTGCTTGTGGCAGTAAGGAATTACCTTGATTTACTGTTAGGGTGGGGCGGGGATGGTGATGCCCAGTGGCGAGAGCAGCATTCTTCCTGAGCATCCTAAGAATGAGCAGGACAGCATCAGCTCACTATCAGTTCGAGGCAATGAAAGGTTTCACTGGTTGTTGCAGCTGAGGTTTATGAATTTGTGTGTGGCTAAGCAGAGTGCACAAAAGAGAATACTTTGGGGGATTGGTGTTTTACTGCCACAGCTAATTGCAGCTGTCAAAAGCAGATCTTGGCGCTTGAAAAGGGTTAAAAAGCAAGGGTAGGTTTGGAAGTGAGATCTGATTTGTTTTTACAAAAATCCCTGGTAGTATACTCGGTGCTGGTAAAACTAGTTTTTTTGTGAAAGAGAACTGCGATTTCTTTGTGCTTTTGTATCTGGCTCAGTACACAAAAAACATCCAAGTAGGGTGAGTTGAAGTATGAAGGCAGAGAGGAGATGGCAGAACAGCTATAGCTATATATTGTTGTTAAACTGGTAAAAAACATACCAAGAACTTTCTTCTAAGGCCTTCTGTAGGCCAGTCATCCATGCATAAGGTACCTGCTTTAGATTTGACAGTTCCTGTCCATTTTTTAAAGAGAAAATAAGCCTTCATTTACCGCTGATCTAGGTTGACTACAGCTTTCCAAAGTGAGAACTGATATCGGAGGAAGGTGAACTTCATTAAAAAATTTTTTTAGAGAATACTAGCCATATTGCAGAATAGTTCAACTCTAATTTACTTCAGATTTAATTCTTGAATTAATCCGAATTCAGAGACATGCTTCTGTGGCAGAGCTGAAATGAGTTAGTCAATGAATTTGTAGCCCTAGACTCATGTTCGGAATGTCTGTTCTGCTCTGCTGTAGATAAGTGCTATTTTACAGTGGGTGCAAATGTTTTTTCCACAGCATCAATGGTGGATGACGTTCCTTGTTACTGTGTGGCAGTTGGCAGTTATTTGCGCAGCTTTGTTCGGAAAATATCTTTGAGCGCCTGTGTAGCTGTGTATTTGATAAAAGATGATGTCTGGGCTTTGTTACATTTAACAGTATGAAGCTCCTCTGGAAGAACAAATCATCTTCTGTACCACGTTAAAGTGATGTAACTACAGCAGCTTTCAGTGGTCTTTGAATTTTTTCAACTCTGTGCATTTCATAGGAGAAGGCAGATGCGTGTGTACATTTTCTTTTGTTTCTGCATCTGCAAAATCTGAGGAATTGTCCTACATATTTCTGGGCTAGAACACAGCCGTGACTATATGTGTATTTATATTCTTCGCAGCATTTGCATATTATCAATCCTACTACTGTCCTGACTTTTATGGGACTTCCTGATGAGTACTTTGGGGTGCTTTTGTTGTTATTAGTGTTTTTTGGTTTGTGGTTTGGTGGGTTTTTTTGCATTTAGTAGGCTCCAGTCCTGTAAGAGAAATATCTTTGCCTGCCTAAAGCCCCAGTGAAGACAAAAGGACTTTACACACATCAGGGAGTCTGTTCTGTATACCGCTGTACACAGTAGCACAAGTTTCCTAAAAATGAGAGCAGCTTTCAGAAGCCCTGCATAATTTGTTCCTCCCATCTGCCGCTGCGTGGAGCGGTGAGCATTGAGTGACTCACGTAATGACAGCTAGAGGTGTGCGGGGCTCTGCCATTGTCATGGAAGGCAATGCATTATTAATCCCTCCATTTGATTTCATAAGCTGCCATGACTGCCATCTAAAATTCATCCAGCTGATAAAAGGACGAGAAGCTCTTCAAGTCTGAAGTGTGAGACAATTGGGACAAAGTGTTGCATATGGAGGCATGTGTTTGTGTGCATAAGGTACAGTTCAGGAAGCTAGAAGGTATGAGAGCAGGAGAAGAGAAAACAAAGTTTGGGGCTGCTGATTTGCTTTTTAAAAATAGTCACAGTAAACACTGCAGTTATCTAGGTGGGCTCTGCTCACGTAGTTGAAATTCACTTTTTCTTAAGTAGGTTTCTTCACTGTGAAAGTGTCATGGACTTGAATTGCTTCTGTAACTTGTCGGAGAAAGCTGAAGGAAATAATTCATCAGACAGCATTAATTCTAGATTAGTAAGACACAGGATTTAAAATGTAAGTCTTTGTTTAAAAAATGACGAATCTTTCCATTATATATATATGTACTGTAGCCCTTTTCCTTTTGATGTGGATCCCATAGTGATACCTTAGCCTGAAAAAGTACCTATAGATGTTATCTCAAAGTGGTCCGAAAGTTTTCAAAATGGAAGTGTAAATGATCAGGGAGGCAGAGAAATGAATAGACAGCTATAGACTCAGAACAAAGCATATTCTCTAGTTCATGGGAAGATCATTTTGTCTGTTAAGTTTCTTTTAATTTTTAATTCACTGTAATTGTTTATTGGGGAAAGTATTAATATTTGAAAAGCAGATGTTCTGATAGTTTCCCCTGCATTGTGGGCAACTCTAGTTATAAACTCACCTATGCTTAAATGTGGCAATTTCAGGCTGTGGGCCTGTGCAGGTTGGGAACCAAAGAGTAACTCATCTGAGCAGTATTGTGCTTTGCTTTCCCACCTGAACTGGAGCAGAGGCAACCTATAGCTGCCATTAATGTCAAGACTTGTTGGCATTGTGTTGCCCATTAGCTGCGGGTAGGGAACTGAGAATGGGGAGGTCGGCACAGGCTTGCATAAAGCAGGGACAGCCGGTTGTCCTGGCTTAGAAACTGTTTATCAAAACCTTCACGTGATAGAGAGCTCTGAAGCTGTAATGGATTTGCTGGGAAAGGGAGGAGTGAGGAGAGCTTGCTGGTAAGGGGTGGCGATGGCTTGCTCAAGGACCTGGCTCCATGGGTGACCCACCAATATCGACCTCAGATTGCCCACCGTCCTCGGAGCCACCACACCTCTGTGGCTACATCCATAGCATAGTCAGGTGTGATTTGGGAGCCACCTTCAGACCATCTGCAGGCAAGTGATTTAGGAACCAAAGGCAGGCTGATCTTACCTGCTTATCCCGCGGAAGGTGGAAGCAACGCTGTGCCTAGGCAACCTGATGTGAATTTTGTGTGTTTGCAAGAAAAGCACCCCTGGCGTCAAGTTGTTATCACATCCCAGCCCTCGATTTATTGTCTGGATTTGTTGTGGAATCACAAGGGGGTAGTCTTTGACAGCACTGAAATTGGATTCAAACTTTATGATAGGTCACTAGGATGCCCAAACAGTAACTTCTTTTTTAGGCTAATTCTTTCTTGATAAGTTTTTTCTGACTTGCCATAATATTTTAAGAATATTAGTAAAAGGTGGTGTGTTCTGACAAATGTATATAATGTACTTAATTAGGCTTTGCAGGGGGCTCCTTACAGGGAACCTGTTTTAAAGCTAATGATGCTTATTGGCAAAGATTATCACTTAACGGGGATATGGAATATTTACTTAGATTATTTTTTGGGTGATTTAGTGGTGTTTAGTTTCCTGGTGCTTTCTCAATCTCCTGTTAGTTCTGATAATTCATTTTAAAAGTGTATCTAAAGTTCTTTGTCATTGCCTCACTCTTCCTTCCCTTTCCTGTGGTATTTTTTTATGTTTGTTGGGTTGTCTCACTGGGCATTTTAGTTGTCTCACCGAGAGCAGCAAGTTCTCTCTGTTCTGGGACTGATTCTGCAACCATTTACGCTAGGGGGAATCATACCACTCATTGCACTGGAGGCAAAATTGAACCTCCAGAGCCAGTAAATATTTCTTCCCACATTTTTTGCTGGAGATGTGGGATGGGGTAGCTTTTTTGGCCATTTCCTGGCACCCCATCTCAGGTACATGCTATTTTAGTAGAGGATTCTGAGTACTGCAAATCATGTTTCTGCTGAAGGAAAATTTGTTTTGCTTTTTGTGAGTCTTTGTCAAAATTGAGCCTGAGAATCAGTTTATTGTACTTCATTGTCCATTACTAACTCATGGCAGTTAGTGTACACAGCCTGAGAGGAAGAACTGCTGCTTCTTTCCTACAGTGCACATCAGCATCAAATGCTGCTTAGCGCTTTTCTGATGGTTTTATATTGAAAGCCTCTGCTGTTATTCAGGACAACACTTTAACCACATCTTTAAGCCTATTTGGTTTTTGTCAACCAGTTCGGAGTGAGGATACTTTTTTAAATCAAAACCCAAGTTCTGATTAAATTGTCTCAC
This sequence comes from Fregata magnificens, assembly GCA_013389945.1. Classification (NCBI taxonomy): domain Eukaryota; kingdom Metazoa; phylum Chordata; class Aves; order Suliformes; family Fregatidae; genus Fregata; species Fregata magnificens. The sequence continues at coordinate 151,777 of WAAD01018000.1, read as the reverse complement.
ATCCATCGTTTCGCCAGTTTCTAGTTTCATCTTGCAGACCTGTGTGTTAATGAGTTGTTACTCTGGCTAGTTGTGTGGGCAAGTGAATAACAGGTACTCATTTTCTGGTGAAAATAAATTATATTTGGGGTCTAACTGTAGAACGCTGATATGCTGTCAAGTTCAATATGTGGAATATACCTGCTCTCTGTGCATCAAAATAATTTAGACAGTATTGGTAGAGGTTTTAGCTTTTTTTACAACTTGAGGACCACCTAAAAATGTCCCAGCTAGGGTGGAGACTGTGTAGTGAGTGACTTTAAATTGTACTCAAAACAGGCTTTTGTTTTCTTAGTTTTCAAGAAGTAGCATGCTGGTGTTAGGCTACCTGGAGGACCAGTGGTTTTCAGTATCGCTCTTCTGCTTTATCAGCCTCCATTTCCCAAAACACAGGATAATGTTCCTCGGTGTCTGTTAATCATGTTTATTTTTGTTACCAATAATCTGAAGCTTTTTGATGACTCTCTATGATGATCTAAATCTTTAGGCTTCATTTTTTTGCAACCTAATCACCAATGAGACAAATACCTCCTTTTACGCACAAATGCATTAGAGGCACAGTCTCACTATTTCTTACCTGCTTTAAACAATTCTTTCTGTAACTTGAGCGGATTGCCTTTTAATGCTGTTTTTCACGCCCTCATCTCCTCTGAGGTAGGGTGATGCCTGCATGTAAAGCCTGTTCCTAAGTTGGCACTTGTAGCAGTGTAGTAGTTTGCCTACAGATATTGATTTCTTTCTCTCTCTTCCCTTCTTTTCCCTCTTTTTTTTCTTCCTTTTTTTTTTTTTTCTTTTTTTCCCCACTGTCACATGTATGGCACTAGGTGCCAGGTCACTGAAAAACAGAGCAATGTGTTCTACAGACAGCAGTGTTTCAAATCATTTATTAAGCATGTGGTTTTGCAGAACTGGCATTTGTTTCTGGAAGGACCTAACTGAGTAGTAGCAGAGAGCTGTGTTTAACTGTTTCAGAGGCTGGGTGATGAGGTTTCTTAGTATCTGGTATTTTCAGAGAAGGAAAAAAAGCTGCTCTGGGATCTGAAGCAGTCTTGATTTAGGTGAAAACAAAGTAAAACTTGTTTTTCTGTACAAAGAGGCAGGTCACTTCCCAGCTGTCCTTGCTAGGTTCTGCATGTGGGATCCTACTGCCTTCTGGTTGGCTCTTGCAGGAGCTCTGTGGAGGTGGGCGTTGAGACCTCATCCTGCTTCAGTAAACCCGTGCTCCAGCGTGCGGGTGTGAAACCTGGCTCCCTTACAGTCAGTGGCAAAGTTCCCAATGATTTCAGTATGGCCAGGATTTCTCATTTCAGTAGAGCTGTGAGTCGTCCCCCACCCTGTTCTCCCTTACCAGTGTCTGTCATGTCCTTTGTGCAGTCTTATATGCAAGCTTGGTTTTTGAATGAGTCTTTGCTGCAGTGCCAACTTGAGCTTTGTTTTTTTTTCTCTGTGAAATGTGCTTTGCCTGAAAGAAAACCCAGCACCATGTTATGTCTCCTGTTCTACACATCACCACCAACAAAGTCACTTCTCTCTGAAATCTCTCTTCTTAACCTGATTCGAACGGAAATAAAATAAAAGTGTTATTTTGCTTGTTCAGTAGGTAGCACTCTGTGTATAGGCCATCTGCTTGCTGCTTCTGCGTAATCAATCGCTTCCTTCTTCAGTCCCCCAAAAGGTGACGGGGTAAAATAGAATAGCGTAATGGTAAAATAGGGTTAATAGTAAGATGATTGTTTTGGGAGCTGGTGGTGGCAAGAAAGGCTGATATGTTAGCGACTCTTGAGGAAGCTGAGCTCAGATCTCCATTGTCCTGCCGTGAGTCTGCACAAGTTACTTGGCATAGATGTGTCGAGATGCAAATAAATGCTTTGAAAAACATTGATATCTAAGTGTCTTTGACAAAGGCAAATGAGATAATTCACCCTGTGTCAGTCAAACCAGAGTATTACTTCTAACCGCAAAAGGAGTGCCATAAGGTCTCATGGTTGCATTGTCAGACGTACGTAAGCACTGTGATATCAGGTCCAAATGTGCATGCTTTATTTTAAAACCTGCAAGACTTCAAGTTACAGGCTTCTCTTACCTACCAGAAATCATGATGTAAAACACATACATAGCAGCTGCTTATTGCCTCATCTGCTCCTGGTGCTGGGTTGTTGTAAAGCCACAGCTGTAAAGCTGGATATGGAGAGATAGTTCAGTAAGAATTTGTCTTTTATTGTAATATCAACTGCAAGTTAAATGTGCGTTTCTTTTAGGAGGTTTTTATGGTGGTTTTTTTCTAATGTGTGTGTGTGTGTAGTTTTAGTGCTGGGTTTACAAAATAAGATGATTTAAGTTCTTTTTAGGAACCCTACAAATGAAAGAAAGCAGATAGGGGAAACGGGTATTGCTGACAATAACAGCATAATTTGGGCACCATGTCATTAGTGCCAAAGGTGAGTGATGTTACATATACGCTTACATTCCTTATGATTTTGTTGGCTTTAAAAGGCTTTGGATTGGGATGTAGCTTTGCATACCACTTCACTGCAATGGAAAAAGTGATATGGTTCAAATAAATCACAAAACAATTAATTTGCAAAACCAACATATTTGTATTTTTCTGCACTACTTTTGTTTCACACTGATAACGAGCCTTTCTTGTTACCGTAATCGATATGATGCAGAGTTCTGTTGGGTATTACGGGGAATGAGGTCTCATATTTTGTGTTTTGCCTATCTAAAACTTGAGCAGTGGTTGGGATGATAGTGTTTGTTCTTCCTGCAGCAGCAGAGGAGTAATGTAGCAGTTGAATTCCTGGAGCGAGCTGTTTCTACTTGTTAAAGATACTCTTCAGCTCCTGTTATCACCCAGTCTGTTGTGAACCAGCAGTAAATGTGATACTGGATATCAGAGGTCAGGCTTCCTGGTTTTTGTTTTTCCCTACAGGGAAAAATAACAAGAGTCACCTGCAGAAAAAGCTGAATGCCAGCTGGAATCATCCTCATGAAATGAATATGCTTCTCATGAAAATCAATCTGTGCTCAACACGAATTAGCGTTCTTTATGCTCAGCTGTAATGCTGCCATAAGATTTCTTGAAAGAGATTTATAAATCTTTTAAAGCCACCTTTCAACATTCATGTCTTTATGTAATTAATTTATTCTAGTGCATGTAAGCATCTGTTATAAGCTTATAGTGGAATCTTATCAAATGAACAGTGATGGTGCTCTGTTGTTAAAGCTTCAGAGCAACTGGAAAAAAAAAAAGAGGCAGCAGTGGAGGAGTAGGTGAGTAGCTGGGGAAAACTCTGTTGCCGCTCATAACCTATTCACACTGGCATAAGCTTGGGAGTAGCTTTGTTTGGGCTGATAAATGATTATAATCATAATAAAAAAATCCTTTCATCTGTGCTTTTCCAAGCACTGACTCAAGATAGGTAAGTAACAATTCCCATTTTAGAGAGAGGGAAATGCCAACCTGAGCTAAATTACTTGTATGGGACCGAGGTTTCAAAGCAGAAAGCAGGTGTCCTGATGTCCTAGTCCTCCCCTCCTGCCTCTAAGTAATTTGGTCTGGTGTTTGATTAAAAATATCCTGATTTCGTAACAGCAGGTGTATTGTCAGAACAAAAAGATAACCAGCCCGCTTGTGATGTGCAGTAGGTAAACAAACCGGGAGTCTGAAACCTTACTTCACTCTTGTCAGATAAACTGAACGCTACGCCTGGATGCATCCACGTGGATATTCTCACGCTGTTTCACCATATGCCTTAGCCTTGTTGTAGCTGTCCTTTGAAGGAGAGAAGCTCTGCCCTTGGGAAAGGTTTTGCTTTGTGTTGAGACTTCACTGAACTAGTTAAAAGGGGAGGAGGGGGGTGTTGTGTTGTGTGTGCGTGGTACAGTTTCCTACCAAAAAGGTGCTTAATGCCATATTAAGGCCAAAAAGTAGACATCAGATGCTTACTGTGTTTGGTTGCTACTTCTAGAGTTACTGGAGAAGGTTAAGGGAGCTCCTTCCTAGAGTGGTATGTGTGTGACATGAGATACAATGGCATAATTTCCTTTTTCCTCCCTATCTCACCATCATAAAGTGGATTTGAACCGTTGACCCTGGAGACTTCTGAGTGTGTCAGAGGACTTGTGTGATTCCTGTTATCTTTCTGATTCCTGAATCCATTGAAAGGATGTTTGAAGTCACTGGTTTTTATTTGAAGTTCTGCTCTGAACACGAGTACAAAGTGTGGTGTATTTTGAGTAATCAGTTACATGCTGGCACCCAGGACCTGTCATTTATCTGAACCCTTCCCTTTTGGGATGTGTTGTAATCAAACAAGAACTTGCCTTCCCAATGAGCTAATTTCTCCTTCTCCAGTAAAACATCATAAATGTAGATGTGTTTAACATGAAACTAAGCCTTCTCCAATCTGATTTGTTCTGGCTGTTATTTGGGACCAGGTTGGCGAAGCAAGTGGTGGAAGGAGATCAAGCACTATTCAGGAGACAGTAGCTTCTTCTCAGTGTAAGCTGACAGGTAGCCAAATTGCATAATGCCCTTCTGATGACCGCTGTGTTGTGACTCTTAGTTTGGGAGGTGGGGAAGCTCTGCTGGCTTCCATGTTCCTAGAGAGTTTCTGTTCTAGATGTTCCTGGATAACTGAGACTTAGGTGACAAGTGATGTAAGCTTGGGGTTTTCTGTAGATGATGGAAAAAGCACATTCACAAAATATTTTTGGGTGGCGTGAAGTTTGTGTACATCACTATTTTGTCGGTGATGCAATTATCTGATAATGGGAAAGCTTTTCCTATAGCCCAGAAAGGGAAGAGCTTTTTTTGTTTCTCCTTCTCTAGCTCCGTAGTAAATAAATTGTTCTATAAGTAAACCTAGAACTTAGGCTCTATTTAAATATATAAAATAGCTTTTAATAAATGTGTTAATAGGTTAATAAGCTGATCAATAAGTGATACTGTTTATATAACACACACACACACACCCCCAACATTTTTGAGTGTTGTTTCTGATATTGCCACTCAAATGTAGGCTCGTCCTGTGAAGGGATTTCCTGAATATTCTTTCCCATGGAAGTTAGTAGGGCAGTAAATTGTAGCGAATTGACTACTTCTGCATTCCATAGGCTTAAGGGAGTAATCAGTAATGTGTCTTCCCATACAGTGTGCTTAATGAGAAGGAAATGGTGGCAAGAGTAAAGTATCCTGTGTTATATTTCATATATAGCTTCTATGTGAACTTTTCTTGGTCAAAAGTAAAAGCAAGCAACGAATAAACTCAAAGGTTAGTTTCTTCAACTTCATGCATGACCTGAAGCTGCCAAGCTGCTTTTATTCATCTTCTTTGTGTCTCATTCTCTTAGGTAATCTTCAATAGTTCACTGCATTTAACAACCTCCTCTCATGATAAAGCATGTCAATCCTAATATTGTTTTGGGGAGGGGAGAGAGCAAGAAGCGAAAGGAAGAGCATTTTATGGCTCTAAGTGACTTGCCTTCTATGTGGTGATCACAAACTGGGACATCAAAAAGAATCTTGGATTTAGGATGAAAATGTGAATACATCATGGATGATGTGATTGAGCACATCATTGAAGATAATGGCTTGACTTTGACTTGGTTGTCTCCAATATGAGCATTAATTTTCCTTTAGCTATTTCCTGCTCCATAGTGCCACAAAAGATGTGCAGGGACTTTGTGATGAGAGCAGCCACCTATTACACAGGGCTTGTAGGTTCACTGTGCTGTGTTCGTCCATAACGTGGTCTTGGTACCGGGACCCTGAATGGAGTATTGGCCCATGGAGTGGCAGCAGATGGTTGTCTTCTGTTTGCTTCTATTCACCTTTTACTCAGCTCAGAGAAGCTTTGCTTACTGTTTTAAGAGTCTGAGATAAGAGACAGCATATAATTACATACTGTCACAGTGTCCATAGCTGCTCTTCATGTGACTTTAAAGCATCCCCAGATAATTTTTGTTTAATGTGGATACTAGTAACTTATTCTAATATATAATCAGAATGCGTTACATGGGACACACTTAAGATGAACCACCTTGACACTGCTGATTGCTGCATGTAGTATTTATTACCTAGTTATTTTTTGTTTGTTTTTTCCAAACAAGAAAGTGGAGCAGCCAGCTTGCATTCTTGGATTCTTTCCTTTTCTGACTCGCTCCTTTTCTCCTGTCTCCTGTTTTCAGGTCAGTGCTCGGTTCTCAAAACGGATCCAGACAAAAATCAAGGACCTTCTGCAGCAAATGGAGGAAGGGCTGAAGACGGCAGATCCACATGACTGCTCTGCCTATACTGGCTGGACTGGTAAGAGAGCTAGAATTCGAATGAAGTGTGTTTGTTAAATGGCATAATTGCGTTTATTCACAGGACGAGGTTCTGATATTCTCGCAGGAGCAGCAGAAACTCTGGTACAGGCATTTCTGTGAGTTGGTTTCCTTTAACTCTGGACCCTTGGTCACTACTGTCTGGAATGACTTGCTTTGATTTCAGTGGACAAAGTATCTAGTTACAGAGGGGTAATTGGCTTTTGTATACGGAGATCTTTATCTTACAAAAGGAGTGGATTTTCTAAGGCTACTCCTTTTGGCTTACCTCTAGTTTCTTTAATATTTCCTTAAAATAGGTTATTTTCACCTTTTTGTTTTCAGCTGACTGATAGTTAGCAATTGTCTGATGGTACCAGCATCTTCTAATCATTGAGAGGAGGTGCCCAGGAGCTTGGAGCCTTAAAATCTGGAATATGGATAATTTGGCTCTGCTTTTTCTGTCTGTACAAAAATGGTAAAATGAACGTGTGAGGAGGGGGAGTGTGGAGGTGGGGTTGCAAGATTGTGAAGTGCATGAAGATAAACAGGCGTGTGCAAGTGCTTGTTATTGCTAGTCACTGTCGTTCATTTAGCATTGCATCACTGATGCTGTCCAAGTGTGAATGAGCCCTTCTGATCCTTTAGGCAGAGCCTGCAGTTGTCAAGCCTGATGCAGCTACTGCTTTTGAAGCTGCCAAAATGCTTTTCTGTCTTGGCCTCTTAAGTGCCACTTTGCTATCATAATGGCGTATTCTATTCCTGCTCTCTCTAGCTCACTCTTCAGACATACTTATGCTTTTAGCACAGCATACTTGAAACATGCCCTGAGGAGATCTATTCTTTTATCTTTGTGTCGTGAGGGAGAGGAGGTTGGAAAAACACTCCAGGCTTTGTCCGTGCTCAGGCTTAATTCTGGCAGTGAAAGGGTAAAATTCCTTTGCTTTCTTCTTAATGTTTCAGTACAGATGGTGCTGTGGGTGGATGGGTGGGGAAGTTTTAGACAACTCAGACTTAAACGGTAGATGTGTTTTAAGGTCTAAAAGTGAGTGGCTGCTAAAGTGAGTGCAGAAGATCTCAAGGAGTGGGCATTCTCGGCTGACATTAGGAAACGGCTTCCAGGGAGCCATGTTCTGACACTGTGACTGACAACTGAAGTTACGGCTGATAAACCAGAGCATGCTGAAAATGAGTCATAAGCTAAAAGTAACAGAGCCATCGTTAGCTGAAACAAGAAAATAGATGAACAAGTAACGCAGTCTAATGAGAATTGTGTTTTTCTATCCTGCTTTCCTAGATCACTGCTACATCTATTCCAAGTTGTAAACTTCTTTCAAGGCTTCTGTGGAATTGACTCCTGAATAAAAATACTTTAATGATCTGGCTTTTAAAAAACCTAGTGAAAGTAACTTTCTTCCCAAACTTGCTCCTTGCAGCATTTTGCTAGTGTGCAAATCAGAGGATAAAAGCAATGCTGAAAACAACTGTCCTGCTTGTTATGTACCAAGTCTAGACAAATCTTATTGGCAGTGCACAGTCCTGAGCATTGGCTTGACCTTTGTGAAACGTCTTTAAAATCTTGAAGCGCATACTGTTGGCACATAACAGTCATAGGACCCATGTTAGAGTCCATCTTGCTTATACAAGTACTCTTTGTATGTGCCAGACATCTAGGAGGAGCCACTTTGAAGGTGGTGCACAAGGAAGGATTAGATGAACTGGGCCTCATGGCTACTTTCTGATCATCCCTTGATCAAGCCCAGATATCTACACATTTATTGCACCATAAAAAACGGTTACAGAAATCCCAGTAAATAGCCCACAAGTTCCCATGCCACTGAATTGGGCTAACGAAGCTCTGCAGCTCTCCTCTTGGGCTCATCTAGAAAGGCCTGTTCAAAGCCAGCCTGGAGAACATCTGAGAGGTACCAGCACTCTTGTGGTGCTGTTCTTCCTGTACTCCTCAGGTAGCCTCTCTGTGGACCTAAGTGGGCCTTGTGTGTACTCAGCTTTAGTTGAGGCTCAGGAGAGTGCTCTACCTGTTCAGAAACGAGTTTGAGATGCAGTACGGTCTGGAGGTAAATGTATGCTTGCAACTGGCCAATAAACATCTGCTTAGGTGGATTTGTTTCGCTTTATTCAGTCTACATTGTTGCAATTTTTAAGGTTTGGTTTTGGTTTTGTTTTAATGGAAAACTCTGTAATGAGTTTAATGGAGTGAAGCTTGGTATTACCTTCTGGCGTTCTCTGAGGACTTGTTTGCTTTCTGGCTTGTACAAACCAGCTTAACTTGTAGAAGCGTATAATCTTGTTGGGAAATACATTTAAGGGTTGTAAAGAAGTTGGCAAGTTGAATCCAAGAACTCATCAAAAGATCCTTTTACAAATCAAATGGAAAATAAGTCACTTCTTGCATATAATAGATGAGTATTGTACTGAAGCTGTGAAATGCCAAAATCAGGACTCAATAGTCTTGGTGACTATTAAGCAGGTATTCTTTATTGCGGTGCTGGATGCACAGAGGATTGCTCCTCCTAATGTGCGTGCCGCACAGGGTTAATTGCATAGCTTATATACAAGTTTCACATGCATATTCATTACTTTTCCAAGAAGAGACATGCATATTCATTAATTTTCCGAGAACTCATTATCATATGCAGATGTCATTTGAGCATGTCTGTTAGTGTCTCTGGGTAGTCATCAGGGGTCTCTGGATGAAGGATATACTCTTCCTCACTGTGTCCGCTAGTTAACCTTTGCTTTTGTGCAAACTCAGTTCTGGGATCACGTATATAACGTCTTTGGGGGGTAGTCTGTTCTGGTTTAGTGTTTGCATCTGCTTTTCTAAGACCAAATGTCATGGTTGTAAACTTGTTTAGCAGCCTTTTATCTTCAAGCCTTCCGGACTTCCCCAAAACAACAAGGATCTAGTTTAATTTTTGGTCACAACAACTTCTAACTTCTTCAAAATAAGTGAATATTTTCGTATTTACAGATATCAGTACAGTCAGTGTACCTGGTCATACACATACTTGTTAGTCCATGTTTTTGAGTCTTCAGTGGTTTCTTCACCCAGCATTGGTGCCTGTGTCATGAATTTTCTTCATTCTCCACAAATTAAGAGTCTACCGTTGGGCTTCAGTCTGATAATTTTTTTTTATTTTTGTCACATTCTGAATTGAAATGTAATCAAAATAGATGGCCTGATGCCTTCCCATTGCATCAGCTAGGACTCTTGACTGACATGTTTTAATTGCCCAAATACCTGTTCACTTTTGTGTTACTGGTTCAGAGGTACTAAAGAGGGGAATATGGTAGACTTAGAAGGAGAAGTAAATGAAACTATTTCTTTTTCATGTGGTTGTTCCAGGTATTGCCCTCTTATATCTGCAACTGTACCGCGTCACGAAAAACCAGAGCCATTTGCAGCGATCTCTTGATTATGTGAAGAGAATCCTTCGCAATCTGAATGGCAGAAGAGTTACTTTTCTCTGTGGTGATGCTGGGCCACTGGCTGTGGGTGCAGTTGTTTATCACAAGCTGAAAAATGACAGTGAATCTAAAGAATGTGTTGCCAAGTAAGTGGTTGATGGTGGAAAAAGCCATACCCTTCGTTTGTAGAGAGCATTGGTTCAGTAACATTAGCAAGTGGAGTTCTGGAGGACAGGATTAAAAAACGGAGACGCTTTCTCCCCTGAAATATTTTCAGCAGAAGAATACAAAATGGGCTTTATCTTTATTAGAGCTGGCTTACACTTCATTCACATTTAGCAGCTTATCTTGAGTCCTCTGTCGCTGTACGGACAGGATGTCCTGGACATATCTGTAGTGCATGCACGTTTTGATTTTGTCACATTGAAGTGACATTTAACAAAAGCCGCACGCTTGTCATCAGCAATATGTAGTGCTTGTGCAATATGTGATGCTTCCTGTAAAGTGTGGGTCTTAATTGTGGATTCATTACAGAACATGTACACTGCAGGGATCTGGAAACATCCAGACAGAAACATGGTACATCGGATTGATCTGTAACAAAGATTTAATAAAACAAAGAGGAGGTATTTGCTGAACTGTTAAAGGCAAGGGCTTTAATTAGGTCAGAGCCCGTGAAGGGTAGCCTGAAAAAATTCCAGCCCCTTTTCAATGTAATCTAGATGTAACAAATGTCTTGAGAAATCCCATTTAGATGTAGAGCTTCCTTGGAGAACTAACTCACTTTGGTACGGAGCTGACTGCTGTCCCGGCAAGGGCTGGAAGCACTGGAGCCCTATGGGGTTTGCATTCGGCACCAGCAATCCACATGCTAGCAGTCCAGCAGCATACGTTACGCCGCCAGAATTTGCAGACTAGCCTTGTGCCCTCATCTCCGTTCTGGTTTATATTTGGAAATATAATTGGTCTCTTTCTAATCTAGAATCCTAGTGTGATTAATCTCTGCTGCTGTTCCTGAATGAATATTTCGGTTTTGAAATGGGTGGTAGGTTTGGGGTTTTTTGCTTTTAGAACTGGCACTAAACTTGGGCATGTTGTTTTGGGTGCAGCTAGGAAAGCAGTGTTTCTGCAAGGTGTGAAGCATGAGTATAGCAAAATGAGATTAGCAATAAATCTTTTAGTCTCACCTCTGCTTGGAAAGTCATTTCTATGAGGAGGACTGAAAAGGAGGTTAGTTTGATTACTTATTCCTTTTCTTCCTTTTTTGTTTACAAATATATTCATGACAACAGCTGAGCTGTACATTATAGATGTCAAAATGTAATCTATGATTGCACTTTAAAATTTTTTCCTTGTAGCTGTCCAGTTGTATGATTTGAATAATAAAACTTAACAGTGGACAGTTTAACAGAAAATAATTTAATTCCAAGTCCAAAGGGTAGCTCCAGGAAAGGAATGATAACATAAAAGGTTTTGGTTTTTTTTTTGGTGAGTGGCTTTTCCCTGGTATTAAGCAGTGACAGCATAAACAAGCCATTGGGGTCAGTGTTTTTGCTCCAGCATGATGTTAGTGCTAACATTTCTGCCAAGTAATAGCTGTTGGGGGGGATCTAGGAATTGAATTTGGTCTTAATCCAGATTGTCTTGCCCCTCCCCCCAATTCAAAATATGATCATCTCCATGGTTTCATCTAATTGCCAATTTAATCACAAAAGATTGGAAGAGACAGGGAGGGAGTGGGCAGGAAAATGTATCTGTGCTCCACCTCAATTCTAATGCAGGCTGCTGGAGTAATAGGAGGGAATCTCTTTGGAGCAAATGAGAGTTGCGATGGCCAGCCCAAGATTTTTTTCCATCGCTACAGGCAAGCAAAACACTTGTGCATAATAGCAGTGCCCTTTTCAAAATTGAACTGCTAAACATTTGAGACAACGTGTAGTCTAAGGAGGGAGAGTGCTGAATGGTGGTGTTGGGTTTTTTTGTTTGTTTTCATCATTTCCCTCTTACACATCTATAGTTAAGGGTCCTAGCTTAGATGAAATTCCCAGAGGCTCCAGGTGGTGCTCCCTATTTGTTGGAGTAGTTCTCCAGCCTCATCCAACCCCCACCCTGCACCCATACATCTGTTTCTGTCTGCACAAAAAACTGGTAACTAACACTCACCTGGCTCTGGCTCCAAGTTGCCTGTCTGTCAGGGATGGCCAGCACGCAGAGCTCCTGTGTGTAAACTTGGCAGCCAGCTGAACGGTGGATGACTGAAGGGAAGTGGTCGGGCTTCGGCACTCGTTCTGCTTCTGGTTTGATTAATGGCTTGTGCAATACATAGTCCAGTACGGTCTCTAGAGAAGATGCTCTCTCTCCCCACCTTCCTTGTCTGATGCAGGTTGCTGCAGCTCCAAAGGACAGTCATAAGCACAGATGCTGAACTTCCAGATGAGCTGCTTTATGGAAGAGCAGGTTACCTATACGCCTTGCTGTACCTGAATACTGAAATCAGTCCGGACACTGTCCCACAGTCTGTTATCAAAGAGGTAAGATACTTTTGTCTCTCCAGTGCCACAGCATCAGTGAGGTTGAACTGAAATCACTCCTTCACATAATTCAAGGGATTAAGAGAGGGAGGCTGGAGAGGAGAGGGACCTAGAACTGGGATCTCCAGCTCATCCCTCCCTCCAATCTCTTCCCCCTTTCCCTGCTGCCCAGCTGGGACTGAGACAGGCCAGTGCGGATGGGTCCATGGCCAGCCATGGAAATGGATCTAATATGTAATTCGTTTTGGAGCATTTGAGGATGAGAAATTGTTATGAAAAAACCTTAAGAAAGAAGCGTGGAAGTGTTTAAGTGAAAAGAAGGAGAATTCAGTGTGTGGAAGATGCACGACTGTTCTGTAGATACCAGAACCAGAGAAGGCAGGCCTGGAAAAAAGGAAATATTTTTATATTAAATTTCTATTCTTAGAAATACAAGTGATTCCATCATTTAGGAAAAATTCCATTTTTACCTCAACGCTTAAATCCAAATGAATTGAATATCATTGTCCTATCACTGTTTATTGTGGCTTATTCTTCACTGTTGTTTTAATCATGACAAAGCAAAACCCTCTGAATCAAAGCAAGCGAGACAGATGGAAGGGGTGTGTTCTCTTTCTTAGGTAATAGATGCTATTATTGAATCGGGGAAAAACTTTTCGAAGGAGGAGCGGAAGACAGACCGTTGTCCTCTGTTGTACCAGTGGCACAGGAAGCAGTACGTTGGAGCAGCCCATGGAGTGGCTGGGATCTATTACATGCTCATGCAGGTAAGAGCGTCTTCTGTGGGCTGGGGCAAAACAGCAGTGATTTCTTGTTTTGCGTCAGAGGATCTTATCTTCAGCTTTTATGCATGTGCAGTGTTGTGCTGGGTCAGGGTCTCACAATTTGGAGTTAGACGCTGCAGCACAGAATTGTGCAGAGATGCTAGCTCAGGCCCTGGTAGCAGAAGACGACTGGTACTCAAGTACCTTCACATTAGAGTGAATTAACGCTTGAGTTGTGGTTTAGAGGAACGGTGTTCCAGGAGCTGAAGTTTCCTATCCTTAACAGAGACAGTGAGGTGCCTTCCCTCATCCTCATACTTACTTCTTCTGGTGCTTGCAGTTAGACAAGCTAAATGTTCACTTAGTCACCATCCATCACTCTTCAATTTTTTGCTATTTTTAAATGAGTGCACCGCTGGTGCCTCCTGTCCTCCTGCCCTCCATGCCCTTCTTCTCTTCTCCAGTGACTTTTTTTTTTTCCACTGTCTTGAAGCTTTTGGAAGACTATCCTTAATCACACATTAGTCTTGAGTATGCCTTTATTCTGTAGATGTTCTCCGTCTTCTTTATTCCCCCCCTCTCTCCCTCAAAAATCGGATGTTTCTTAGTGCATTTATGACCCCTGCTCTCCTCTTTCTGTTGTCGTGAGTGAGATTCCTCTCTTCTGTATACCTCCTCTTTCCCACACTTAAATCCATTCCCCCCTGCCCTGAGATTGTCCGATAGGATTACGATGTTTTTCAAAACAGATCTGCACATCTTATTTCTGTTGTATAGTCTAGAAAAAGAGCCTAAAGATTCATTGTAGAAGATGGCCATAGAGCTGCAAAATTTGTGTTGTACCTGTTTCTGGTTTTTAAAGGTGCTGCCAGTCTGTGCATCTTTGTAAATGTTAATTTTCTTACCAGCTCATGCAGAATGACTTTCCTTCAAGGCAAGTGGGAGGATTGTACATCCTCGCAGCCTGAAGCTGCGTAGAAATATTCACTGCAGAAGTGACTGAGCTGGTATTTGGTGTTGTCACTGCTCAGCCGTTCCTCATTTGCAAAAGATGCTGTGACCTCTTCCCATCTGTTTCAGATTAGCTCACACCACTTCCACCAGTAGCTGAGGCTAAAGCGGCTGACTTTGCTGTGGAAGTGGCTACTGCTTTGCTACCTGGGAGTATGCCTTAACCTCACTACAGCCATTTTTTGCAGTGACCGTCTCACTGGGGCCTCAGGCTGCTCTGATTTACTGTGTCTTTATCTTCACTTCCTGCTTTCTTCAACAAGGTGGTCCACCCCCCTTCTGGCTCCCTCATCTTCCTGGCTTCCATTTTTCCTTCCCTGGCTCTGCTAGATTATCTGAGAAACATCTGGTCCTTTAAAGAAGCCTCTTTAAAGGCTCCATCCTTCATTTACTATTCAAGGCTGATAGCAGAAATAATTGCACAGTGCTTTCTGGTTTAAGCAGAAGCTACTCTGTCTACATGTTAAAATCGTAACTATCTTTTCCTTTACATATAATTGCTGCTTTTAAGAATTACCACAAAGCCATTGTTTATGCAGCGTTAGATTACTGTCTTTTGACTGTACATTAAATATTGTGAGTCATGCAGAGTTGAGTCATCCACTGCAGAAGAAGATGGCATATCGGAGTCCATCCTTTCCCCATCCCTCCCACGTCAAATGAGGAGAATAGTTCTGTATTTTCAGCAAAGAATTCAGGAGATGGTTTGTTGAGTGATTGTTTGATAACAAAAAAGGGCGTCCAACATAGCACCCAAGATGTGAAGGTCACTGATCATCATTTCTCTACAACACCTTTTTGAGGAAACATGTATTGCTGGATTTACTTACAGAAGACTACTGGAACAATAAGAGCTCAGCAGTGTTAAATAACTCATCCAGGAGGCAGAAGGGGAATTCTGAAGTGCGAGCTAGGGAATCTCTAATCCTAGTCCCTTCCACTAACCCTGAGGCAAAAATGTCTGTTGCTCTTGGCCAGAGAGTCAGGACACATACCTGTAGGTTACTTTTTTGCTGTTGGAAGTAGGTGCTGGGAACCTCAGCAGCTTGGGCAAAGAACTCGCTTGTACTCAGATCTTCTCGGAAGCACAAGGTGAGAAGGAGGTTTGTAAAGAGCTCTGCTCTTCTTAGATTTACCTCCCAACGACAGACGTGTTGGGCTGGGCTGGGCTTGCCTTGCACAGCTCAAGACTGAAGGCATTTATTTCTGGTGCCCATCCGCTTTGCCTTCTGCTGCAGGGGTGCAGCATGAAATCAGAGTCCTGAAACAAAGCTCCCCCAAGAGCCTCCCGACCCCACAGGTCAGCATCTGAGTGAGGGCTGATCAGCTCCAGGGTGTTCTTCATGATAAGCTGATCTGTATTCAGGTGTACTTCTGATTAGCAGCGTGAAGGTTTCTGTTCCACTCAGAAAAATGCAGAGGTGGAGTTTGCTTGAGGGACCTGGTAGGTAGAAGTCTGGCAAAGCTTTCCTGGCTGAGGTGAAACAGAGGCTTTTGGTTTTTTCATGTTACTGAAAATATAGCTATTGAAAGTCTTGAATGCAAATGTGCTGGAGCTGGTGGGAAACAGTGAAATTGTATGACACCGAGTCAGCAGCAAAGACAAGTTATTTAAAAAAATAAGCTCAGTTATTAGGCTTCTGGAGGCTCCAATTCCTGCAGTTGTTCCCACAGCTTGCAGGAATTCTAGAAATCATGTAGGCTGTGTAAAAAATAGAGAGCTCTGTTACGAAAATACTGTAAAATGGGCTGGTAGAGGAGGGAATGCCAACTAAGAACAACTGCAGACCCAACAGATACTTGGCTTCTAAACCTTCATTTACAAGGAGCATGCAGGTTGATGGATATATTCTCCTTTTGGCAAGGATGTAAACTAAATAGAAGAAATGAGAAAGAAAATTCAGAAGACCAATCTAAGGATGAGTTTGTAGTACAAAGAGATTTAGCTGCCTGGAAAAGTAGCTGTTGCTTCTGAAATTGGAAATGCAGATTTATAGCTCATAGCTTCGGGGAGTTCTGTTTATGATGGAAAACTTTAACCTTCATAAACCTTTGCCAGGTATGCCACTCTTCTTCATTTATTGGGAAATAGGACAGGTTTGTCTATGTTAGTTATTTTTAAAACAAAATGTGTAACCCATTGTGTTTTAAGTGTGTATTATGAGCAGCATATGTATAAAACCATCTTTCTTCTGTAAGTGCTCTCTCTTATTTTAAGGTATAAAGAGAGGCCTGGGAGTCTTGAAATCCATATTCTGTTCTCAGTTCTTCCATAGCGTTTCTGTGTCACCTCCAGTAAGACAGGTAACAACTTGGTGCCCCAATTTCTTTGTCTCTACAGTAGCTGTAAAAATGCTCTTCACAAGGGTGTTGTAAGCAGACATTAATTAAATCTGTATGAAGTGATTCAAAGTATTTGGATCAAGGGCACATATGTAGGATACTTGAAAATAGATCATAGAATTAAGTGTTGATACACAATTTGTTACTACTCTTGTTTATGGTTTTGGTGGTGGTTTTTTTTATGTTTTCTTTAGCCAATTGCGAATGTGGACCAAGACACCCTGGCAGAGCTAGTGAAGCCAAGCATTGACTACGTGCGTCATAAAAAATTCAGATCTGGGAATTACCCATCGTCACTGAGCAATGAGACTGACAGACTGGTTCACTGGTGCCATGGTGCCCCCGGAGTCATCCACATGCTCATGCAAGCTTATAAGGTGAATCATTCTGTGTTTATATAGACCTTATTTTTACAGAGAGATGTGTATACAGGCCTGTTAGATTGTAAGGCTTGCATTTTATGTCTTTCTAGATCTAGACTTTCAAACCAGAACCCTAGGCTAGGCACCTAAAAATCTCAAAATGCTTATATAGGTATGTTTGTAAAGAGGAAATAAGTGGGTAAAATTGCTTCTCAGGGTGCTAGTAGTTACTAGACTTCAGGCTTTCTTGGAAAAGGGCCATGTATTTAAACAATTTGATGTCAGACTCCTGAGTGTGAGAACATTGACCTAAATTCTTTGAATCTTCATCCCAAGAGTTTTAAGAATTATGTTGGTTTTCAAAAGCACAGATTCATGTGTCTTGCCAAAGAATGTCTTCCATAAATTACTCCATTATTAAGATACAGCTCTTGAGAACTTAATGTCAGAGCAAAGATCCCAGGCCCCTTCTAGGGCATAAATATAACCACTGAGCTACCACAAGCCTACTGTTTGCTCTTCTCCATCCTTAACTAGGTTTGCTATCTCTCGTGTTGTGCACTTCTGATTTGCATGACATTTGAAAGTATGCCATTTAATTAAGTTTATGCAAATTGATTCTTGCTTTTGACAGCCCTCCTTGGCAGATTCCCTGGTTGGCCTCTGGGTGGGCTGATGAAAAGTAGGCTTGGTTTATGGAATAATTACTCATGTCGCTACCTGAAATGTGAACTGTAAATCTCTTACAGCATTGCTGAATGTAGCAGCAGTCACAGTTGCTTTTTCTTTGGACTGTGGTAGGAGGTTGACTTAACACTGCAGACTTTCCCCGCTCCCCCCCACTTCTTTGTCAATGTGATGCTTTCCCCAGCACAAAATGTTTTGCAGGAGATAAGAGGGATAGGACCAAGTTCTGTTCAGCAGTCTCCTTTCTGGCCTCTTGTTTTTGTTTAATGTGATGGGGTATATGATGTTTTTCTTTAACTCTTTATATTCTGCATTTTGAAGAAGCGATAAGAAAAATTGGAGTATGTTTTGCTGGCTATGCTTTCATACCAAGTACAGGGACTTGTGATAATAGACAGCAGTGTTTGTCCTGGAAATCAAATGCTGTTGCCAGGCCTTCATTTGAAATGTTACAGCTAAGTAGCTGACAAACCCTGTTCAGAGAGAGGGACTTTCTTTATCAAGCTTGTGGATTGAAGAATCTTGCATGTTAATTGCTTGTATTACCTTAGCAAATAGCCTGCCGGGGATGCCATCTCTAAAGGACTAAGTCTACAGTAGTGCATCAGTTACTTTTTTTTTTTGTCTTGTTGATCTGTAGAGTGACTTAGGCAAAGGGGAGCAAAAAAGTAGCATTATAGAGGTGGAATTCTGGTGGTGTTCAGCTAAATGACTTGCTTTTGTTTTCTGCTCTCTTGATGGGCTCTCTGTGTCCAAAACGCACCTCAGTTGCAATAAACTGCAAAATTGGTCCTTTGCCCAAACTGGCTAGTGCTTCTGAGTATTTCCAATACAAATACTAATCAAGGTAGTGGAGTGTTCCTACTTGTACTTGTGACAGAAGAGAGCCCTGTGCTATGCAAAGAGATATTCTTGTGCATTTTTGACATGGAATGGAAGGCAGACAGTGAGTAACCAGGAAGAATTACTCAGGAAGACCAGGGCGTAGCCCTTTAGGACCAGATTTGATGGCCGGTATTCTGTGTTACATTTCTTGGAGGCAAGAATTACATTTCTGTATTTCAAATCAAATGGTGGTGTGGTTTGGGAATGGAGTGGAGAAGCAAAAAAGGACCATGTACCCTTCAAATAGATTATAGGTTGTAGAACCAAGGGCCTCGAACTTGAGTTTTTCTTTTGGGGTCCTGATTTCAGAAACAAAAACTTGAGAAGTTCTTTCTTTTTCCATGCAGGGAAAGGAGAAACAGCTTAATAAGAAAAGAAAGGCAAGTCTATGATGAATGGATTATTAAAATTCAAAATAAGTTGTATATGGAAAAACCCCATACCAACAGCGAAACATCTCTCAGGTCCAGCTTCCTTTTCATTAGTACTTCAATTTATGTGTGTTTATTCTCTATTTTTATTCCACAGACTTTTAAAGAGGATAAATACTTGAAAGATGCTATGGATTGTAGTGATGTCATCTGGCAGAGAGGTTTATTGAGAAAAGGATACGGGATCTGCCATGGTACTGCTGGTAATGGCTACTCCTTCTTGTCTCTCTATAACCTAACTCAGGACAAAAAGTACCTCTACCGAGCTTGCAAGGTGAGCTCTGCAGCATCCCAACAAAATCAGTGTTTCCTTTCATGTCATAATGCCCGTGCAAGAGTAAACTATGATCAGAGTGGGCTGTTGTGTGCTAGAGCTGGAAGTGGCGGGCTGTGCGGCTGGGTGGGACAACAGGGTCCCGTCACTTGCTCCCCTTTACTCACGCTTCGACTAGATGACTTCAGCCGTGTACGTGGGGCACACACCATCGTAATACACAGAGTGAAACGCACAAATGTTCTGGTAAGGGGGGAGGAACTAAACACGTATTCAGAAGAAAATAGAGTCTGAAAATCAGCCTGCTTGAACAATAACAGACTAATGTTATGTGGTGCTAATTATTCCATTGAGACATCCACTGTCGTCTTCAGCTCCTCAAGCGATACCGTTTGTAGTCTTTTGTAATTATTTGTTTTCAGACTAGTGTCTGGGGCTTTTAGAGCTCTGAATTGCAGTTATTAAATTGCTCACTTAGATTTTTTTTTTTTTTTTTCATTAGTACAAATTGCAGAGAAAGACACACTCAGAATTTTTCCACTGGAATTGTCCAGGTTCTGCTATCAGCTCTGACTATGCTAGCAGTTACCAAAGGGGGAAGGCTTTCTCTTGCCTCTGTTTCCTCATCTCTTAAGACTTTGGTTTGGTTTGGTTTTGGTTTGTTATGTTGGGGTTTTTTTCAGCTTAATTCACTGATACTAGGTTTCATATTGCATACATAGCTATTTAGCTGAGGCCTTTTGAAAAGTATTGCAATGGGAAATTTGATTAGTTGCTTCTTAGGTACTTTGCGCTGGCCGTATGTAAAGCTATTGTATTCATCTCCACTGTCAGCCTGTCCTCTGTCAGCAGAGCTTTAAAAAGTTGCTGCTTGTTGCATGTTTACCAAAGCGTCACACCACGAGGACACCTGTAAGCATACCTGCATCCTAGAGGATGTAATAAACCCCTTGCACTCCCATGGCAAATATGTGACTTTGTTACATGTGGACTCACCCACTGCTGAGGTGTGAGCCACAGCACCAAGCAGGCACAGTTACTGGGCTCTCCCTGTCATCCTCCATGCTAGTACATCTTCTGTGGCTCTGTGCAGTGTTGGCAGCTCCTGTTCGTGCTGCATTTCTGGCCTGAGAGAGCCCTGACATTCTTCCATACCAACCTAGAGAAAAGCAAGCATATCTGTTTCAAAGCCAAAAGAGGAAGAGACTCAGTTACGTACCGGAAATCCCTTTGAGAAGGAAGATGTGGCACAGTGGCCAAAGACTGTTTGCTGGAGGTGCCCAGCATAGTCAGGTCTGGCAGCGTATTTGCAGCCATTCTGCATTTTAGCGTCTCCAGCATGCAGTCAGGCCCTTCGGGCTCTTGCAGGGGAAATCTTGAAACAGGCAGAGGAATTTGCTTGTCTGGCATTCTTGAAATCTTTTCTTTTTGAGCCAGAGCATGCAGGGAAGCAAGCATGCAGTTATGTTGGTACCTAAAGGCATGTAACTGAGAGAACTAGATGGCTCCCCTCCCAGGGGTGTTTGCTCACTCCGAAAACATGAGGCCCAGGGGAAGGAGTCTGGCCAGGAATCCCCGATTAGCTCTCGGGAGCCATGAAACTGTTCCACAAATGAACCAGAAGAGCTTGAAAGGCCGTGGCTCACAGAGACCCCTGGTTTGTGCTTCTCACTTTTGGCTTCGCAGCTTTTCTCCAGCATTATCAGATAGGCTCCCAGGAGGGTGAGTCACTCCTAGCTGGCCTGCCTGAGAGAGGAGAGAGGGGCTGTGGCATCCTGGGCTCCAGGCAACAGAGAGCATCTGAACCCTGTGCTGCTCAGTGTTGTGATTAAACCACTGCTGATGGCAAGCATGGCCAGTCTATGTGACAAATCATGGCAGATGTCTTCCTGCGAGAAGATTTTTTCGTTTGTTTGTTTTTTCCCCCTTGGTTTAACAAAGATATTAGTGTGGCTTACTGGATCTGTAAGTTGTGCTGAAGCTATGAACTTGTAAATTATGGTTGTGCTTCAGTAGCCTGGGGTGCATTTTTTTAATTTCTGTTGCAGTTCCCAGGCTGGCAGTAATAATAAAGGCTAGTAATAAGATGTGGATGTTGTAAGAATTGATTGTAGTTTAGAAACATGCCATAAACATGTTCTGTCCTCACATAAAAGACAAGATTACATGGAGAATTATACCCGTTGGGGCCCAGAAATGTTTCATCAGTTCTTAATAACAGCGTGGACCACAATATTTGTGTTTGTGGGTTTTTTGCTGAGTTTCCTCAAGACATTCACACACAAGCACACACTCCTACCAAGAGAAGAAAAATGCATCCCCCAGTAAACATTTAAACAGAACAGAGTGATGGGAAGAAGGGAGGAGATGCCACCCTTTATCCTCCTGTTGAACAGATTGATGGCTCTGGGGGCATACTCATACCCCATATAGCTCCAACTCTAGAGCTGGAGCACCCTCTAGTTAGTAGGATGAGCTGTTTGCTAGCAGGTTGCCCAAATTGCAGGGGGAGCGGGGAGAGACCTCTCAGTTCTTTGCTTTGCAGGAATCTTCGCACTGTATTTTGAATAAGCAGTGGTTTGCTTCCAAGCACAGAAATGCCAGGGGAACTTGTGGCCCCCCATATGCTCTGGGGAGCCATAAAGGAGAAATAGATGGTTGCTATTAAATTGATCCAGATGCGGTTCATAAGTCATGTAAGTCTAATGTAGCTACTGCAGCAGTGTTGATCAAACACAAGAAAGACACTGTTAACTCTTTTTAATGGTATTCAATCTTCTGCAAAAAAAATTGATGACTATAATTGTCTAACTGTATTTATAACAATTTTTCTTAAGGCTTGGGGAGAGCAAATAAATAAAATTAAGTAATGGCAGCTGGAGATTTAATACTGTAAATTGGTGCATGGAAGTGAAAGAAAACCAAAATGCAATTAACAACCCTAAGTCCTGAGCACGTGGATAAATTAAGCACCGAGACAGATAAGAAACTGGTATTATAGTACTAGAAAAATTTTGCCCTTGAAACTGAATATATTTGTTCTCGCAGCATTTTTCGTTGATGTGTAGCAGGGTTGATTTACAGGAAACGGAAGTTAAGTACAGCCCACCTAATTATGTTATTATGAAACTGAAACTCGTGCTGTGGAAATACGTATCCTAAAACCTAATTGCAGCCTTGTCATGGCTGAAGTGGGACAAATTGATCTCAGACTGTGATTTCTGTGTTGTGCCTCTGCTTACACTACTTTACATTTACAAATAAATCTTTTTTTTTTTTTTTTAATGTTTTCCCCAGTTTGCTGAATGGTGTTTGGAGTATGGTGCACATGGATGTCGTATTCCTGACCGACCTTATTCTCTCTTTGAAGGTGAATTGATGGTGTTGCAAATGGCATTGTATTATACAGGAAAGAAGGGCAACTTTGCAGTTTGGGCACATGCGTAGGAGTTGGGGAATCTTTGGTCGGTTCCTCTGCTATTGAAGATAGACCCACCACCACCTCTGCCTGAAAGACGGGGAGGAGGGGGAGAAAAAGACAAAAGACAATCATTTGCTATCACGACTTTCACTTTTGGTTGCATTTTAGCAGTTTCCAATGTAAAGCCAGTGCCACTGTCATTCTTCAATAAAATTCTGCTGTGCTGATGCCTCTTGGCTTAAAGCAAACAGAAGTCCAGGCAACAGTTTTGTCACAGGTGTTGTTGCAGAGGGACTGGGCAGAGGAGCAGCTGTGGGTAGCGGGTCTCAAAGTAGTTGCTGGCTTGTCAGAACTAGACCTTCTCTGCTACAATAGTAAAGCAAGGAAAAGCTAGTTTTAATATGAACCCAACTCACTTGAACGGAAAAGAAATGCGGAGTTCTTAGGGGCTTTTCTGTAAGTTCAAAGATGTTCCTAAATACTTTCCTAGAACTTTGTATTTTTTTTATTTGTAGTTTATTTTCTATTCCCTGTCTCATCCTTATGTCTTAGAAACACAGTAGCAAGGAATCATAGACCCAAGTAGGATTTAAAGTAGTGCTGCTATTTCATGAACAATGAGCTTGGTGTGCCACCTATCACAAATAGGTGAAATTACAGCAGACCGAATAGGATTATTTTACAAATAAACCAATCCAAAGTGTGAACACAAGAGAGCAGTAGTTATACGCATCCCTTCTAAATACAGAGTTATTATCTTAATGTTTAAGGGGGAAAAGTATAAGTATTCTTATTCCTAAAACCTCCCTTGCATTCACTTGTAGAGGGAAAAAGCAGGTATACCATCTGTTGTAGAAGAGCTTTGAAATTTGTTGAGAAGGTGAAGTAATGCCAACAATAGGATGATTTGTGCTTTAACGCTGACATACAGCTTTTATTTTAACTTTTAAATGTCAATGACTTTTTTAGAAAAATCTAGAAGTCTCAAATTTGAGACAAAAAAGTCTTAATTTGGGGGTTTTTTTTGTAGCCAAAATTGTGCTTGAAGTTATCCAATTCTGCATGTACATGCACACTTTCAGTGGAAGTTGCATGTGCATCTTCTGGGATTGTCTTAAATCATTTCATTTGCAGTAGATGCTGTATTTCAGGAAGGCTCCTTTGTTTGTATGTGCTTAGCTGTTGATAAAATAGGATTTTAGCTTGATCATAAAACCGAGCTTGCATTTGTATGCTCTCCTGCTGTAGGGTGCCTCTGTTGTCTGTCACCGTAAGAGTTTTATTAGGTGATGCTGGTGTTAGTGCTTCAGGCTCTGGATGACCTCTTTATCAACAGCAAATAAATGAATCTGTACATCAGAAGTATAATAAAGTTTTGCCTTTGTTTTTTAACCACTGAAATGACGAGCCAGAGCTGCTCAAATTCTGAGGGACAGTCCAAACTGGGATTTACTTTTTCTTAATGGAAGTAGCATTGAGGTTGTGCAGCTGAAAAGATGGTAGCAAAGAGATCTTGGTTCTTGCCTTTGATCTTTTCAAGTGAAACTTGGTTTCCTGGGCAAAGTACAGATGAACTTGCCTTTCTATAGGCCCTACATTCACCTGTTCAAAAAAACATCTAGTCAGGAGGTGTTCAAACAGGCGCTGTTGCCTTTGCTGTCAACTGTGCTATTTTAATGTCAAAGATCTCTTTCTCGTTATGTTTTAGGCATGGCTGGAGCTATTCACTTCCTCTCAGATATTTCAGTACCGGAGACTTCCCAGTTTCCAGCATTTGAACTTGGACCTCAAAGGAGGGAAAACAAAGCGGAACAGGATGGCTAAAAGATCATTTTGAAAGGAAACTGATGCCAAAAGAGATGAGACTGTTTAGTGCCTCTGATACTGAACCAACTGGACCCTGAACTGATGGATGGATAAACTCCTTTTCTCACCCCCGCACCCCAAAGGACCATGAAGTCATTAGAGCATGAACGGGAGAAGCCACATTTAAGTTCTGTTAAAGTGACACCTTCAGATGTAGGACAAGAGAAGTCAAGTTTTGAACTTTCTCTCTTCCGTTGTATTTGTCTTCTTCAGGTCTTTGACATGCTCTGCACGTTTATTGGTGTTGTCTGTTGATTCGAGTCTTATGTTGTTAGCAAAAAGCTGGTCTCTGTGTGAATCTCTGTCCTGTACTTTCGCGCATGACTCCCAACAGCAGTGTTGCTTTCTGCAGCGTGGTTACCCAGAGAGTTCCACCTTATGCCAGAGAGTTTGCTGCAGGACAGTGCCTAGCTTCACTGGTGAGCTGGCAACTTGAAAAAGAGATGAAAAACATTTTTATGTTCATATTTTTCTGTATTTTTCTCCACAGTCCCTAGAAGCTAAGATGATGGAGATGAGCCTTTTTTGATGAAGAGATATGAGGCCATCTCAGTTTTCAGAAATTTAGCAGGTTGGAAGGGACCTGACTTGTCTTTTGCTGCTGTTGTGGGAGGTTTTTTTGAAAGCCTGAAAGAGAGGCTCCCTTTGATACCTGCACCTGATTAGTGTGTTAGACACGGACAGCAGGGTGGAGATCCTTGCCCCCACCTCTGCAAAGCCCCATCCCATGGCGTGAGCTTAACAAACTGAAGGTGGAGTCACCCATACTAACCTCCCGCTGCCACCAAGAGCAGAGCAGGGACAGCATGACTATGCTTCTCCTCTCCTGTGTGTGGTTTTGTAATAAACCTGTCCTGCAGCATCTAGTATACAAATGAGTCAGGGAGGGCGTCAGGTTAGTTTCTCATGCTGGTAACTCGCAATGAGTGTTCTTTCCAAACCAAGGCGGTGATTTGTTCTGGGCCCTTCCCTCTGTCTCCCAGCCCCGCTGCATTTAGCCCATATAGTATGATAAGAGCGATAAATACCTGCTGCTTGTGGAGGCTGCAGAAGATTAATGAGCAATATGAAACCATTGCTAGAGGCTGTAACTGAAGTTGATTTCGTCTTAAAATCCAAACAGAAAAAGCCCTTTGCCCTTAGTTTTAACTGTGCTGCTAGTGCTTTGCTTCCCCTTGTAGTGTGGTGGGGTTGTGAAATACTAGACCTGCCTCCAGGTGCTCCTGAGTATCAGGCTTTTGGTTTGGGAGAAGTGGGACATACTGTAGGTACACTTACAGCAGGCTTATGTGTTCCAGATAGTAAGTACGCTTACTGCTTGGGAAAGGTACGCGTAGCACACTCTCACTCGCTCAAGCTCTGTCATCCTTCCCCCGGGTCTCCCTGTGCTCTGTCATTCCAGGTGCTTATTTTAATTGATACCTTCTTTCGGGTGGGAGTGTGACAGATGGCAGAGACTTTGACCTTTCAGGTGTGCATTGGGATATATGTGACCTGTGGGCCATCTGCTGAGTGCCAGTGTTTGTGGTCAGGCTTGGAGATGCCTTGTTGCGCCTGCATAAATCTCTGAATGGTAGCAGGTGACTTCCTTGAACTTTATAGTATCTTGCCAAATCCATTGGGATGTTAATAATCTTTACATTCAGTTCTGCGGGGCAATAGCAGCAGTGCCAGTACAGGGACAACTTAATGTCACAGTGTAGCTCCTCTGCTGGTTTGTCAGGTAGCATTATAACACGGGAGCAGTGGGAGAGACTTTTCCACCGCTCTGGCAAAGGGCAGAAGAGGGGGGGGGGGGGGGGGCGGGCACCAAACCCAGCTGCATCTTCACAGCCAGGAATTGAGGGGAAATGCTGAAAGACAGTGGGAGCGAGGGATGCTGCGTGGCAAGCAGCTGGGGTGAAGCAAAGCAGAGCAGAGCGGCAGAAAGCAGAGGGATCAGTGAAGAACGGGGAGAGCTGATTACAGGAGGCAATGCACAGAGTGTACCAGTAGAGGCCATCTCAAATGAGATGTTCCTCCATGGCAAGCATGCTAAGGTCTGAGTGCGTTTCTTTCTTCAGCATGTGGATCACTGATCCTGCCTATAGGTAAGCCAGGGAGGAAACTTGCCCAGGGTGAAATCGCATAGAAATTCTAACAAAGGAGGTAGATAGCAGCTCTGATCCTGTGTCACATCACCCCCACCCCTTTTTTCCTTCCCTTCCACTGTTACTGCAGAGCATGTGGGGTGGGTTAACAGGGAAGGGGCTTGCCAGGTTTGCAGGAACTGCCTGCAAACACAGAACAGAAGCCAACGGCCTTCCCAGCAAATCCCAAGCATGTGTTGTACTGACCACTTAATTAGGGGGTCAACAGGCAGATTTTTTCATTCAGTGTTTATATACATATATGCCTTCTTGGGTGCTGAGCTTGGAATGGCACCTGTGGGAGGTGATTTTGGCTGGCTGGAGCCTAAGGGGAATTTAAACTTGCTGGTTTAAAAAATATATAGGTATATACACACCTAGAACAGCTTAATACTGAGCAGATCTCCAAGATGCTTGAGTGCACCCGTTGAAATAATGAGCAAGTCAGCTACCAGCTTTCTGTACTGTAGCCAGCTTTCGGCCTGGCACCGTCTTTCTCCACAGAACCCTCCTGGAATTGAGCAAGGCTGGAAATGTAATGTATCAAGTTGGGAAGCATCTGACAGTGCGTCTGCCTCGTCTGCCTGACGTGACTTTCCTCATGGCTTCTCCTTTCCGTTTGTCACAGCATTGTGATATCTAGGTGGCCCGTTAAGAAAGGATATTGTGTGAAGGTGAAAAAATGCATTTCAAGGCATTGTTTTCAGAAATCGCATCAGACTAAAATGTGGAAAATGTCTTGATATTCTCTGGTTTGCTTTGTCCGTGTGTAATAGTCCATCTGTTGCAAAAAGCAGTAGTGATAAAAATGGAGATGCTCTTTGGGCAGATAAAGAGGAAAAAAATGCTGATGTTTTGTTCTTTGGCTTTATTAGTAAAGATCAAGCTATGTGGTGGTAATTTGTGTGACTCTTTTTTTTTTTTTTCCCTGTTGTACTCCTTCCTTCCCTCCAGAACTGTGGTGATAGCTGTCCCACCGATCTGACTGCTGAACCACCTCCCGATCTCATAGTCCTGCAGAATGAAACACATGCCAGAGTGTGGGCAAATCGCGGGTTTTTTTTTTTTTTTTTTTAACCTTCATCATTTACTAGCACTGAAGACCTCTTTACTGCTGCTTTTCCCAGGTGATTTTTCGTGTACATTGCTTAGTGCAAAGCGTTGCTTTCCTCTCTGGTCCCATAGGTCTTGTTGAGCAGTTTGTAGCTAAAGCCTGACTCATGACTAGCTGGTTTTTAAGAACACATGTATGAAATTTCTCTGTTCAGCTGACTAACATCTGTTTTCCAGCTTTGAGAAAGCTTGATGTTTTTCCCTAGCTAGTCTTTAACAAAAGAAAACTTCAAGTATGTTGCAAGCAAGGGACAGCGTTTCTGTTTCAGAGAGCCCCGTGTGCCACTTATGGCCCTCTGCCACTGAGAGCAACTGCTGCTTTTTTTTGAATTAATAGCATTATTTCTGGTCTATAGGTAGGGACCTGAAGATAATCTGTACAAACTCAGCTGTAGGTAGATAAATGTGTCGGGGCTTTTCTAGCACAATAGTTTTCTGTAACGTCGTGTCAGGTAATAGCTAGGCAGCAGTGTGCTGCCTGAGCCCTGTCCCATCAGGGAGTTTTGATGCAGCAGTCTTTTTCCTGGTGAAATTGTTCGCTTTTCCACCATTTGTTTTCATTGGTTTCACATCGATTCACAGGTGCTGGAACCCAGTCTCTGCACGGCAGAGCAGCTGTGATTTGCACGCAGGGAGCAGTAGTGACCTGTCTTCAGCCACCGCTTCTCTTCAACAGCTACAAGTGGGCTGCTGTAAATCCAGCTGAAGCTATTAGATAAGCTGGAGTTAGGCAGCCGGCGATAACTGTATAGAGACATAGATACAGGCACATACACCTATGCTTATGACTTCTCTCACTACACAAAGCCAAAATAACACGTGCGGCTAAGGAGCTACCTCACCTGCAGAGGCTGGGGTCAGAAGGCTTCTTAACTGGTCACTGTTCCCTCTGCTTTCTCTGCTGTCCCCTTCACCTTGCAACACCCGGCAGCTTGGGACAGTGGCTTTGTAGAAACTGCCTTATGACGGATCTTTCCCTGCATGGTATCATCTCTCTAGTAGTTTCCCTGTCAAAGAGCACAAACAACTGTAAAATCCCAGAAGGCAGCTCAACGCCCCAGTGACAGGTCATCAGAGGGGAGGGAACCCACAGCCATGGGGCCTGTAAAGACATCGTGGCCCATTTCTCTCACCTAATGAATTAGCAGTGATGCATTACTTAGACCGGGGCAGGGGGGGGAAGCAAGGCTCTGTTATCTGACAAGGTGTTTTATCAGCTTGGCTGACCTGTGTGCCAAAAAGGGGCTTCTTGGGTATATGCACATAAAACTAACCCATCTGAGGGTTTTGGGGCTGATTTTCTGTTTCTTCATTTTAAGTAGGGAAGAGCAAGCAATACCTCCTTTGCTTCCTCACATAGTCTGAAGAGCTTGTTGGAAAATGTAGTCCCAGCTGTTTGTTTTTACAGCAGTGTAAGCTGTCACGGGGCTTTAAAGAAAAGGAAAAAAAAACCCACCCACAAAACAAAAAAGCTTGTCACTACATTATCTTTTCCCAAAGTGATAATGAAACACAGGCGCAGCTGCCTGGCAGCCCCAAACAGAAATGACAGGGTTGGTACCCTCCTTGTCAGTCCGGGGCCTATTTGCAGCACAACTGATGCATCAGCCTGCTAATTACTGGGAGGCATGGAAGGCGCTGCAGGATGCTGCAGGTGACGTTTGCCCCTCTCCTATGAGCCATGGGGCACCCGGTCACACCAGGGAGAAGGAGGTGGAGGAGAGCCGCAAGACCAAAAAGCCATGAATAAGATTGTGCTACTTTTTAGTAGCTTCAGCCCAGCAGCGCTGCCTTGACAGGCTCCCTCACCCACACCTTGGTAGAGGTGTCTCAGGTGCCCGGGGCGTGACAGTGAGTGCCAGGGCTGCGTACTTGCTGGAAGGCTGAAGAAGCAGCAAGACTTTATGAACCCTCAGACTGCAATGAACTTAATTCACCCATTAATATGGAGCCTTCCCTCAATAGCATGTAAGGCAGCACCTTGGAGGGAAGGCACCTTATGGGAAGAAAACTTACTTTCCTGGGAAAAAAGCATCTCCTGGGGTCAGCAGATGCTCTGGCAACAGCCAGCCCTTGCCTTCAGTGTGAGCCTGAGGCAGGTGTCACCAGTGGCTGAAGGATGAGCTTTAGCCTGACTGTTCAAAGAGGCTTTACAGCCCTGCTGAAGGACAAAAAAGCAAACCCTGTTGCTGCTTTTCTTCTGAGGGGGGATCATCTTGAATGAGACATCACTCTCCTACTGCAGGGCTGAAAGGAGATGCGTGGAGCATACAAGGGGGTGGGGGGAAGCTGAAGGAAAATAATTTCCAAAGCCTCCTGGGACAGGCAGCAGACATAGCATCTGCGAGGCTGATCCTATTATCATGGAGTCGCTCTGCACCCCTGCTTGCCCCCGATATTGGCTAGTTAGAAGAAGATGGTATTACAAGAGTATTCTTCCTCTCCTCCCCACTCGAACCACAGCAACCCACCAGCAAACCCAGGCTGATAGCCAACGTCTGCATAACCTCCTGGAGCTGACCACAGATGCAGAGCATCATGCACAATGCTAACCAGCAAGTTTTCAGGCTGTGCCACTTCACGCCTTTACTGACAGAAGCCCAATCATTTCTGTCCCTTTGTTGGTGCTGGGTCACACCCACCCATCTGCCACCCACCAGGTCACCCACATCCCACCCCCCCAACCAAAAAAAAGAAAAAAAAAATATTTTCCCTGGTGCAGCACCTACCCCAGACCGCCAGCACTTTCTGCACCAACCGCCCTGCCAGCCGTCCACTACTACCACGCAAGATGGGGCTGCCAGAGTCAAGGACAGCCATTCAGGGATTGGGATTGACTTTCTGCACACACCTATCAAGTTGAGCATTTGTGCACCTCCCAACCTGCATCCCATTTGACAGGCAGTTCATGACCAGTTG
Source organism: Fregata magnificens (assembly GCA_013389945.1). Lineage (NCBI taxonomy): Eukaryota > Metazoa > Chordata > Aves > Suliformes > Fregatidae > Fregata > Fregata magnificens. The sequence goes on along the minus strand of WAAD01018000.1, from coordinate 121,261 downwards.
CCTGGCACCGCCTCCATCTATCCCCTGCTGCCAGGGTTTTGTGGCTGTAGCCGGTGGCAGGGTGGTTCACACACATGATGGAAGCAAGGGGAGGCAGATGGTGCCTGCCTGCCCTTCTCAGCCTCGGCTTGCCCCCTAAACCAATATTTAAGAAGGTCTGTTCTGGCAAAGAGGTGCATTTCTAGGGTGTGGAGGAGTTGGAATACATCTGTCCCAAGCATTTACCCTTAGCACTCATCAGTCAGCCAATTAATTTAACATAATCCAAAACAAATCTCAAGGTGTTCCAGTATCTGTAGCCAGACTGGTCCAATTAATAACCTGAAAAACACTTGAGAAATAAACTATTCCCTCCACCTGGGGAGCAGAGTCCACACCCTGCACCACCCTGGCCTGGGAGACACACTGCTGGTGGGACAGAGGTAGGGCAGCACTAGCTGAAGAGTCCATCAGGCGGCAGGGTGGATGGTGTGTTGGTCACACACAGCTACCTACAGGTGAGAAACCAACCCCCGGCGAGTTGATAGGAAGGGAAGCAAATGGGGCTTTTTGGTCTCACCAGTGACGGTGGAAGAACTAGCAGTTGGAAACAGCTCAGAAATGCGGCCAGGTCCATGGCCCTGAAAACACCCAAGGTCGGGAAGGTTTGCGGCATGAGGAGATGGCCAACTTCCTGTTGAGAGCTACAGAGTCTCAGGAATACCGCCCTTCAGAGACAAATTTGATGACAGCGTACCTGAAGGCACAAGCTGCATACAAGGATCACAGGGTCCTTACAAGTCTATAAAGACCTCTGCTCATTCCCTCCCTGCATGATCCCCAAGGAGGAAAGTAGAACACATCCAGTCATCCACAACCTTTGGTGTTCTTCATTGAGACAGGCCTGACAGCGAAACCTCTGCCTGAAAATCAACGGCCCAGCCACCTAAACAGCAGGTTCCCTCCCCATCCCACAATGCAGCCTGGGCTTGTGGCACAAGCCTTGGCCATACGAAGGACTGGTCACACCAGAGCTACAGGCAAGGTGTACCAAGAGTCCCTGCTAGTGCCTCTTCTCTCCAAGTGGCATAGTTGGATAATTCATTGTGGCAGGGTCACAGCAGCAGAGACCTCAAAGGTTTCCTTACCTACCTAGGCATCTTTCTCCTGATCACTGCCTCCTCACGGGTACATCAGATATGTTTTGAGGATGCACAACTGAAGAAAGAACCTCAAGGGGGCATAATTTATGTTCCTGGCTCCCCCCCCTGGATTCAGTGGCTTGGCACTCCATTCTGCCCAAGCCCTGTTCAAGACGTTTAAACCCCCACCTCTGCAAGAACTGGGAGACTGATCCTCACAACACGTTACATCAACTTCCTGATGTTAGACGGCGAGATCTCAAAGGCAGGCGAGGAGTCAGCCCATTACCCTGCTCTGGTGTCCCCAGGAAGGGGCAGGGGAGTGCCCCACACAGTCCCAGGGCTCCCAGCCGCCAGCACCAACCTCATTTTGCAGTCAAAACACCACCCTGCCTCATTAGTGAGGCACCAAAATCTCTGTTGTGTTAGAGAGAGGACACAGTAGTGGCAACCCAGAGAATCCAACATGCCAATCCCAATGCACAAAGCATCAGCACACCACAGGGAAGTTCACATTAGCGAAGCTGCAGCAGCTGGCAGCTCCTAGGGCACCACTCCTGCAAAGTAAAATCCTGTTGGAAGATGATGTTTTCCTTCCCCTGTGGGACGGCACACCTGACCTGTCATCACTGCCTGCTAGTGAGAAGTAACCCCGTCTTTTCCAGCGGTGCACCTGTAGCCTGTGTTTCACATCTGGCTTGCTAAAGTGCTGTCGAGTACAAATCTCTCGGTGGCATTACACCTGCCTTCTCTCCTCATCTGCACACAAGAGGTCACACTCTTTACTTGGTAATATAAAGAACTTTAAACATACAGCTCAGGAAAGAGCAATGAAGAGGGCTAGATGTACAGCAACATCCAATCTTACTTTAATAAAATGCATTTCAAAAGAAAGCCTGCACAAGTTTTATGAGCAACAGAAGTCCCTGAGACTGTGGAAAGACCTACTTCTGCTCCGTCCATCCTCCAACCCACCAACCCAACCTTGCAAAACATGCAGTGTACACTCCTGATCAACTTCATATTGTTGATATCACCCTACTGAAAGTTACAAGGCTTCTCCCTTCTTTCTCCCCACTTCTTTTTTTTTTTTTTTTTCAAACTACAAGGGGAAAAAAGGGAAAACATAAAAGAAAAACCTGAAAACTTCCAAAAGCAAGGCAATGAGAGGAAAGGCATGTAAACAGTTTGCAAGTAATTCATATGGATGCCCACACAGGTGCTGAGAAGACCAAGCAAGCTTGCTAGCAGAGGAGTGCATGTGTTATAAGAGGTAGTGTCAGCCATCAACACTAGCAAATAAACCAGCCAGACTTCAGGAAAACTTCACCAGAAGTTGAATTTCAATGCACAGCATAAGAATTCACTATAAAAGGCTTCTATTCAACATGTCCAGGAAAATGCCAGCTGTCGTAGACATATTTCTTAATAAAAAAGGACTTAACAACATCTGTCTACTAACATGAGGTCTGTTGTCATTTCTGTGCACAGAAAAAGAAAGGTTGGATTTGCTTTTAAAAAATTATGTCGTGTATACACAATCATATCCAGTGATATATGCAGCTTTAGACTTCAAGTGCACACTAATTTAAAAAACATATACAGTTGTGGTGTGCAGATGGACCTAGTAATCATACATAAAATGTACTTTTTTGTTATCTTAAGTGTCCACCGAGCCTACACTGCACACACAAAAATACTTTGCTTTGTTCCTTATTATGATGCACAGTAAGGGAAAGCCTTAGTTACAATTTCACCCAAGTCAGGTCTGCAGGAATGAGCTCCTCAAAAGCTAGTTCTGCTCCAGATGACTACAAACTCCACCAGCAGCTTTTAGAAACAGTGAGCCTTAATGGTTTTTCTGTTAGACACTCACGTTCATAATAAAAGGCATGCTCTTTTCTGCCAGTTCTGCAATTCCAGCTTGCCGCCTAGAAACAAGTTCTCACAAGCCACTGGCATGCATTAACAGCGCAATAAAGCTTTGGGTCCCTGTACCACACAGGTCTTCAGAATACTCCAAACCACCTTGGTGACCTCTGTACCCTGGCTGGAGCGACACAGGAGCAGTAGGCGTATTGGCAGTAAGCATTCACCCGGTACCCAAAGGACCACATCAGATGCCTCACCCTCAGCTGTGCTGTTTCTGCAGGCCCTTCAGCAGTAGAAGGCAATGGCATCTTCTTTTTGTCACTCGTTAGTGACATAGCTCTGAATATGCACGAAGGGAGAAGGTCCCATTAGTGTGTAGTCACGTCTCAGAGTAGCTTCACATTTTTGCTAGACATAGATGGGTGTGAGAGCCCTCACCGGTAAAGGGGCTCTGTGTTTGTTTGAAGGTGTTGACTTGTGGTCACTTAGAGAGTTGGCCACGAGCATGAGACAGTGAATTGGGAATCCTGGGGCCGCTTACAGCAAAACGCATGAAGAGCTAAGAGTCACTGAAAGCCAAACCATCTGCGCATGAGGTCAAGGAACGGCTCTTAAGCACTAGTCCCAAGAAGTTATTTATTTGCCTGACCTAGAGAGGAGAGCAGTATTACAGATCTGTCACCTGGAGATGACAGCTGTACTTGGTATTCTTTGTGGCAGCAGTAAGACCATAATGAAAGCTACTATTTCCCAGGGACAAAACTCCCATCAACGTCAAAGGGAGCAAACCTGGAAGCGTGCTCCCATTCCTTCTTGCTGTAATTATTTTCCAATTTAGGGAAGAAAACTTACCTACGTATTTCAGTGTTTCTAACCGTTCTGTCGAGAGGCTCAAGCACAAGTAGCTCTGAGGTTATAACACCTCCCTCTCACTACTGACATTTAGGTCATTGGCTTTTTCATACAATCTCGCCTCATCTCTCATTGGCAAAACAAGGGGAGTCGGGATGACAATCATACAGGCAGACTCCAGGTGCTGGCCAAGAAACACTCAAGTCCTCGTCCTTTGCTTTAATCTAACTGAATCTAAAGTAATCTTACTTTAAAAGATGCATCATTTAAAGTAATGAATCCCTCTTTTCTAGGGCACTTGGCAAAGCCCCTGCCATGACTCGACCAGCGCTGGTGCTCCAGAGTCACTCATGGGCTTCTATCACAGCGTCTCTCTGTTGTGCGTCAGAACCAAGTTTTACAAGAAAAATGTAAATGGAAAAGATGGTGGCCACCATTTCTGGTAAAAGCACTGCCCTGCTTCTTCTACTTCTACCCTCTTTCTCTGTCTTTTCCCTTAGATGAGGGCATTTCTGCTATGGGGTTTTATGAGAGTGCACATCACTCTGGGATTGCATAAAGAACTGCTGTCAGTAGCCTGCCACAATGCAATTAAACCCATGATTGAAACGAACAATAAATAAAGAGAAAGACATAGAGGTTTTAAATATAGGTTTCCATTAAAAGCATTACAAAGACGACTTCTCTCATTTTGAAGACAAAGAAAAAATCCACTTCTACTGAAAAAAAAGAAAAAAAAAGAAAAAAATTTAAAAATCACCCTTTTGCAAGTAACTTTAATGAGGAAAGGTGCAGGGAAGGGAGGGAGAGAGGACTTGGAGAACTAGCAAGTGTTCAAAAGGGTGGATGCCCTCCATCTCATTTTGCAATGGCACCTTCTTCTCACACAGTCAGGTCAGAGACCCAGAGTCCTCACGTGGAGGATTTCACCACCTGCTCGTAAGGGGGAGGTGGTGTGTTGCAGTAGGAAGGTGGGGGTGGATAAACCGGGTTTCCTTGTGGGGAATTGGGCTGGACGTGGAAAGCCATAGCCATGGGATTCATCACAGGTCCACCTGGATCTGTGTAATACGGCACTCCAGGTTGTTGTGACCCTGAAAGAAAGAAAAGGAGAGAAAAGGTATCAACAACAGCAGAAGCATCAGGCAGTGGTCATGCTCTTCCAGGGCTTCTGCTCTGTACACTCGGACAACTTTTCTCAAAGTGTTTGTCAGAGCACGGTCAAGGAGCCACCTTTCTCCCATTCCAGAGAAAACCCAGACTTGCACGACGACATTCACTCCTTGAGATTTCACCAGAAAGTTTCAATTTGGCATGGAATGGAAATCATTTAGTGAAACAAAGGGCACCACCGCCCCAAGCGACTACCATTTGAAAGGGAAAACAGCAAGCCCTGCTCAGTTCCCCAGACAGAAGAGCTGCCGTGCCTGCAGAGAGGAGAGGCGTGGGATCCCAGATGGACAAAGGGGTTTCCACTGCAGCCCTGACTCAGGTGTCAAGTCTTACGAGACAACTTCACAGGTTATTTTGTAATGTACTGGATCTGCTTGTATGCCAGAGTGCATCTCAAATAGATAATTTCCCATCAAGGCACAATACAGCTAAGGAGTAAACACGTATGAAGCAAAAATCCAAGTTGAAGCCAATTATGGCTGGCTCACACAATGGGACAAGATTGCTTTGACAAGATTAAATTTAGGAAATTATGTTGGCGCCTGCAGGGACAAGGAAAGGAAACATACGATCAAACGCAAAATTCCTTAGCCGTGACACGTGAGGAATAACAGAGACTGCTGCCATGAGGAATAACAAAGGTGGCGTGTAACCCTCCTCAGATATCACAGCGGGTGGTGGAAGAAAATTTAATACAATTCCAGCAATTAAAGTCACAGATTGTCTCTATCTCAATTTGTAAACTAGTTTTCTTCTCTCTCTCTGTCTATTTAAATCAAGTTGGACTGAAAAAAAAAAATCATTGCTGAGCAACAGGTTTTCTTCTTTTGGCGCTAGCCTGTTTTTCCTATAATGACACAGCCTCTAAGGGATTTTCCACTCAATCATTCCTTTCTGTGTCTTAGTGACACTAGGACTCAGTATTGCCACAGAAGGAATACAGGCTTCTTGAAGCTTTAAGCATCCTTTAGCACTTCAAGCATTCAGGAAGGAGCTACAACCCGAGCCCAAAAACATGTCCTTAGATCAGATGGGTCAAGCCATAAGGCACGGGGATGCAAACTGTCCCAGAGCCTGGGGTGTCTGCTTAGGGAGCTTGCTTTGGACACTCAGGAGCAAAGAGAACGGAAAGCAGATAGGGAACACAGCTGTTTCCTTCTTAACACAATAATTTTTAACACACCACCACAGTAATTTTTCCTTTTGCCTGTCTGAGCAAAGAGGGCTGCTCCGCAGCCTCTCTTCCTTTGCCGCAGCAACGAGAAGCCCTTGTTCTGCTTCCATGTATAGCATCAGCACATGGCTGTGGGAGAGCCAAGCTGGGAACAGGAGCTGAGTCCTACCTCTCCAAAGTTTGGGCTACTACCCTCCTCTGTAGCCTTTTGTTTAAGCATTTTTGTTTTGAAGTTAAATCCTGCCCAGTTCTGCGCTTCTGCAGTTTCCATCTGCATGGGGAAATGGGAGATTTTGAGGCAGCTCACTGCAGCTTGCTCCTTAGGAAAATAACTGTTTTCATTAAAACTTCCACGTTTTATTATTGAATTGGGGGCGGGGCAAGTGTGGACACCATTCTTTTGAGATATTTTTCGGTTCATTAAATCCAGCAGAAAACAACATCTGAATATCAATTTCCTTGCGGGATCAGCTCAGTATTTGTTAAGTCTCTACAAAGGGATCCGACCTTTTCTAGCACCTGAACTGCCGGTTTGGGGCTATGTAGGCCAGACCTAAAGTGAAAGACACCACCAGGTCTGCAAACTGCTGTTTGTAGGTGAGGTGTTCAATCCATTTTCCCAGTCAGGCTCACAGAAAAAGCACTCCTGCCTCCAGGCTGCTGCTGGGATGGCAGAAGATACTGCTGTTATCACTGCAAGGACGGAGGGAGATGGGCAAGGAGCCACGTTTCAGGGGCTCCACCTCAACCGTGAACTGGCTACTGCTACCAAATCTGGAAGAGAAGCTAGAGGAAAATGTGCACTTGGTTGACTAGTAATTCCCATTGCTTTTGCTGTTGAATATTCCTAGAATAGTTGAAAAAGTAGAAAGAACAATTTTGGTGGGGTTAGCTCAGAGCCCAAAGCTTTAAGAAACAGTAATAGTAGTCTGGAAGCAGGTGGCATAAGCACGTCGCCAAAAGGCTTGTGCTTATTTTACATTTGCCCACAATTTGCGTTCCATGAAAAACTAAAACCATGCTCTAAAATTAAATCTGGTATTCGCCAATCCAGCCAAAGTGCTCCCTGTTCACATCATCTTGAGGTTATTTTTCAGGCTTAAAAATACAGTTTAGTTAGTTTGGCTCCCTCCCCACTGTCGAAAAATAAATACTCTCTGTGGAATGCTTGTTTGGTAAAGCAGAAAAAAAGACGCAGAATGGAAGCCCTAAAAACCCCCTTAGGATTAAAAAAACAAAAGGGTGAATAAAGTGTTAGTTTGTGTCTGTAACATCTTTTTATCCATTTAGACCTATGAGAGAGGGGGGGAAATGCATGTCTATGGGTACGTGCTTAAGGATGCAAGAAAGAGCATTTCCAAAGTCTGCACAAGGCGCATGGGTGTGCAATAGCAGGCATGACAGGGGAGAGAGCCTGAATGCTGCATCTCTGCACAACGCTCGTAGTCACAGCTAGATAGACAGGGGTTTAGGACACTCTTCTAAGGAGGCTGTCTTGATGCAGCCACAGTATTGCACACAGATGTAATGGTTCAGAAGACTATTTTTGATAGAGAGGTTTGAGGCACCAAATTTTCCGAGAGATCCCCCTTCTCTTTACAAAATGTTCAGTTGTATTTCCACTTCCAAGCCAGTATGAAACAAAAACAAATTGCCAATTCTAAAAAAAGTTGTCAGAAAAGGTAATTATCCTCTGGCTTCAGCTCTCTCTAATACAACATGCAATAAAATGACAGTCCGGGAGTAAAAGTGTCAGCGTACCAAGCGTGCCTGCATATGTGTATATGTGTGTGTGTGTGTGTGTGTGCTTTCGCTGGCACAAATTAGCACTGGCTTATGCAATCTGGACAGTGGTTAAAAACATCTCAGTTTAGCCTTGCTGAGGCAGGGAGAAAGGAAGCACCTGAGTGTGCACTCAAACATAATCTCAGCACCGCAGAAGATCTTCCAACTAGAGACAGCTGGATTCAAAATGCTCCCATAATGCACAAACATCTTCTGCTCACATGTGAGTCTTATTTTGCAGGATTCTCCCAACTATCTAACAGCCAGAGGGGAAGAAATAACAAACTTAGAAAGCAGTATTGCCAGAGGAGCCATCACTAGAGAGCAATCAGACTAACAAGGGGAGAAGGACCACTTTGCTGCAGAAAAACTGTAGCACAGAGCATGGAAGGCAAATAAAAAAGAGAAGACTTGCAAGATAGCCAGACCGTAGAAGAAAATGTTAGGCTTTCCTTCACCTCTGCCAGATGTTATTAACTGTATTTAAAACTCTTCACGTCACTGTTCATTTTGGATACCTATTATTTTGTCTACGCTGCAAAGTGAGAACTTGCTAGCCTCCTTCCATGCACGGACACACAGCTGTAAAGATATTAGTAACTACAACAGAAGGGAACTGAGAGTCCTGTCATCCTGGGTTTCAAAAACACTTCTGTACACTGCAGCTGAATTACGCTGTTTGAAAGGCAGAAGACTGCACTCATCACAGGAGGTGGCTGCAAGGTTTAATGCAGTGCAATCCCTTGTCCAAATCCCACAGTTTCCAAAAACCAACCAAACAAAACCCCTAAACCCACTCTTTTTAAATGCCTTGGCAAATTTAAGAAATTAGTGACACTTTTTTAATGAGCAGTCTCTGACCTGATGCAGTGTTGACTGGTTGTCTGGTGTAAGACACATTAAAAGTAGGTTCTTCTACTAGTGGAGGAGGGTACATCCGCCTTCGGATAAAGAAACCAGCTCCGCAACAGAACAAAACTCCCATCATCAAAAGGAACCTAGGCAAAGAGAAGAGGGAAGTCAAAACCCACCCGCATTCAGGCAGCTCTCAAACCCAAACTGTTCACTGAGAGAGACAAGAGTGTCATCTAGCAATCATCAGCCTATGACTTTTATCAGGGTTTCTTAAATAGGTTGTCTCTTGAGAGCATTTGTCATTTGAGATAGCACTCATGGAGCACTTACGGATATACTATGGACATCTTTAGTGATTAGTACTATTGTCCAATGTTTTCTGGCATGCAAAATACAAATCTGAAACTAAAACGCCCTCGAACTTTTGGAAAGTTCAGGTTCATACCTGACCTTTGCCACCGGGATGCTGAACTGAAATTCCAGGCCGGTACAGTTTCAAACAGCGTATCTTGGACACAAGCCTCGCGCTTACAGCATCGAGGCTGGCCAGGAGGTTTGTGGGGGACAAAGAGGAATATTATTCTGCAGTTGCCCTTAAAAGAAGATTCTTAGATGTTTTTAAATTACTCAACACTGTAATTTGGTCTCCCATGGGAAATATGGTGGCTGGCATTTAAGCTCAAGTCAGAATGCTGAAGCATTCAACACTGAAGATGACAAGCTTTGCTTTGTGCTTCCTAGATGGGATATACATTCTCAAGGAAAAGGACATCATTTGGCTCCAGTTCTTCTCCTCTCAGCTCCTCTTCTGACCTGACTAAACTGTCCTCATCATTCCCATGCCCTGGTGCTGTGGAAACAGGCACAGACAGCAAGAGCACGTCAGAAGATTTTGTTCTTCAGACAGTGGCTTTCACTGTGCTTCCTTCATTAGTTATCAGACATGCTAGTAACTGACGCAAGCTCCCGTAAACCCGAGTGGTTCTTCTGCCTGTAACTGCCACCTCATTTCAGGGCCCTTTACTGGAAGACAATGACAACTGTGCTCTTTTGGAAGGGACAGAAGTTGGCCAGAGGCCACCGAAGTTGGCCAGAGGCAAGCCTACACACCATGCTTATCTCCTCTGGAGCATTCCCAGGTGCCTGAGAGGAACAGTGTGACACTGCATGGCAGTGAGAGGTATTTCATGCAAAGGGTCAAATTCTGTTCTTGTTTCTATGGTAGAAACGAGAGCAGAAGGATGTCCTGTTTCCCTGAGCCAATATTAATACATTCCCTTTTGGCAGCGTTCCTGCAAAGGATTTATTCTGAACAGAAAAACAGAGATTTACGACATCACCCCAGGGATTGAGATTCAGAGCTCTTCAGTTATATCAGTAAGGATTGCACACTGAAATCCCACAGTCAGCTTTGGGAAATCTCTGTACTATAGTATATATCAGGCTTCTGTTTTTCAGTGTTTATTCATTTCAATTTTGAAGGCTTTTTCTTTTAAGTAGTCTTCAAATTCTACATAAAAATGCCTGAAATCAGGTTTTCTAGGAGAGCTTTTGCTTTCTCTCTACTGTAATGAGAAGGGTTTTTTCAGATGCTTTCTTAAATTCCTCTCCAAAATGAATTCACCTTATTTTTTCATTATGCATATAACAGTGATTAGTTTAAGCTTTATCCAGATTACTGAGCTGCTGGTTTCACAAGCTCAAATCTTTCTGCTTTCTTTTCCCTTGCTGTCATCTCCAGTGAAATCCTCATAGTCATAAAGGTACTTCTCTTCCTTTTTAATTGAAGCCTCAATTCAGCTGGTGAGAATGTCTTAAACCCTGCCTAAATGCACAATCCTGCTTATACAATCCTCTTTTAAAACTGAGTGCCCAACAAAAACGGACAAACGCTGCTGCTTGGTAGCAGCTGGGACAGGCATAAGGAATTCAGCAATTTTGGGTAAAAGTGGGACCGTTGCCTGTACAGACCAGCAGGATGCAGAAGCAGGAAAGGTCAACCTGACACAAGTAACCACCTTTGCCAGTGTTTTGTCACTACATTGGGAGAATTTTATAAGCAAAAACCCAAGGTTCTTGCATTTATATGTACACCTATACATTACTGCATAGTTGTACCTACTTTACTTTAAAATACTAGGGCTGGCAATAGCCTGATTTAAGTCCTACAAACAAGACAAGAACAGGACAAACATAAAATTCCCAAATGCCCTGACCTACCAAAAATACCATAGCCGCTGGATAGAGAGAGCTCTTACACAGCATCTTGAACCACAGCAATCCTCATAGGAGCGACATCTGCAGAGAAATAAAGAGAAAAGGGCATTAGAGGAGTGGTTGTCACTCAGATTAAAACAGCATCCCCAACTCTGACAGCATTCGCACCTCTGCCTGAGGCGTTATTTACGACATCGCCATAAGCCTGGGAGGCAAAGCCTCCTGGAAGTGTTCAAGGTCAGGTTGGATGGGGCTTTGAGCAACCTGATCTAGTGAAAGATGTCCGTCCCTGCCCATGGCAGGGAGGTTGGACTAGATGATCTTTAAAGGACCTTTCCAACCCAAACCATTCTGTGGGTCTATGAATAGGAACAGACTACCCTTGGCCAGATAAAGTTGTCAATCACATGTACACATCCATGGCACAGCTCTATCACTATTCAGGAACTTTTTTCATGTTATTGAAACTACCTTCCTATATACTTCTTTTAAAGCCACCTCAAAAAGACTGAATGTACTGTTTAAGTCTATATAAAAGGACACGTTATAAAGAAAAGCAGTATTACTGTGTTTTCTTTCACAGTAAATGAACGCTGCAGACCTGAAACATGAGCCATTTGGAGTTTTATTCACTGCACCAAACAAGAATTGCAAGGTCAAAACTGCCAGATCACTCATTCTTTGCAAATCGGCAGCTTTCAAACAGAGAAGCCACTGAGTGCAGAAAAAATTTCAAGCGTACCCTTATTTGCAAATTCAATGGCATTTTTTGCTTCTCAGAAGTTGCACTGGACTGCAACTGCCAACAACTCCCATTATTTAAGTAGGCTTTCCTCTTAAAAAAACCCCACATTTAAAATTAATATTCCATATGGAATAGAACTGTTTTAAAGGTATTACAGCACCAACCACTCTAAGCACAAGGTACCACTTCACTAAAAGGTAGCACATACGTTAACAGCTACTTCTGAACAATTTCAATGGTAGCTGCCCTTTCCCACACCAATGAAACATATTTACTAAGAAAAAGGACACAGGTAACACAGAAACTATGGTATGTGGCAGATTCGGATGAAGACATTCAGATTAGCATACCCACATACCAAGAGAAAAGAGGCGGTTACCACAACTGAATTAATCTTTTTAAGGGTGTTCACATCTGTATGCTCAATGCACAGGTTTAATTAAGCATCTGGTTTTGGAAAATTTGCCCAACTCCATGACTGTGCTCCCATATTTNAAAAAAAAAAAAAAAAAAAAAAAAAAAATGAATTCGATAATCGTACAGACAATTAGACATTTACATGCTTAATTAACAAGCCTTCACTCACAAAATACGTCAAGTCACATAGGCTTCAGCCTCTAATTGGGGCCAGAGGAAGATGCTCTATGGATACATAATCAGTTGTTTTGCAAGTGAAAACAGTTACACGCTCTTCTGATAACAAGTAGGCAGGATTTATTTAAGCAAGCCAGAGGATCTGACATGATCAGCACAGCAAGGTCCATTAATACACTCAGGCACCCAGTCTGAGACTCAAGCAGAGTAAACCGCTCATGCCAAAAGACGAAACACCCACTTTGCCATCCCTGAACCTGAAAGCGTCCCAATCTCCAACCTTTCTTCTTTAAAGCTTGCCAGGACCCTAACAACTGCTCATACGCAAAGCTATCAGATCTCACAAAACTACTAACAAGACTTAGCAAGTCAGCATTAACTTCAGTCCCATCAGGACCAAGAAATTAAGCATCCCTCCATGTTCCCCAAGTGGATCAACCCAACAGTAACTTTCAAGACATACGTTAAGTGCACGGACAGGATCAGGCCCCTTATGAAATGGCGTGGCAGCCGCTGCCTTCTGTTAAAACAGTGGTCATGGTACCCCTTTTGCTCTTTAACACACTCGTGGTTGAGCACCTCATCCATGTTGATAGGCACTTGCTCCTTTCACTGATGCTGCACAGCAAGGTCTTTTTAAGGCTTGTCAGTCCAGAAAAGCAGAGCCAGGGCCAGGAAACAGAGCCCATAAATCTAGAAGGAAGGAGGTGGAGGTGGCAATTGAACATCACTCTCTTCCTTTGTGGGCAACCTGTGCTAGCAAACAAAAAAAAGCTTCCTACCCATTCCTGCTGCTCCACGTTTTAAAAGAAAGAGCCACACTCACATCCATGAAAGAAAGAGAATGAGTTCCCAACATCATTGCAGGACTGCCCTCTTGTAGCCTTTCTTGAGGCAAGTAAGGCCAAATTATAGAAGGATTTTAGGGATGTGAGCAGTCTTTACTTCTGCCTCCACACGCTGGCTCTGTCAGCCCAGACACCTACACCTGACCACAAGCGGGACGGGGAGCAGATGCGCCAGGCAGGCCTCTGGCCCCAAAGCCATTGCCCAGATCAAGCCCCGAGACCTGAACTTGTATTAAAAGTTAAACTAAAAGAGAGAGCCCAGGGAGGGTGCACGTACGCCTGCCTCGTGCTCACCCTTGCCTCGCTTATTTTGCATCTGTTTTCTCCAGAGCCAGAAGAGAGAAGAAAGGGCTATTTTAAAATACATAATTATGGTCATTCAAAACACCAAAATTAAAACAGCATCTGTACGGTGAGCGTAGTACCTGAATTTACTTTTTATTTTTAATCTCCAAATTGTCTAGGCTACAAGTCAGCACCATTTTTTAAGCCTCAGTGGCTTAGCTTTTATTCCTGCAAAACAGGACTAAAGTACCAGCTGGAAGACAGTGAGGCTCAACTGCTGAATGTTTATGATGCTCCTGAGACCACTGAATGGCAAACAAACAGGCCATCAAAGAGAAGTCTACATGGATGATCGCACTTTCAAATGGCTGAAAACGATGATGCTGGAGGAGTCTCTCACTACGGCTGCGTTTAGAGAAGCTCCACTTTACAACAGCCAGTAAGCTTTCCGAGGCAACTCATCCGAGGCGAAGTACTTCATTTGCTGGGTGGATCTGTGAAGCTAAATCAGTGTCGTGACTTGGAGAGAAATCCCTTTGAGATCTGACACTAGTAACCCTTCCGCTTTTTACCCATAAAACCAAACGGGCTCTTCATTTTGCATGCCTGTGAGTATGGACACAGGCACCCATACGTAGGAGCCTGGAATCAAGGATGATACCATGATAACAACCTGATGTTTGTATTCCCCAGCAGCACCAAAAAAGACTGGAAGAACAAACAGCCCACTTCCTGATACTGCCGCCAGGGTACCGCGGAAGCTATGCTGATCCCTTGTTCTTGATTCAATGCGCTACGAAAAAACAATACAACTGCTGCCAACATCGATCTCAATTACAAGAAAATTAACTTACTTACAAAAGCCATATTTATTAGCAGGCAAAAGGTGACAATAAAATGAGCTTATTAATGGAGTAACATACAAGCTTAAGTATAATCAGCCTTTGATGTACTATCTCTTATTGCTTGACAGTAAATCCCAGCAGAGTTAAGACCCTGGTTCAGAAAAAACAGTTAAGCACACACATATATTTATTGAATTGATATGTGTACCTTTTAAACTACACTTCTGCTTTGGCTCTGCTTAACAGCGAAGGACTCATGCCCAATGCCAGTTGAAGAAGAACGAGCCTTACTACTGATCGGAACTGGACTGACCCCATCTCCCTCAGAAGACATCTCTAAAGCCAATTTCCCTCTTTCACACATCAATGATGACCCCGAGAACTGCACTGCCCTAGGGCAATGCTTGTTTGATAGATCAAAATTTAACCCATTACGTAGGATAAGACATAATCGATTAGTTACTTTGCTAATCTGCAACTTCACCAAGTATGCGGTCTCTCTTTTGAAAACTGTCTGCAATGTGATTTATGATTTAGAAGGTACATCTTTTCATTCATAATTCAGTAGAGTGAAATGAATGCATCGGCATGTCCAATGACTTGGACTGCTAGCACACCAGGGAACTGCTGTGTCAGAGATCAAAGTTACACTGCACGTCAGATCACAGAGACAAGCTTTTTGTACGGGTTCACACTTAAATCATGACGCTAAACTTCTTTCCTTAATAGACAAGCAAAGCACAAAGTTTCACCTAACGGTACATGGTATGACCCAAACCCCACAAACAAACCCCATACTTGCATGTGTTCTGTGGATAATAACTGCTCAGTGAAACGGTCCAGAAGCTCTTTTCCATTTATACTGCATCTACACAGCTGAACAAGTCCCATCTTAGCATAGCTGCTGCAGGAAAGAACTGCATCTAAAAATAATTCCCTGATTGGCACTTGCTGAAAACTGGAGAAATTAACGAGGTAAAGCGAGGATTACAGTCTTCAGCTGATTGTATAGCCACAGTGGTCTGACAACATTCCCTGTCCTCACCCAGCGTGGGTATTCCTCATCAATACCATCCCTTTGAAATGCAGGCTGTAGTGTTCTTAGGTTTCCTCTCTAGGCTGTTTGCATCTTATGTGCCAAAACCTGATTTAACATTTAAGATGTTTGATTAGCAATGTCTTTTGGAAGAGTAAAACAAAATGTAAATTGTTAATCCACGTGTAGTGGCAGAAACCCCACTGCAGACACAGGCACAGAGGATGGGAGGGTGAAAGAAAACAACAAAACCCCCACAACAACCAGATACAGTAAACTGCATGATTTCTAACCAGCATCCTGTAGACAAGCATGACTTTAATTCCAAAAAAGGCTGCATACCAGTGAGAGGTTAAACAATTGCTGCATGTATGTAAGGTCTATGAAGCATACTGGGATTCACTGGAATTCACCAGAAGCACTGGCAGTTTTTTAAATGGCGGGGAACAAAAGGGAGCCAGGAAGTTCAGTAAAGGAGGGTGTAGCAACAGACCAAACTAAGAACAGAAGAGAAAGATTTTGGGGGGATAGCTAAGTAGCATCAGATGAAGCTAAGGAAGTCCTAGCTGTGGTCCTAATACTGGCACAGACAAAAGACCAGAAGGAGAACCACAAGTGCTCACAAGAACTGGAAGGGATGGACCACTGAAGACTGGGTCACCTCCAGGCAGACTCAACGCTGAGCCCTCAAAGCCAGAAGGCTCAGGTCTGCTACCATTGAACAGATGAAGGCAGACAGCTGAAGTGTGCATACGTATTTACTTGTTCTAGGACAAAAAAGTTAAAAAAAAAAAGAAAAGAAAAAGAAAAAATATTTAATCTGCTTGGAACTCAGCTGCCAGGATACAGTGATGCTGAACAGGGAAAAATCAAACAAGCCATGAAACAAAAAGAAAAACAAAGCAGGCAACCACCACAAAGTGACTAGCAGAAACAATTCTGATGAAGCTCCGAGTCTTCACTGTGCTATGAATGAGGAGTAATGCCACTGAGTTCAACAGAACTACACTGCCACAAGACTCGGAATTAGACCCGAAGGATGAGGAATGAGGAAGAGGATCAACAGAAGGTGTACCAAGTAACTGAGACGGAGTTATTTTTGTACCAAGTTTATTTCACCATCGATTAATTCCTTTCAGATCATTCTGTATAGAATAAAATAGAATAGAATCGTTAAGGTTGGAAAAGACCTCTAAGATGATCAAGTCCAACCATCAACCCAATACCACCATGCCTCCTAAACCAGGCCCTGGAGTGCCACATCTACACCTTTTTTGAATGCCTCCAGGGATGACGACTCCACCACCTCTCTGGGCAGCCTGTTCCAATGCTTAACCACTCTTTCGATAAAGAAATTCTTCCTGATGTCCAGTCTAAACCTCCCCTGATGCAACTTGAGGCCTTTTCCTCTTGTCCTATCGCTAGTTTCTTGGGAGAAGAGTCCAATACCCACTTCATTACAACCTCCTTTCAGGTAGTTGTAGAGAGCGATAACGTCTCCCCACAGCCTCCTCTTCTCCAGACCAAAACAACCCCAGTTCCTTCAGCCACTCCTCATAAGACTTGTTCTCTAGACCCTTCACCGGCTTCGTTGCCCTTCTCTGGACACGCTCCAGCACCTCAGTGTCTGTCTTGTAGTGAGGGGCCCAAAACTGAACACAGTATTCGAGGTGCAGTCTCACCAATGCCAAGTACAAAGGCACGATCGCTTCCCTACTCCTGCTGGTCACACTATTCCCGATGCAAGCCAGAATGCTATTGGCCTTCTTGGCCACCTGGGCGCACTGCTGGCTCATGTTCAGCTGGCTGTCAACCAGCACCCCCAGGTCCTTTTCTGCCGGGCAGCTCTCCAGCCACTCTTCCCCAGGCCTGCAGCGTTGCACAGGGTCGTTGTGACCAAAGTGCAGGACATGGCGCTTGGCCTTGTTAAACCTCATACAGTTGGCCTCAGCCCATCCATCCAGCCTATCCAGATCCCTCTGCAGGGCCTTCCTTCCCTTGAGCAGATCGACACTCCCGCCCAACTTGGTGTCATCTGCAAACATGCTGAGGGTGCACTCAATCTTCTCATCCAGATCATTGATGAAGACGTTAAACAAAACCGGCCCCAGAACTGAGCCCTGGGAAACACCACTTGTGACTGGCTGCCAGCTGGATTTAACTCCATTCACCACCACTCTCTGGGCTCGGCCATCCAGCCAGTTTTTTAACCAGCGAAGAGTATGCCCATCCAAGCCATGAGCTGCCAACTTCTCCAGGAGAATGCTGTGGGAGACAGTGTCAAAGGCCTTACTAAAGTCTAGGTAGACAACATCCACAGCCTTGCCCTCATCCACTAGGCGGGTCACCTGGTCGTAGCAGGAGATCAGGTTGGTCAGGCAGGACCTGCCTTTCATGAACCCACGCTGGCTGGGCCTGACCCCCTGGTTGTCTTGCACCTGCCTGGTGAGCTCACTCAAGAGGAACCACTCCATAATCTTCCCCGGCACCGAGGTCAGGCTGACTGGCCTGTAGTTCCCCGGATCCTCCTTCCAGCCCTTCTTGTAGATGGGCGTCACACTGGCAAGCCTCCAGTCATCTGGGACCTCCCCTGTTGACCAGGACTGCTGATAAATGATGGAGAGCGGCTTGGCAAGCTCCTCCGCCAGCTCCCTCAGCACTCTCGGGTGGATCCCATCCGGCCCCATAGACTTGTGAGTATCCAGGTGGCGCCGCAGGTCGCTGACTGCTTCCTCCTGGACTGCGGGGGGTTTATTCTGCTCTCGGTCCCTGTCTTCCAGCTCAGGGGGCTGAATACCCTGGGGATGACTGATCTGACTATTAAAGACTGAGGCAAAGAAGGCATTAAGTACCTCAGCCTTTTCATTGTCCTTGGTGACAATGTTCCCCCCCGCATCCACCAGAGGAGGGAGATTCTCCCTGGCTCTCTTTTTGCTGTTAATGTATTTGAAAAAACATTTTTTATTATCAAAAACATTTTTTATTATTATTTCATGTGCATTTCCATCTTTCAATAAAAAGGCAGTTTTCAAAGCAAATCCATTGCCTGTACCACTATGTAAGGAAAGACCCAGGCTTTTGACTGCATACATGGGGATGACCACCAGACAAGTGGAGGAGCTTAACACTACAAGCGTGGTAGAGAGGTTATTCCAAGGAATCCATTTTGCTACAGCAGCCCATTGAAAATGGAAATCGAAACACAGAGTCCAACTCTACACTCAGAAGTCTCACCTAGGTAACTATTTTTGCATCCTAAAGTGGTTTAACCTCTCGCCAGAAAGACACTGCAACACAAAGGCCACACCCCTCCACTGGCATTCATTTAAATGCTTGAGGAGCAGTAACACAGGCAAGGTCTTTGGCTGGTGGAGCAGAGTGATACGCAACATCTGCCTTCCAGCCTTGGTCTTAGAGTTGGCTGTGTCTCCTTGGCATGTCTGCATACATGGCCTAATTTTCAGCAGGGACACAACTCCACCACAGTTACCTGCAGTCACAGGTTCTCAGCACCCAAAAGCATTTAGCTTCTTTTCTTATACATAGCAAAGGTGATCCCTCAGCGCATGCAAGAACAGTGCCTTGTAAAATGTAGGTCTGATTTTGGTGAATATATAACTATATATAGAACAAATATAACTGCTTCATAGATGAACACAGCCATGACCTCAGTGGAACATCTGTACTTGAGAGTAAAACACTGCTGCTGGTACCCAGGAGAGCACTAGATATATAGTTACCCAGGTACTTGATAAATCACTCAGCCCTTAACTACATAAGAAAATGTAAGGCAAAAAGGAGGGAAGGGGCTGTCAGGTCATTTTTTCTACAGAGTAGAAACAACAGAGACAGAAACAATATTTGCTCAAATTAGATTCCTGTCTGCTTTGACGCAACTAAAATCTCCTACAACGAGACAAGACACTTGGCTCCTGTCCTTCACACAGACATGAAAAACAAGAGCAGGCAACAGCTGAAAAAGGGATTATTTCTCAATTTTTCTTTAGGTGAAGAGCCTATAAACACCCTCTCTGTGCAAGAACTCAGCAGAATATGGTAAATCTTCCCCCACTTCTGATGGGATGACAAGTATTTGCTCAGTTGCTGCTATCAAACCAACCCTTCTACAAACCTTTTGCTACCCAACTGCTTGCCATAACCCCAGCCCTCTCTTCTCAGACCCCAGGAGGAAAGCCACCCTACAGAGGGACTCTCCTTGTTGACTGTAAAGGCAGCAAGTCTCACCACATGGCTTTCTGGCCAGCACATATCCATCTAGATATTTTCTCTGCTCCTCCTGTGGCAGAACCTAGCAAGAACTGCTGTGGTTTGGGCTTTGTCCAATGGCAGTATACGGCACCTTAAATAGCCTTTTTTCAACATAGGCTGCAGGCCTTTCTTCCGCAGAACAAAGCGGAGAAACAGCATAGCTTAAAACTCTGGCAAAAGTAAGCCATAGATAATCTGTATGATGAGTTTTAATTTTCTGGAGGTGGAACTGTAAATTTCTCATACCAACAGGAATGAGGACTTCTAGTTAATCATCAGGTCCCTTATTAAACGCCCAATTAGCTCTTCATATCTCAAGCTACTCCCAGTGGGTGAGCAGTCCTATTGCATCTAATTGCTGCTTTGGGAGATTATAAGAAGTCCGCTGGCAGGGGGCGACGGGTGTCCATGAATTTGCTATCTGCCTGAATTTAACATACTAACGCATAGCAAATCTTTTTTCTTCACCAAGCCAGTGCAGGATCATACACAGAGAAGGGCATAGGTACTAATGGCCAACAGTTAGGTGCCACCAAGTCTTTCACAGGGTCTCCCTATCTAGAAAGGGTTAGAAGATTCAAGATGACTTTGGGGTCAAGTGCTCCTTGATGCTGTCCACTGGAGCTCAAACCAGGTACTAGACTTCCTGTCCCACTGACAGGAAGCCAGAAGAAATTGCTTCTCAGCCTCACATTAGGGTTCTTGCCCAGGACACGGAAGAGTTAATGCTCTGGTGAATATTTCAAGTCAAACAGCCCCAACAGGAAAAACTCATGATAAGCCACAACTGTGGTTATTGCATCCTCTGGCAATAAGAGGGGGGTGGGACTGGGTTCCCTCCTCCACCTCAGCCAGAGCAGACAGAGACTGCCTCCTTTCCTCCTTCCTCAGAACAGGCTGCCTATACCTGGTCAGCCGCCAACTCCAAAATCTTTCAGAGCTTCAAATCTCAAATTAGGCCAGTCACCCGCTTGATTGCCTGTGAAGGCTGAGATATTAAATCCCTCTCCCCTCCTCAAGACTCACTCCTAGCAAGTTGAGTTGGTTGTTAATTTGGTAACCTAATTCTCCCCAGGTTGTGCATCGGACAACCGATCCATCAAAGCAAATTCAAGTGCTTGGCAAGGCATCTCGTGGCTGGGTGATTACAGCAGTCAGGACTACAACCTGAACAGATCCATCAACATCAAGGGAATCAAGTCCCTTATTTCAAGCAAGGAATATACCACCTTAAGGGCACACACTATTGAAGCTAGTTGTGACGTTTCGTACCCTTATCATTTAAGGCCACACAGGACTGAGCAATGGTGGTGGGTTTTTGTTGCCTTTACACACAGATGGTCTGATAATTACTGCTGTCTTTCTTCACGATACAAACTGTGCACTTACGTACTTGCGTTGAACTACATATGCAAACAGGCCCTTCCTGTGGCTGCTCACCGTTAAACTGGTGGCTCTGGCCTGAATCCAGGTCTCCATTTCTGTATGGTGCCAGCCATTCAAGGTGCCTGGAAGCATGCAAAACTATTACACTGCCTCCCTTCTCCCTCCTCCATGCTGGCTTCAAATCAAATGGAAGAATAAATCAACAGCTAGATTACTGCCCTAAGCACACACCTGCTGACACTTCACGCAGCTGTAATTGCAATGGGAAAGCTACGTGTATCATCAGGAAAGCCAACTTAATTAAAAGCAGTAACCATAACAGGATGTGGAGCACAGAAAGCAGCTCCCATCATGCAACATGCCCTGTGTCTAGATTGGGGGGGGGTTTCCCAGCCTCTTGTACACACATTGATGGAAGAAGGGCCCTCTAAGCTATCTGAATAACAGCGAGAGAAAAATCGCTTTTTTTATTGTTTTCATCTGGAACACTTTGCAGGTTCTTAGTAATGCACTGAATTATTATTATAGACTGACCATGAAGCACATAAGGCCTTACATTCAAAACCCAGATGAATATGACTGTGTGATAAATACGATAAAATTTAATCTGCAAAGGAAGAGAAGTGTGTGGAAATGCACAAGAAATTTATTTCAAAAACCATGAAAAACCACAAACAGGATACAATCAGCAGTCTTCTCCAAAATAAGAAAAAGAATTGACTGTTCCCATGTAGGGCAGGAACATGTTTTAAACATGAAGAATATTAGCAAACATTGCTTTTTTTAGGTTTCCATTAATGTTCTTATACTAATTATAAATGAAAAATTAAACAGATTTAATCAACGTAAAATAAATGTGTACACATGTAGCTGTCTGCTGTATGCAGTAAACTACTTTCTATGGCAGAAACATATTAGCCTAAATATCCAGCACTTTCATCTGCACATGCTTTTAATATTAATTCAGGTCCTGCTTCAGATCACATGAATTAGAAGAGGTTATGAGATGGCAGGCCCCTATGTTTCTTCTATTCTTCACTTATGTGCCAGCAGCAATGGTAACATTTTCTTCCAGAGAAAGTTTCATGTTTCTTTCTGGACGTCTTTCACCTAGTAGCACAACAGTGACCAGTCAAAACATACTTATATAGGGAAACCATGGCTGAGCTCCAATGCAAAAAGTCAGTATTCAGGAGGTGGAAGCAGGTACACGCTACCAAGGAGAGTTTAGAAATCATCATGTACACAAGTAGGTGTGATGTTAGGAAAGCCAAACCTCTCCTACAACTGATACTTGCAAGGGACACCAAGTGAAGCAAGAAGAGCTTCTCCCACTACACTGGCAGTGGATGGTATCTGTGGTCAAGCTGGAGAGCAGCAGATGTCATTTACCTCAACTTCAGCAAGGCTTTCCACACTGTCTTCCACAATATTCTTGTACTCAAGTTTGGACATTACGGTCTGGACAGGCATACAGCTAGATGGGTTAAAAAAAACCCGGTTGGATGGTGGGGCTCAGAGGGCAGTGATCAATGGGGTCACAGTCTCCCTAGAGAGTATGAAGTAATTGCTGGTAGTACCACAGAGGTCTGGACCTGTCCTGTTGACAAGCATGTTGCTGGAATTAGTGATAGAGTACTCTCACCAAGTTTGGAGATGGCACCAAACTGGGGATCAGTCAATGAGCTCAAGGGCAGGGCTGCCACTCAAAGATCTAGACTGGTTAGAGGAATGGCCTGACAGGAACCTCATGAAATTGAACAAAAACAAATGCAATGTCTTGCTTTTGGGAAGGATGAACATCTTGCTGGCTGTGGAGCAGCTCTGCTGAAAAGGCCCTAGGGGTCATGGTAGACAGCAAGCGGAACATGAGCCAGCAGCGTGCCATGACAGCAATAAAAGGCTAACAGTATCCTGGACTGTGTCAACAGAAGCCTAGCCAGTGGATCAAGGGAAGTAACCACCACCTTTCACTGAGCACTTGTTGGACCACATCTAAAATACCACATTTGGTTTTGGCATCCCCAGTAAAAAGAATGAAATTGATAAGCAAGCTCAGCAAAGGGCCAGCAAGATAGTCAGGGGCTGGGGCACTTGCCCTATGAGGAGAGGTTGAAGGACTTGGGCTTGTTCAGCATAGGGAAGAAATGGCTTCAGAGGGACCCAAGAGCAGCCTGCCAGTACCCAGGAGAAGGTTACTAAGAAGATGGAGCCAGGATCTTCCCAGTGGTGCAGGGTGGGAGGACAACAGACAATGGATGTAAACTGAAACAAAAAGAGGTTCTGACTTGGTATGTGGAAAAACTTATTCGCCATGAGGACAGCCAGGTAGCAGAGCACATTGCCTGGAGAGGTTGTGCCATCTTCTTCCTTGGAGTTTTCCCAAGACCTAACTGGTTAGAGCCCTCAGCAACCTGGTCTGACCTCATGGCTGACCCTGCTCTGAGCAGGAGGTTGGACTGGAGATCTCCTGAGAACCCTTCCCACCTGAGTTATTCTCTGATTCTCTAATCAGAGTTATTTTTCCTCACTACTTCTCTTAGCATATCACATTACTAAAAAATTCAATACACAGTAATCCAACAGGATGAGCTGAAATGATGTTAACTCAGTACTGGATAGCATCAAAACTCTTTTCTCCAAGTCAGCCAACCCCCTCCCTGTGGGTGACTACTTCACTGACCCAGTGACATCAGCCACAGTATTTCTACTGCTGTGGACACATGCTTACCGCTCATACTCAAAAACATTTGTGCTGCGTTATAAACATGCCACAGAGCCTGGAAAGGAGAGGATTAGAAACATGCAGGTTCTAGCATCTGGAATTTATCACCTCATTAAAAGCTCCGATGTGATGGTAACAACAGATCTAACAACAGGATGAAAAATAAACAGAAAAGACCTTATGGGATTGGTCAGTCATGCTGAGGAACATACTTCACCCTGCAAGGAGGGTGACATTCACAATCATTCTAATCGAACTACTCCTCATCAGCAAAATGTAAGGCAGCCTTCCCTCTACTATTCATTCCCTATTCAGAAGCGGAAAAAAACAACTGGATTATCTTAAGTGCCGCTGGCATCTGCAGAGGAGGTGGTTTTGCAATCTAATGCATTCACTATGTCATTATTCACATTATTGCCAAGTAAGAAAAGTGTCTTGACCGTCTCTTCCACCAACCATCAGCACTTCAGGCACATCCAGAATAAGACTGAGCTGGCTTATTTAAGTGAGGAGCAGGATGAGGATCCTTGTTAGAGGATCGGAGTCAAGTCTGTTGAGACAGCTTTAATTCTGAATTGCTTTCTGTGTATCCACACAAGGAGATGTATGATCTCATTCTTTAAGCAAAGTCAGCGATAACTTGGCTCCCTGCTTTTCCAAAGGATAAGAATCCAAAGGATAAGAATTAGACTCCAATGACTAATTCCTTTCTCCACTTTATATTTGTTTACTTATTTTGCCAGGCCAGATAAATAAATGTTTTGCTGAAACAGGAGGGAAGTATCTAACTGACAATATCTTGTGACTCAGGCAACTAGGACACAGAGAAATGGTTGGTTTGGTTAGTGAAGTAAGTTAAGAGCAGTCTTGGAAATTCTCTGTATCAACAGCAGAAGACCAATGTAGGTCTCTCAAATTCCTGGGAAACTTTCCATGATGGCTTCTGGTCTGAAATAAGCTTAAGTTAACAGATTCACGCAGCAGAGGTAGAAAAGTTTGGAAAATTATCAATTCCTCAGTCTAGCCTTAAGAAATGGAATAATATTTGAAAGAAACCTGCTTGGAATAAACTAAAACTTACTGCTGATCTATGAAGGCTAGAACAATTATGTCCACGGGAAAAATAATTTTTAAAAGGTACTAATACCATTAACTACTTGAACAGAGAGATATACCATTAGTTCTGTAGCCGAGACCTCCAACCTTTGCCCTAGCTGTTAATACAGAAAGAATAACCAAGAAGTTTTAAGAAAGCTTTGAGCAACATCTCTAACAGCTTTTTCTTTTTAAATAATCACACTTGAAGACAGATTGAATCAAAAACTAAAAAAAATTAAGCTCCAAAAGAAGAACAGTCATATCACTGCAAGTTTTATCCCCCAATCTAGCTGAATTTCCAGTACATTTATTTTGGCACACTGATTTCTTACCCAGTGTTCCTCTCTCTTAGCAGACACAGTCTTATCTCTGTCTTTGGATGGCTGAAGTAGAGCTTTTACAGGAAAGATTAACTCAGCTATCTTGCCTTTAAACTTCCAGTGAAAGCAAAAAAGCATTTTATGTGACAATCCACCTTGGACTTCTGTTACTCTGGGCAACTGAAAGAGAAGCAGGCACCTTCGAGGAGGAAGTGCCTACCCAGAAGAGATAAAGCATATATGGACATGCCAGTCCAGGGATGCCTTGGTCCGAGCATGCCACACTAGATCTGTGCATAGACACAGGACTTGCTATTTCTGAGCTGACAAGCCAACCTTTTCATTATAATACAAAGTGTCTCCAAGAGAGACGTGACATACTGTCAGCATGGGACTGAAATCTCAGGGAAATCATTAAAAAGGATTGCATTGGTGGATTTCCTACATCTCCAAAGACAGTCTCAAGACCAAAGGACAGACTACATATGTTAACCAGGTACAAAAACTACTGTCAGAAAACCAGTAACAGAAAGGAATGGAAGCTATTGCAAACTCATTTGATTAAATATGTCTGCTTCTTATGGACCGTTGCTCCAGAAACTGTAAGATAAAATAAAACCCGTTTCACTACAGCACATCCCAGACCTAGATTTGCACAGAGGAGAGACACTCTCAGGATGAAGTTACATATTACGCCTTTAGAGGATTTAACATCTAACCGTATGCTAATGGAGAAGATGCTATTCATGCCTCCTCCCCCACAATATGCAGAATACTCTCTTCCTCCCATTTCACCAGTGTTCGCCAAAAACCGTACCAAGCTGACTCAACACTGACTCGAATGTGCTAAAATGAACAACTTTCTGTGGGATTAGCAAGTTGAATTAACTCAGTGAAGGGTCAAACAAGTGCCAAAGTAATGGGACTTCACCCCAAGATACTGAGATTGGTGTTGTGCCTCTCCTCCACCATATAGGTGTGAAAAGACGGCACAGGTAGGAAGCAGCTAGGGATCCTAGACAACAGAAACTGAAATCACAGAAGTGACAAAGTAGGAAACCCCATGCACCGCAGACCTCAATGACCTTCGTATTGTTTTGATGCATGCCCCCTTTAAACTTACTGGGCTCCTATGCACTCAAATACCCTCTCTCCCCTCCCTTTCACGTTTCTTCACTTACCACACGTTATCTATCCTCTGGCCTTTACCATCCCCAAATCCTTATTGTCTTTCCTTAGTGTTTCTTCTTCCCCACTTAAACTCATAATCACAATAACAACAATAGCATTAACGTGACACTCATCACCATTGCAACAATCGCTGAGCACATACATCCCACCCCTTTCCCCTTCCTTTTTCTATTTACTTACACTTTCCAGCAGACTGGCAATCACAACACGTTTATGCAATGACTCAGATAACAGGGTGCTGCAATAACTACCACAAACACACAAAACTACTAGTAACAGTCTTCTGATTGACCTCACATAGCCAATATGAAAGTTTTCCCTCCACATTAAAAGATCTCCCAAACCAACCAACAATCCACCAACACCGTAGCCCCTCTCACAACTTTCTTCCTTCCAATGTTCAAAGCTGTGTGCAATTCCAATTAACCTCTTTGACGGACTAGAAAATAAACACACCGCTTTTCTACAAGATACTCCATTTCAGCACACAAAGACGACAGTAAACTAGTTACCAAATGGAAACCAATTAGAAAGCAACCTTGTGTGCATCAGATCTATTGCAGATAGCGAGCCTCCCCTTTGTACTCCTTGCTTTTGCAGGACTCGGTGTGTATTTACCTGTGGCATGAACAGTCTGAGCTAACACCCAATATCCAAGTAGCTACCTCATTGTATTACCAAGGGAGACAAACATTGGCTGCAAAAGCATGTGGGCAGAAACATAAGCAGAACACCGAGGTGATGATGAATAACACACTCTTGAATACCAAGGTACAGTGGGATTTTCATAATCGCATAACATCCGAGCTTCTTTCCCACATTGCAGCAAAACAAAATAAAATGTAGGCGGAGCCAAAATCCTGTTGTTACTAGCATGCAAAGAAAATGAACTTATCTAAATTCACCCATCTGTTCTGGCCAACCATTTATGAGTAATTCTCAACATTTCAGTCACATGAAAAAATGACAGTGAGTTCTAGGCACAAACACTTCCTAAGCAGTTAATATTCAGGATCGTAGATGATTAAATCATACAGTGCTTCATTCTTTCAGTGAGCTTTGTTTCTCGCCTGGCTTCCTGGCTGCTTTTTGTCTCTAGCATTTCTCTCCCGTTTCTAGCAGACAAAGTGGAGGTGGAGAAGAAAAGGAAGGAAAGTTCTTGGGTAGCATAAGGATTACAGTAATTTCCAATCCTTCAGCAAGGAAGAGCTTGCTCAGGGAACAGGTGACCTAATGCTGCTACCTACTCCTCCACCCCACTGTATAATTGCAAACACCTGTAAACATAAGTTAAAAAAAGAAAAAATTATACAATCCAGGGACAAAGTTTAGTATGTTTATCTCCTTTCTGCTCCCAAATCCACAGGGAAGATAACTCCCACCCACACATTCCCTCTGCCTTTTTGTTGTTGCTGTGGGCAATTTAAAACAGAAAACTGCAATTCAGAGAGATCCTCAATCATGCACCTACATACAGGTCATTGACATTTGGTTCACACCCAAGCCTGATGTGAATGTACATGCCACTCATCAAAAGGACAGTTATGCCACGGATAACAAATCATCCCAACTTCCTAAATTAAACAACAGTATTATTACTTTCAAAGCATTCCTGGTATTCTTCCTGATTACCTGCCCTTGCTCAAAACAAAGGGAGAACTGTCCTCACATGGCTTTACTTACGTTTCCTTTCAGTGTTCTGAAATAAGTGCTGTTTAAGACCTCGCATTTTGTTTTCAATGGGAAAGGTCGCCTGGATTGGGTGGCGAAACAAGTCTGTACGCTTTTTTTAATAAGAAGAAAGGGAGAGAGATGGGACATGGGGAAGGAGGGAAAGGAAAGTTTATTGCATCTTCTTTTTCAAATTAGAAAAAGTCTCAGAGAACTTATGGAAAAAGTATTATTAGTGAAAGAACAGCACTCTAAGAGCCTACAGAATCTAATTCTCTCTTCGGTACTAGAAAACGCAAAAAAGAAAGTGATGACTACTTACATATAATATGTAGGATATAATCCTTCAAAATACCAGCAATGCTTTTTGGCCTCCGTACACTACAAAGAAAGAAAAATATAGTATTAATAATTAGATAGGACAATGTACAATTATAAACACAAGCATAGAGTATTTAATAAATACTGTGACTTTGAGCAATTAGGAAAGGTTTATATTGCTAAAGATTTCCCAATCCCGATACACACAGCAACTGGGAAGTCAGTTCTTGTGAATGGCAGCGTGCCCTGCCAGGGTTCAGACCCCTCACGCAGGGCTTTGTCTGTGGGGCCCCATAGCTTCCCACGATTCATGAACAAAGTCAGTACATTCAGTGGAGGCACAGGATCCAGCTGCACATGTTCCCTGGCAGAACTGCTGTCTTAAAAGACCACAGAGAACTTAAGAGCCTATTCGTGGTTATAGTCACTTAAGACACCTCCAAGGCATAACCAGTTTGATGACACTATCCATATGACTGCACAGTAAATTCAATAATTGTAGGGAATTATTCATCTTTCTGGAAGTCTCTGGCGTGCAGAGCCAGGCTCAGAAAGGAGCAGAATGGAAAACCCATCCACTCCATCTCCTCTTCCTACAGCTTGGAAATATCTCAAGTGTTCATTAAAGTACCGGGGAAAGGAAACTGCTTTCTGCAGCCCAGGGGTATTGTTCTCTTTTGCAGATTGCCAGCGTACTCTTGTTAAAGGATGGCAACAGGCATTTTCTCAGCATGTATGTGCAGGCAACGTGGGAAGCGCACATTGTTACGGGCACTGCCAGAGTACAGACGGCAGCTCAGAACAATAGCGGTGCTTAAAAAAGAAAACCAGATGTCAAGCCCAAACTCTATACACAATGCATAAAATATTTGTGTATCCCGCTGACATCGCTAGCATAAAATGCTGTCTTCATTGCAGACGTAACTGCAGGAGCTCCACCACAAGCTGCGTTATCCGATCACACACAGCCAGGGCATTGTGGGACACCCTCCGCAGAGCAGCGAGGAATATCTTGCTGGGAGTTTAGCAACAATTCCCTCTGCTGCTCACACCTGACACCCAATGTTGGAGAGTGCTCAGCACATCGGCGGTGCTTGGATCATCCTTCATGTTCACTTGGCAGCTCACCTTTAAATAATAGCTCATATAAGTTTATTAGCCTCCCCGAATCCCAGAATACTAAATGAATCCAGTTAAGACAAAGACAAAGTGGTTTTAGATCCCTGACTCTCACTCCTCATGAATAAGAAAGGCTGCAAGCTCTTTAATGAGCATCTGATGTGCTAAATCACAGACAGATCAATTACAGCCCATGAAGACAAACTGCTATGGATTAAATTGTTAAGAGCGGTACAGGAGATAGGGGAGGAGGAGGAGGAGAAGATGCTTTCAATGCGTGCAATCAGGCCTTTCCACTAATACAACAGGCTCACACCAGTCTTCACGATGCACAAGCTTTAGCTTCTGTTGAAAGGACTGGAGCTTTTCCTCAGGATAACACAGCGGAAGCCTCGTTCCCCTCTCAAATCAATGCTGCGGTCCAGGCAGTATATGCAGGAGGGCTCCGTAGCTGCTGCTGGGGCAAGTGGCATTCAAAGATCCATCTCCGCATTTCCCCTATTGCCCTTTTTCCCCCATTGCCCTTTCCCCCCCTCCTCCTTCAAAGCTTCCAATTTCTTAACCCTTCCTTCCAAATATTTTCATCAGCTGGCTGTTTCTTCTTACCCTAAAATTAGAAATATGCCAAGTTTCTCTCCGTAACACCCTGCAGACATATATGCGGTGTAAACCCAGCAAGTCTGCTGCCGAGTCAGTGAAAAATACTTTGGCTCTTCACCTTTGAAGGCTACAGATCAGCAGGCCCTGGCTAAAAGCCCAGTGCCTGCATGTCAACCCCTTGGGAAGCCTCATTTCAGAGTCCAGCTTGGGGTGTACGCTGTTAAATGTTTTTCCTTCCTGCTTCTCAACCAATATGAGTCACTGTTTACCTCAACAGCCTTAAAGCCTTCGTCAGTGTCAAGCATTTTAATTGATGTTTTCCCAGCAATGTTTCTGAGCATGTGGAGCCTGTGTACTCTTTACAAGTGTAAAGGGGACATTTATATTCAGCACTCATTCTGCTCATCCTCCTCCTTGTATTTTAATCCACTTCACAAGTTCTAAAATGAGTTGGGAAGATTCCTCCTTCCCACATCTCCCAAGTTGTAAGATTTCTGTTTCTGTCTCTTAACAATTCTCTGTTTCAGACAGCCAATATGCTTACTGCTGTCACAAGAAAGGCTCCAGCCTGGGAAAGTTTTGCAAGTAACAGTTCCTTCTAGCTTACAGGGCTCAGATACCTGCACTAGAAATCCTTCGGTGCCCAGACTTGCTTTTATATTAGTACCTGCTGTTCCAGGACCCATCCCGATTCTGCCTTTTTTTAATATCATAGTGCTATGAATACTGCATGGCAGTTGTTCAGCTCTCCTACATGGCAATCAGGCAAACAAGCAAGTGGACCTCAAATGTGAGCAGCACAGATGAATCCAATACACATGACATGTCAAACAGATTTACACACACAGGGTGAACTGCTGCAGTCCCTGCTCGGTTAAAACTCCTACCAATCTCCATGGCAACTTTACACCAGTAAAGCCCAACATAAAGTAGGCGGCTACTAACCACCATCTCTACTGCTGGTTAGCAGACTTCGCAGGAATTCACTGCTAAGAATACGACAAGAATGTCGTTGCCTCTAAGGATTTGAGCCTCTTTAGCACTCAGGTACCAGAGAGATGAACAGGGTAGTCAGGGCACGGATTAGTTTTTCCCATCCCACACACATCCTCTGAACCAGGCTATGATCATCCATCTCTTGCCAAGTTCAAAATTATTCTTGAGTGGTACTGGCCTCTCAGTTAAGCTGGTGGAGAGCCGTACAAGCACAAGAGGGGATGTATGCCATTGGCATCAGGCTCTCATCCTCACAGAGCCTTTGGAGGATGATGTCCTTGTAGTTGTTTGAGACTATTAAACCCTCAAGAAACCACAGCTGGCAGCAACTCACTGCAGTCCGGAAAAGAGCACAAAGAGAAGATTACTCATATTGCTGCAATACAAAAGGAACTCAGACATCAGGGTTGGTGCCCGCTCTGCTAGCTCCTGTACGAAGACACGCTGTATCTCAGAGTTACTAACAAGTGTTTGTTCATGTCTTTAAAAAGCCATTTACCCATTCACTAATAGCAAAAAACATGTGTTTATGGTTTTTAAACTGAGCTTAGGTACCGCCCTGCTGATGCTTTCAACTTTTCTAGGAGAAGGACTCTGCACATTTTGCTTATACAATTCCTCCTTCTATGTCCTTTAACAATTTGGCACAGCTATAAAATAGAAATACAAGAGTACACTCATTTTTTAAATAAATGATGCAGGTCTAATTGGATGTGCATATGTAATCTTTAGAGAATTAATGGTATGTGAATTAGCCAGATGCTTGAATACATTCCTTAAGATTGCGTATTTGGAAAGAGAAAAACCACAAGACTTGGGGGGTTTTTTTGTTTGTTTTTAAATAAATCAGCATGTGTCTTGCAGCCTGTTTTCTTTGACAGACTGCAGCAATACGAACTGCAAGCCATCCTCTTCTGTGGCCTCTAAATTCATTCAGATTTCCTTTAAGAAAGGAAACGTGCTTCCTGCCACAGATTGAAATTGCAAATGTTACTGCTGATAGTAGGAACAATGAGAAACAGAAGTTACTAAAACATTAACCAAAGACCGGTTTTGATCACACCATAAAATACAGAACACGAGTACATATGTATGCACATGGTGTGGGGGAAGACAGAGCAGGCAGCCTGCTCACTAAATGTCAGATGGTACTCTACAGATCATTAGTAATGCTTTGCAGGATTTGCAGAAATACTATCTCTAGCAGGAATATCCTCCACATTGCACATCATTATCTTTTAGTCCAGTAAAAAGAAAACAGATCTGATCAATTAATTATTCTTTGCAACGAAGGGAGCAGTAGATTCATGCTCACTGCTTTTATTGGAGGTTTGAAAAATAATAATAAAAAAGTAAAAACAATTACAGCCCCATTTGCAGATAGTAAATACTTTTGAATATGAGTACAGTCCATTTTTGTTACGGGTACCAATGAAAAAAGCAGCCTGCTGTGATGGATGTGTTTGTGGAGGGCAGGGGGAGCACGATTGCTATCTGTATGCTGAAGGGACATTCAGAATGAGTTTGTGACATCTGCTCAAAGCCAGATTCTGTAGGAGGCACACGTCTGCTATTGATCTCAAAGTCAATGAAACCCTATCAGTTATCAGCAACTGAGGGTGTGGCTCTGTCTTTTTAACCAGACAAAAAGCTAGATGCTATGCACAATTTCCATTACATATTACAGTTATAAGGATCCAAACAGGTAGATCCAGAAGGAAAAAAAGCAGGAATTTAACTGAGCGACCTTCCATACTGACATGACAGAAATGGCTCCTAGTTTTCTGCAATGACCCACTTAGTGGCTGTTACCTCCCATTCAGCTGGGTATATACTATACATTAGTAGGGTGTAAGTTGATCCAAATGTTATTCTTGTGGCTACAGCCTCTGAGGCTCTGCTAGGATTAATTCATAGATGAACAGGAAGAAAGAGTTAAAAGTGTCTAAGACATGGAACAATACCTCATCGCTTCTGAGCATCACACAATCCTATTCCAACATACACCCAGAACTCTGTCTTCCACACAGCTAGCTCAAACTAGTAATTGAGGAAACAGCAAGGACAACACCATTCTGACCAGGTTCTACAGCATCTGAGAAACAACTGGCTATGCCTGCTACCTCTGTTACAGAAGGCCTCTTGCAAAACTCACCCGCACAGATCTTTCCCAGTTTTATTGGTCACTGCACCTGGCAAGTACTCGATGGAGCCCAGACAAAAGGATGGGACAGCCTACAGTGCAACTCCAGACTAAATAATCAGTTCCAGAAGGCACATTATTGGCTAGGAATCACAATATTTTACAGGATCTGACCTTTAAAATTGTATCAGTTTTCAGAACACTATCCATTTCAGTGTCCAGACAAGAGCTGAAAGCATTATGAGATACAAGCTGCTTATTAGATATGGTGCACTGAAATCAGGATTTCTGCGTGCTGCAAGTTTGAAAGATTGGATTTACAGAGACAAGAATATGAGCATACTGCTCTTCCATAGCCAAGAAAAGGGCAAAATATGATCCATTAGAGTTAAGAGACAACATAGACTGAAACTGAAAAGTGCAGCCTAAGGGTGAAAACAATTTACTCCAGAAAATACATTTTGCTTTAGCCTTGCCTGAATCCATCAAAATTCATCCCTACTTCTTCCCTGGTGATGTTAACAGCTGAGGGTAAAAGTAGCCCATCTCCAAACTATTCTAAGAAACTGAGCTCATAAGCCATGTTACCAGTGATTTCAGCAAATATTCTTGTCACAGAAGACAGAGGCAACTCATACTAAAAATCAGGATTGCATTAAGGTATCTTCATTTACTAAGGTAATGAGGGGACAGCAGGAAACTTGTATAACAGGATGCTGATCCTTTACCAAGCTTTCCCTCCCATGTAACAGTAAACAGAACAAATACTATTCCAGATATACAGTTGTTTCATCAAGACCAAGATTACAAAGTCATATAACTCATAGTATAAAGAATTATTTTCATATATTTCAGAAGGAGTTGTTTCTGGCCAGTCTTTCCGGCTGTTCTCTAAGAAAGAGGGAATATTTCCCATATAGGATTCTTAAAAGAAGCAGCTTTTCCACCTTGAATTAATCAGTCTGTGTTTTGCAACAGTAAAAAATTTCATCACAAGCAGCTAATTCTTATTAGTTCTTCTGGTGCTCCAAGCACATGCATTAATCATCCTATTTTTGTTTAGAATTAATGTGGGTTTAGCATTAGATAGCCTCCCATCACAAAGCATTACTTTACATTTAGATCGATTAACCTTTCCCACAAAAGAAATACAGATATCTCTTCCACGCAATTTCATTTCAGGAGTCTGACTCATTATTTTTTTTTTGCCATTGTGCAGCAAATTGCAAATACACTTCACTCCTAGAACGATACCATTTCAATNGGACAGCGCCCTCAGCACCGCGGACAGCGCCCTCAGCACCGCGGACAGCTCCGCCGCCGCGCCCGCTCCCAGCCTGGGCTGCCGCCACGCAGCGCCCCGCTGTACGGAGCGACGCCCTTCGCTTTCCATACGCACCCCGCCTTGTAAAGTGGTTTGGTATATGATATATATATATAAATTTATATGATATATAAAGGTTTGGTATAATAAATCGCCTATATAAAACCTCACCCACATACATCACCTCACTCGGTTCTCATGCATGCAGCAGTTGCACCTACTAAAGAGCTCGCGGCATATGTGAGCGTTAATACAAGACATTAACAACAACAATCGACTGCCTTGGATGGAACAACCGTATTCAGTCTTCAAAATGTTTGGGAAACCATAGTTATGATAGTTATTGTTGTTATGTGAAATATCCAACTTGGATCTATGTCAGAATGTCAAGCCAGATGCTTATGAAAGTGCCAAGAGGTCCTCAACACCAGAGAAGGTTAGGACTTGCTTTACATTCTTATTTCTACACCCATGAACTCAGCAACATTTGTACAAATATAAAAGCTAGGGGGTTTTAAACCTTCCTGACCTTACACTGAAAGTTCTAATAGCAGATCTGCAAGAAAGCATGAAGTATGCCACATACTGAAAGCATTTTCACCCAAGAAAAGCAAAAAAGATTCCACATTCCGCTGGAGTCTCTGCAGCTTCAAGGGGGTAGCGGTAGCCTTTTTTTTTCCATCTGGAAGGAAACACATGTAACATTTTCCCAACTCTGCCAGCAGCGGTTGATCTATTCCAAATGGTACTGGGCAGGTTCCGCAGCTTCAAAATTGAATTTAGCTTCTGCAATTATTCTGTTTCCTTTTATATGTCCATGAGAAATAAAAGCAAGGTTATTATTTGCATTCTTTAACTACAGAATCAGTCATAAGTCACCTTATAAAACAACCCATAAAGTAGGGTGTGTGGGGAGAGGGGATCATTTGTCAGGAATTGAAAGAAAGACCATGCCAAGAGTGAGGATACTCACTACTTCCACCCTCAGTCTCTTTAAAAAAAAAAGAAAACAAACACTAGTTTTTACAGATAAAAGGATGTGGTGATACAATGATTTTACTTTTAAGCCTCTAATGAACGTAGGTAACACTTTCAGTGTCACCATCAAGACATAGATATCCAACTTGCCTTCCTTTGACTAAAAACTGGAAGCTTGGTTCATCTCCAGCCCTAACCCTAGATAGGCACTTACTCTTCACAGGAACTGATACTACCTAGAGTACTATTAAGCACAAAATCTAGATTTAGGTTTCCCCTATTTTTATCTAAAGCCACACCAGCATTCATTCCCTTAGTTCATGCTGAACTAGAAAATTTGCCCGTTTCCTAGGTACATTTCATTCTTCCACTTTACCATCCCAGGAATGAAAACAGCCTTTAAATTACCCAGTACTTAAATCCTCAGGGGCCGTCTTTCATCTCCCATAATAATAAAACCAAAGCAGAGAAAGACTGAGCGAAGGAAGACGGATTCAGAACTCAATTTTCTCAGTCATTTGCAGCACAGACAAGATCGAGGCAGTAACAGCATTGTGTTACAGATGCTGGTTAGTTAAGCTACGACAGCCCATCAAAGGCTGCAGGAGGATAGATTTCTTTGATGGTCGCCAGGACTCAGGGCAGTTGCTTTGGGAGTTCCCAGGCTTTGTTCTGTTGATGTTATGCATCCCCCACGCGCTCATTTGTTCCACAGAGAGCGAGCGAGAGCACTGACAGGACAGAGTGCAGCTGCATAATCACAGCAACTCTTGCTCCCCTCTCTACTGCCCTTATTTTTCATTCTTGACGTTTAATCCAGTGATGCACACCTTCCTCAGATCCTTCTTATGAGGAGTCATTGGAAAAGAAAATATTTGTTTATACAACTACGACTTTTTCCTTTTTAGTTTTCTGAGATATTTATTCCAAAACCTCAAATACTGGATCAAAATCCTTTGTGCTTTGAAGTCCTGAAAACATCTGCAACACTGAAGGCAGCGACTCCTCAGTCTCAGGAAACAAGGTGCAGAGTCCATGACCAATCACGCAGTGCGGGAACAGAAGAAATTGATAATCATGAAATATCATCTAAGTGCTGTTCCCCTGTAAGGTATGCAAGGCCAAGGCAACTTCTCACCTTCAAAAGCTTATTCTAGAAACCCTTCATGGTTAGTGTTAGATTGTTGTTAGGAGCATCTGTTCATTTTAAATCAGATTACACACATCACGTGTGTATTGAACAAGTGAGCATCTGAATATAGTGGAGATTAAAGAGGTTACCCTGGAAACATTCTGATATTTGAAAACCAGTTTCTGAAATACCCCGGCAAGTCAGAATCCAGATACTTCTTTGAGAGCTATTTACTTCAACACTCTGCTGGGGGAAGCTTTGTTCTTGGTCAACTCCCACCCGCTTAACAGTGAATTGTAAGCCCTGCTGTCAGATGCTTACCTACAGATACTTCCACTAACAGCCATCATTACTGTGTTGTTCACATCCTCACAAGGTGTCTTGATCTCTCAAGGGAAAAGCACAGATGTATAATTTACGGTACAGGTCCAGTCTGGTTTAATGACCAAACTGGGACTGGAGAAACAGTTCTAAAGGAAACTTTAGTTCATTTGGTCCAGCTACAGTAGACTAACTACCTCAGAGTAAACACTGAAACTCACATAGTAACACAGCAAAGGTGAACATGGGGTGGTCTGCAAGGCTAGCTCACTGAACAGGGCTGTGTTAGCGTGAATATTAGAATGCTAAAATACAATCATCTCCATGTTGCAGTCCAGAAAACTGTTTGCTTTGGGACTCAGTTCCTGGAACACTGGGAGGAGTTTATGGGTTTGGGTTCATCCAGGCTAATAATCAGGTTTTTCTATTCTTGCACACAGTCTATTAAAGTTCCTACTGATAGGCAGCAAACACATCTTTCTCAGGCCAAAACACTCCTCAAACAAAGAAACAGCAGAGGAGTTTGACTGAGTGTAATCTGTATTTGTTTAACAAGTCAATTCAAACTTTGAGGGAGATACTATATTGTGGCTTTTGGGCAGACACTCACCAGGTAGACTGAAACATCAATGCCTTTTAAATTAAACTAGGAACCTAAACTGACTTCTACTCAGTCCAATACACTGCCATAGTGATAGCATATGATTATTAAATTCCAGTGAGACAAATCCAACAGCTGTACCTCACAACTACTTATTTGAGCAGGAAGAAATACTAAGCACTTGTCCTTGGAGTATTTCCCATGAAAGGACTAGAATAGCAAATAAATAGTCAACCCTTTCTGGCAAGCAACAATGCCTACTAATGGCAAACCATTTTTCCAAATGAAGTAACTTCCTACATAAGACCACAACATTTGCTTTTCTTCTATTAAGAGCCTGAATGTACCTAAACAATAATCTTCAATGTCTCAGTTTGTCAAATTTCAACATAATCCACTAAGAGTGTTGACAAATCTCTTCATTTAAATGAAAAGCATACCAGCATTTGGCATTTTTCTAAAAGGATCATTTCCTCGGTTTGAGCGATCATCTGAGTCTTTCCACATTCAAAATAGCTTCCTGGAAGGATGGCGGGGGGGAGGAAGCAAAAAAGATCTACTGCAGTTTCCAAAGATGACTGTCTAGACAGAGATACTGGATACACAAAACCAGACAAATTCAAATAATCTCTTGGTATAGGAGCCATGTCTTTGCTCATACTGCTTTTCACCCCTCAAACCACCAATTTCACAACTTTATGAAGGACATGCTGGATGTGGGTAGCTTTTTACATGCCTCCTCTCTTGTTCAATCAGTGCATGCTCCTTGCTCAAATATCCGTCCACATACATGGATTTTCTTGGGACCCCATCAAGCTTTCAGCTTCCTCTAATAACGGTTACAATGCAAGTTTCCTAGTTATCACTGTTGGACCTCTAGTTACCACTCTTGTGGTCTGTGGTCCATCTGATGTTACGTTCTTCTTTATTCCCAACACGCGAATATGATCTATCATGTGCATGCAGGAAGTTACTTGACAAGACACAAAAAAAAAGTCGGGATGCTGCAATGAACTCCACTCTTGCCTTTGACACAGACTACACAGACATCAAAAAATCTCTTTACTAAGGTTATTTCCTCACAAAGAATATCTGAGGTTACCTCAGGGACGTTCTGCAACCGAGAACTGCAAGAGTGAGACGAGGTATAAATGAAACATTCGCTCT
Organism: Fregata magnificens; assembly: GCA_013389945.1. NCBI lineage: Eukaryota > Metazoa > Chordata > Aves > Suliformes > Fregatidae > Fregata > Fregata magnificens. The sequence continues at coordinate 82,497 of WAAD01018000.1, read as the reverse complement.
CCATTAACATGTGGTTGACACTCCAAAAAAGCTCAAGATCCCTGCCTGGAGGTATTGCTATGGATGGATAATAGCATGAGATATGGCCATAGATGTTTAATTTATAAACCTAGCAGCTAGGAAATTATTCAACTAGACTGAAAGTGCTGAGGATTTTAATAGTGCCTGCGCACATTAACAGATAGAAATAGCACCAATAGCTCAGATACGAGCACAGATGCACTCGCATATTTGGTCAGCATTGACAACGTTGCGTAAATCGAACTTTCAGAGAAAATTCAGTCCCTGTGCAAGCAGTGGGCAACTCCAGAGGTATTAAGGGCATTGCTCCCGCTTCCCCAGCACGCACCTTGGCTTGCTGCCCCTCTCTTCACAGGCCTGGCAGCTGCTCTTCCAAGAGCTACAGGGTTCATCCCAGAGGAGAAATAGCACCACAGAATGAAGGCACTAAAGCAGCATCACGGTTCCTACATTTTTCCAAGGCGGTTCTGTGCAGGCAAAGGACCCTTTAGACTGTAACCACAAACACAAACTCACAGATGGGAGAAAGAAACGGAATAGGAGAAGCAGGGCAGAGAAGCGAGCAAGAGAACGACCCGTCCAAGACACCGGCAAGACGAGAAGTGGAATAAAATCTGGGCTAATTCTTCCTTCACCAGGGTGCACGCCAGCTGGAGTTAACAGGTAAGAAGTGAAGAACCAAACCAGAATCATGCCAAGTCATCTCCTGTGACCCCACAGGTGTAGTTTTCAGGATGCAGATTATCCAGAAGGACCTCAGTCAGGTCACCTCCCCTCCTCCCTTCTGCTCCTCAGAAACAAAACCAACAAGCAGAAGATGCTACCTGGAACAAACAGCACCAACTCTGAGCCACAGTCAAGGCTTCTTCCCAGCACTTTTCCAAACAGGCTTCAGAGGTCAAAACCCAACAGGGTGGCCGACAAAGAAATCACAGAGGCAGACTCTAAATGACAGGCCACCATAGAGGAATGACAGCATCTTGCAAAAGGTATTGGTGATGGGACAACTCCACTGGCTTCGTCATTTTTATACCGCAGATAGATGGCAGGCACACCTCTCCTCCATGCAAGGCAGCAGCTCCCATTTTTCACCTACAACCGAGTTTCAAACCAGGAGCCCTTTCTGACACAGAAGCACGACACCATGAATTAGCTACAGCTCCTCATGCCAGCCCAGGGCAGAAATCTGGTTATCTTCTTCCCACCGTGCAAGGCAGAGAAAAACCCCTTTGTTTTGTAGTGTGCTTAGCCTCTAATTTGGGAAAGGAAAAGCTTGGCCCCTCACCACTGAGAGGTTGCTCGACCATGGCTCACGCTTGCCATGACATTGTTCTTTTTCAATGAAAAGGTGAAAACTTCTAATAGTTTAAATGCAGTGGTGCCAACTCATGTCAATAAAGCTATGTTTCTCTATAGCAGCAGCAATCTTTACCCCAGTTTACAGACTCCCAAATCAGACATAAGATACCAAATAAAGCCTCAGTCCTTCAAATATGTGAATAGGACTCCATATACAAAGAGGACCCTGTGCTACTATTCACGGTAGCGAAGTTAAGCACGTGCACAAGTGTTAGGGGGAACAGCTTTGGCTTTGTCCTTAAAGTTTTAGGTTACTGAGTAAGAACAGCAAACCACCTCCCTTATTCGTTTCCACTCAAATCCAGAAATATACCAACACATTTTCAACATTTTTAAAGGAATGGCTATGAATTCCCACAGTGGTATGCATTTTTCTAAGATGATGTCCAGCCTAATGAATGGATGTCTTGCCATGAGTTGGGTCACATAAAAAGACAAGAGAACTGGACCACCTCTCTGCTCAGTTAAAGGAAAAAAAACCTTCTTGCTAAATTTCTTGCTAAATTGCTTTTCAAATAAACAAACAATGCACTTATGTCTGGTTCCTACAGTTGCTCAATGGCAAGGCTTCTAAGGAGCATCTCTTGTACTTTCAGAAAGGGTAATGCTTCAGAATGGGCTTCCTCTCATTCACTCCTGCATTCACCAAGCCTTTAGTCAGAATATTAAAAAGGCCACAGATCAAGTGAAAACCTCTTTTTTCCCCTCAGTGACCCGTCCAGCTACTGTTTCTCGCTACATTCCAAACTTCAAGACAACATCCTAACTCCTTGTGAGGGATATTAATTCCAGGTGCTCCAAAAAGCACCAACAACTAATGCTGTGATATCCATTCTCCCCCAGCATCGTCTCCCGTCTGCACCCACAGGGCTGCCTGGTGCTGCAGGGGAAGGAGCAGAGCAGGAGCCTGAACCCCTTTGGTACCAGGGCAAGATGCCAATTCATGGATCTACACTGACCTTTCATTTTAAAGCATGGGCTCTGCCTTGTCATTCCTGATGCATGATCATGCGACTTCTGGGAAGAAATCCGAGTCACTGGGCTATTAAAGGATACTTAAGAAATCCTGTTTTACTATCATTCTCTTAAGCTTTCTTGGCTTGATTCTAGGGCCTTATCCAAAGACCACTGAACGGAGTGGCTGCCTTGGATTTTGGCTACGTCTCTGGGTAGGACTGTAAAACATAAATAAAACAGAAGATTGCTTTGCTGCCACCAACCTTTATGAAAGGCTAAGACAGATGCTACTAGCAGGAGGACTTCTAAAGGAGAGGGCTGACTGTGGAAGGTGCCGGTTACCTCACCATGTGCCGAGGTGCCACTAAAACCCCCAGAAAGTCATACCAGCAACCAGACTAAGGGGCCCACGTAACACTGAGTAAACTGCTAGGCTGCGCTCGGTACTATTTGTTTTATGGATGCTTTTGTTCAGCAGGGCCTTTTTTTAATTAAAAACAAAAAGTCAGCCTCTTGGGGGATCTATTTTCCTTTCCTCTTCTGACTTCAGCACAAACATACTAGAAAAATTATAGCCACAGTACAAATAAAAATAGCTGAAGAACTTGCAGCTGTTGTTAATTTCCCAAGTATTCAACATTGCCCATTTAATGATAGAACAATATGCTCCAGTCCTGGCACAGGGCTATCTGAGCAGGAGGCAGATATTTTAGCTCCTGCAAATGCCAAAGGCAAGTGAACGACTACAGCAAGCAGAGAAAGGGCAGGAGGACAACATGATGTAGACCACTGGACATCCACACCAAACATTTTCTTCTGCTTTCTTCTTTCTCACTTAAAATTATTAGTCAACTCACCAGCTGACTAGATCAGGCTCGCAGACTTACTAACATGTATAGCAGAAAAAAAAAAAAAGTGCTTAATAAAAATTCATGAAGTGGAAAACATTTTTACAGCTGAAGAGCTGATTTTTCTTTCTATTTTAAGTATTGAGTGTTTCTGGTATGAAATGCATTACACAGGGAGGTTTCACTTGCTTATCTTCCTGAAGAACAGTCTTTAACCAACTTGTCTATAGTCTAGATGAGTGGATTTCCCCTATTTAGTACAGAGCAAAGTAATAAAGTACTTGGTATTTGCAGGGAACAGAAATGAAACATAACATGCCTCTTAAGCTTGGCAAGGAGAATCTAAAAAACTAAGACCACATCTAAATACTAAAAACACTTTTGAAGCACTGAAGTCAGATGCAGCAGAAATGCTTATTTAGCTCTTTTGCAGCTCTGTCTTCAGTTGCCAAGTGTCTTCTCATGCTTACCTGCTTACAAACTAGACTGAGCAGAATTAGCACAGTGCTTATAAATTCACACACAACATTCATGAGTAGCAATGAACTACAAAAGAAAAATTAAGACTTAGGTACAGAAGTAAAATTCAAAGGCTCAGAAGTGACAGGGAAATTGGGAAACTGTTGATTATAATTGGAAAAACAGAGCTTCTATCTCTGTTGGGCTTCATTTGCCTCATTCACATGCATAAAGGCACAGTTAGAGGTCGTAAAGCCAGAGCATTCAGCAGGTAATATATAGTGAAAAAAATCCTGTTCTCCTCTTGTTAAGGGCCCACTGGCAGAGCAAAATTAAAACATGAGAAGTAACAGTTTTAAAGAGGGGGGAAGAAAGACATTTTTTAAAAAGTCAAAGCTTGCAACATTGCCAAGACCCCTTTATTATGCACAGATACAGTTTTAATCTACACCAGGAAGAAAAAAAAAAAAGGTCCCAACAACCCAGCCTTTGGCAAGACTTCCCTGCTGCTGGCCAAGGCAAGCAGCACTATCCCTCTTTGCAAAAGCAAAGGCTCAATCCAACACTCAACAGATCAGAGACTCTGGTTCAGATCTCTCTATAACATCAAATAAACCGCCTGATGAACATGACTGAGGTGGGGAAGATGATGGCTTGGCTGGGCTGAAAAAACAGACATAAAGAGTAGTTTCACACACGGCCCCGTGCCTTCCTGCAGGTAAAGCACAGGATGAGTTTAAATCAAAGGCAACCAATGCCGCTCATGCAGCAAAGCACGCCGCTCCTGAGCGCCTAAGGGCAGGCACAGCAGGCAGGCAACGCCAACAGCAACAGCAGCACTGTGCTCCTGCCCTCAGCCCCGGAGTGGAGAAGAGCAGCCAGGTGAATCTGAGGGAATCTTCTGCAAAGGGACAAAGCAACGGTGAAAGCTGTGGAGAGCCTGCTGGAGGCAGCTCAGTCTCCAGCTGTTCCTCAGGCTTTTGGGCTCTCCCTGACCTCATCCTGCTTGTAGAGGGTGTCTTGGGTCCTTCCTGCTCCCTTGCTCCTGCTGTTTAACAGCAAAGTCATATCCCTCTGGTGTCTACAGAGACAGCAGTAAGACAGCTGAACTCATTATTCATGTTAAATTAATTGTTCTGGCTGTCCACAGCTTGCTCCCTGCATGCATGTCTGCTCCCGTGACAGAAGATGCTTGTGCATATTAGGTCACATCATGGGACAATACATATATCAAGGCATACAGGCACCTATCCAGCCAGGTAAAGACCTATAGGCTATAGTCTCCAGTGCTAAAAGACCGGGCCTTCACGGTTTGAAGCAGACATGGTTGCTACTCCGCACTCTCAGACAGGATCCATTCAGTGCATATTTCTCTGAGAAGATCCTGGCTAGCTGAAACATTTCATTTTCTTTCCAAAGAAAGAAACTAGTCCCTAGAAGTGATTTTATTCAACTTTTATATTTAGTATTAGAGCTACCAATAATGTAAGCACTCGCCTGTGCCACAAGAGCAATTGCAGAACTAGGTAAACTGAGACAAATGAGGAAAACAGAGGAAACATCTCCACAAACAGAGAATCGCACACCTGGCATCACAGCAACGTTCCTGCACGCACTGCAACTTGAAGGTGATGCATGGAAGGGGTGAAATGAGCCCCTGGTCATAGCTGAGCTCCAACAACCCCACTTAATACAGAGGCTTCGGAAGGAGAACTTAGCTGGTATTACACCGATATGAACAGACCCTACACATGCAAAAGCAGGCAGTATCTGCATCCGTCTGGACTAGCTCATGTGCCATCAGTGGTACTCGTACAACAGTTTGGAAACTTTTACACTAGAGGATGTTCTTCACACTTACAGCCCCGTCCAGCCAGAAGCTTTCAGTGAGACTTCAGGGCTTGCAACTATACTACCAGGTAATGCAACTGAAGGACTAACTATGTTTTCCTTTCACTAGTGGCAGAGGGGAGGGGAAGAAAAGAAAAGCTGTTTTACCATGACCCCATGTTCACAAATTATTTTGCAGGGGAAAAAAAAAACCAAAACAAAACCCTGCATCCAGAATGACTGCATCTGTGAGATGACTCAATGACTTCTTCCAGGCACATCCACATGGACTGCTCTTGGAACAGTACAGTGTTCATTTAAATAAAAAGAAAGGAAAGGAAACATCATCAGGAGAAACTCTTCACTTTGAAACCAAAATTAGTAAGGTTTTGCAGCAGAACACTGTTGGAATTCTTTACATGGTATGTTTTTGTGTTCACTTTTTATAATTCTGTTCAAAGAGAATGAAACATCAAACTTTTTGACTGCAACCATCAGGCTACAAAGCTCCCTGTTCATTTGTGAAAGTAATCGTAACCCCTTGACTCTAGCTGCTGATCTTGGCAGGGGAGGGAGATCATCAGTGTGAGACTGACAACTAAATGGCAAAGATTACTAAAAATAACTCCACAATGCACTGAGTGTCTAAGGATGATAATTTGGAAATTCTTGTCCATTTCGGAACAGCTCTACAAAAACCCCACAACTTTAAAAGTCTAGCTACCATAGTAATGGCATTCTTGATAGGTTAGAAATATCTCCTTTAAACCAGAAATGACATCAGGACACCAGAAACAACAGGATGAGCAATCTTCAAAGGTTCAACTAGAAAGGTCAGTCAAGAGAAGCAAGGAGACGCACATGCGACCAGGACACCAGATCGAGAACTCTTAGATTGTTGCCAATGACACCACTGAACACAAATGAACCACAGAATAATATAAATTTAAAAAAAATGCATATCATAGAATCATTAAGGTTGGAATATGCAACCACATCCACCTAGATGATTGGCAGATGTTCTGCAGGCACAGTGAAACAAATCTTAACAGAGAAACAAGTTCTGGACAAGAGGGAAAGGTAGTGATGCTGTGCTGTTCACCCAGTTTTGCAAAAGCAAAGAGATGGAAGAGAAGAGTCCATACGAACTTATCGAATGCTCTCCCAGGCTACAGGGGACAGGAAGAAGTCTCAGTTCCCTTATTTGTACCTAATGCACAACTAACTAAACTAGAACATAACACACAATAGAGGCAAATTAATTCTTTTCCCAGGCTCTGGTTTGGGACAATTCCATCCTCTCACTCTCCCTGAGGTCATCTACTCTCCATGCTCTTCCAGCATCTGTCTTGTCCTAGCTGATACTGTGTTTTTAAATTACTCCAGCTGACCAGCCATTTTTGGCAACACCCATACTCAGTGAATGTCTTAGGACAGTTTGAAATCCTGAAAGCTTTTCCTGGAAAAGAGTGATCATGACACCTGTAAATTCAGCAAGTGAAATTAAAAAGGTAGGGGGTTTTTCAGCTTGAAAGAAGGAAAATGAAGGAAGAGATAGGGAAGAGGGGACCAAATCTCTCAGAGCCACATATTGCCTTTGCAGAGGGCTTAGGCAAAGCCTAACCACAAACCATCCCCCAAAAAAAAGGGTGTCAGCAGAGCTGAGGTCTTCTGACCTGCCCAGCTGGGAGTTTTACCATTCACGAGAAAGTACCAGTGTGCAACCATCCTGACAAGTACCTTAATGATTCTATGATTCTAAGTAGCCGTGTCTGAAACCAGACCACCGGCTGTCCATGCAGGTACCAAAACTTGAGCAGTGCTTTTGTTTCTTAAACACAACAAAACACTAGAGGATAATATATAAGCAGATGGTACTAGTTTATATTTGATGTGGGCTGGTAGGTAGTTTTACAGTTTCTGTGTACTTTGAAATACACAATATACCAATTGTATAGGCACACTTTGAGGCACGCTTAACAAACCTTAGGTAAATAGAGGGCTCCCAGGATTTTTTTGTTGTTGCCCAGTACAGAAAGCTCCATGTGCTGGGTCCGATGAGATAGGCACGCTTCCTCTCCCATCTCCCCACAACCAGCGAGGTATCCAGGGGCCTTGTAGCAGGGACATCTTAGGGCTCCTTTGGGCCTTATGGGGAGAATCCTGCTCTTCAAAGCCAACACACTGTACCTGACATGTGGGGTATAATGTTGCAAATACAGTAGCTGCTAGTATTGCAGGGGGAGAGCATCAGAAGAGGCCAGATGAGCCAGTCTCATGCACAAAATGCAAAACCTGTCAGGTCTCCATGCACACAAGTTAACTGGAAAAGCTCCTTGGGCACTTGGGCAGTTGCCAGCATTGCTGGAAAGACTGCAAACAATATTTACAAAGAAAAAGCCAGAATGTAAACCAAATTATGATAAAGTGCTGACTTCTCAACCTCAAACAAAGAGCTCATGGCAGCCAGCATGCATAAGAGTGGGTCTCTGGATTCACTGGCACTTGGTTGACTTCTTTTTGGAGCCAGTTCTTGGTTTTGTCACTGCTGTTTTTCTTTGTCAAGAGCCAATAATGTTGTTTTGCTAATGGCTTATGCAGGACTGCTGGAGCCAGCAGCTTGCACACGGGTTGCTTTTATTGGTCTATTAAAATGAAATGAAGCTGGTGCTAAAGCTTTTATAATCATTTAGGATATTTCATTATGAGTTCAGGGCAGAAAAGCAAGCAATGGCGTGTTATACAACTGCGCAGTCATAGTGCATCTGCCCCTAGGTCTAAGGAGAAATCCATATGGACTGAATGGAAAATGAACAGTGTGAAAGTCAGTTTTCCTGAGTTTCTGCTGGTAGGAACAGCTGTTTGCTGTTCTTAGCACCATAGAAAGAGATAAAGGGGAAATAAATTCACCAGAAGTAGAGTTTGATAGAAAGTATGTCAGGGTGACTATTATTTCATATTTATCATTTGAGGCATCTAGAAGCCCTAATCAGGGACAAGGACATTCCTGCACAATCACTACACAGAAAGGGAGCAGGGACTATCAAAATACAAAACAAAAGAAGCAACAGAAAGCAAGATACAAATAGAGGGTAAAAGCAAGCAATGAAGCAATATTCCTTGTCATAACAGCAAATGGTCTCAATACAGCTGTTCAACTGCTGTCACATTTTGCATTCCTGGCATAGAGTCCGTGGTAGGACCTACACAAAAGCAAGGGAGGAAATTGCAGGTGTTTACCAAAAGCCTTTATCAATGGTTAGGGGAAAAGGCAGCATGAAGGAAGCTTATTGAGGACTTCATAGATTTATTTGAAGATTAGGATGGCTTTAGGAAGAAAGAACTAGGACCAGGACAATAGGACAGGGATGCAGAAAGTCTTATTCTGACTACCCTATTTACATTTTCATCCAAGCAGCAGCAAAGCAAGAACATCTTGCAGCATCAGGAACATTGAGGAATCTCACACCAGTTTCTTTTCTGATACTACATCCAAACTAAACACTACCGTTCACATCCCTGTGTTTCTGCAAGTCTTCCTTGGAGTGTAGCGTCAACAAATGCCAAGTAGCCACAGTGAGTGCATTAGCCTCGCAATCCTACAAATATTTTTGTTTGGGATCTAGTTCTCAACATGTCACCACTATTGGCGCTCTTACAGAAACGATGATTTCTTTTTTTTTTTTTTTTTTTTCCCACCGCCAATCCCATCTGCGCTGACAAGTTTGCTACCTGATTTTCTGGCCCCATGTAAACAGGCAAGACTTTATTTTGGCATTAGGGTGTCAATTAATCATTTTCCCTCTCTCTCTCTTTTTTTTTTTTTTTTTTTTTTTTTTTTTTTTTTTTAAGCCCTATCAAGTGACATTCTTGAATTTGTAGAACAATTTTGAAAAGACCTTGGAACTAAGTAGAGGATTAGCAGTATAGTACTATTCCCAATTCATCACAAAGAGAAAGAGTAAGTGTATCCATGGTCCAAAGTCTCAGAAAAATTTAGAACTAGGATCAAACCAAGATTTCTATGATTGAATTTCACATGTCATTCATTCAACTAGGTCAGCTCTAAAGCATGGTAAACTATTTTTCATGACGCAGAAACCATAGGTCTCCAGCTTTAAGTATCAGATGTGCTTAAAACAGCCCTTCTCAAAAAACCATGCCTAGCAATGCATCAGCACAATGTAGGTAAACCAAAGTCTACAAAGGCCTGCAGTGAAACAAGACTGCATGTATCTGAATTTAAAAGCATGGGGAAACAGGAGAAGCAGCTTATATCTGAGCAAGCGACACCCAACTTCTTGTGTTTTTCCACTAGGAACATTAAAATCCTGGATATATGATTTATGAAAAAAACTCTATATTGATGAACAAACTTACAGTTACTATAGGTCCACACCTGGAGCTCATCTGAAAAAAAAAAAAAAAAAAAACACAAAAACCAAACAACCCACCATGTAAGATCCCTGGCAACTGAACTTTGATTTACAATATTTCATGTAAGATACACTCACAGAAGCATCAGTTGTTAAGAACAGCCCAACTATGTAATCTGACTGTTTGATACAACACAGATCAAAGCATATAATCCAGTTCTTTTGCAAGCAGTCTGTGTCTAGATAACCAAGTTAAGTCTCAAAAGGATCAATTTTCTTTATTTATAGCAATACTGAAACGGATAAAAGTCACATGGATGCGAATGCTAAAAATCTGCAGGTGATTTTCAGTTCCACCTGTATCTCACCACTGTGACCACAGCTGTACCACTGTGGGGATAGGGTTAGATAAGGAAGGCAAAATGGGTAGCAGAATGTGTTTTGAGGATTTTCCAATCATCTCTGACTCACCGTGCACAAGTGGTTAAATTTGCCTGCAGTTTCAAGGGCAGAGCACAGTTAAGAGGCTCCAACGGCTTGGAGGTCCCACTTCATCCTGCAGACTGCCTTGGCATGGGTGCCTTTGCCACCTCTTAGTTCAACTACTCCACTAACAGAGATGTACGTGATACACCATAAAGGCATCAGTGCCTCAGAATATCCAACAGGCACCGAGTATCAGAGTGGATTCCCTCAACAACACAAGCTACAAAAAACAAAAAAAACCACAAAAAACCAACCACCCTACAACCCACAAACCAAAAAAACCCCACACTTTCTCTCCACTCTCTACAACATAGTTTCATACAATACAAAACTGAGCTCAAGAGACTTTCCACGGTCTGTGCCTCTCATCTGGAAGATCACCTAGCTGGGTGATCTTCACCCAGCTGACTCTGGGTCAGTATCATCACCCACCTGGCACAAGATGCTCTAGCAGATCATCTTAGCTCATCTTTGAGAAAGCAGGGGGAGACAAGCTTCCCCTCTGAGAGCAGCCCAAGTCTAAACTCTATGATATCTCAAGTCTTACTGAAAGAAGACAGACCTGTCTTGATTTCTTGTCTTTTCTTGGTGAAAAGCACCACTGTTTTTCCTTCCAAATACACAATGCATCTCTCTGCCTTTTCTAATAAGAGTGCACAATGATATGTACATTAAAAAACCCAACACACCTAACCAAACCAAGAGCTCCACCGCACAGCCTTCTCCCTTGAGGTGCACAAACACCATAGGACAGATGCTAGCCATGTTGCTTGGAAGACACTGGGACAATACAGCCATAAATGTGGCACAGCTATATAAAACAAAATTTACTTTTAAAGCAAAGTTTTTTTCTAAAAAAATAAAGTAATGAAATAAAACTTACTCCTAAACAGTAGTGTGAGCTAGAAATCACGACAAAACTTCGATTTATGCAGTACAACTCTTATGAGTCAGTCATAATGATAAACAGCCTTCCTTCTGATGCTCACGCCACAGAAGGGAGCTGAGCATTTGCTGCAGAAGCAGTACATGTATTCCAACCGTCTTCTGACAGCTGCACTTATCCATAGTCCTTCAGGCTAAAATCTGTCCATCTCTTCCTACAGGCACGCTCAAGCAAGCCTCTCGGCACTGAATTTTGCAAATTATGCTGCACTAGTTTCTCTCTTTCTCGGTGTCAGCACAGGAGGTGAATACATACTGATTTACCTCCTAGCCAGCCCTATCAAAAGCAATGAAGCTTCATGAGGCATGAGTCAATACACACTTTTCAAGGTAGGTTTCATGGACTTCAGTCCTCTGTGTTGAAAAGTCCTTTACTCCACTAATAACCCCATGCAGAGTAAGCTACAACTAAAAGTCAGTAACACTACTGGAATCCAACTCAAACTAATGAGTTATTTTATTACAGTTCTTTAAAAGCTTAGAAATTAAAATTATCTTAATTTTAAAGCTCCGTTTGAGCTCTTTTTCCGTATAGGAGGGCAATCCCAAATTTTCAGCAGATACTAGTGACAAATTTCTCCCTTAGGAATTTCTGCTTTCCAGGAAGTGCTTGTAGCTAGGAGTCAAAAGTACAGAGAAGGGCAACCACAATGAATAATGAAATGGAGCAGCTACCTTTCAAGAAGGGTCTAAAAGGTTTGGGAGCCTTCAGTTTGGAAAACTGATGCATGGGTGATGGGCAAGAGCAAGGTTGAATGTATAGCTGAATGAGACTGAACACAGAACTATTATTCGTCAAGCCCTGTAACATTAGTTTCGACTAATGCCCCTTGCCCTAGCTGGAAATTAGTTTAAGAAGTACTTCTTTATGCAGCAGGTAGACAAAATCTGAAGTCTGTTGCCACAGGAGATTGCAGAAGCAGACAGATTCAAAAGGGACTAGACAAATTGACAGAAGACAGATCCAAAACAGTAACTAAAGGAAAAAAAAAGGGAGCTACACCCTAATATCTCTGATCCAAGTGCTGCGTATGTTGGATCATAGGCATGATCAAAGTATGATTTATTATTAATAATAAATAATTACATCATTCAAGTACGAAGGAAATGGACCTCAGACAGTGGGCAGGCTCATGGCCTTTCCTGGCACAGCACCTGCCACCGTCTGAGACGGACTACAGGTACAGATGGACTCTTGTCTCACCCATCTTATTTCTTTCAGTCTTGCAGTCACATATATTTCTCGATGTGCAATTAGCAAGAGGTGAACTAATAAACAGTGTGAACAGAATATGACTTTGGTCTGTATCTGAAGGTGACAAGGCAAAAAGCCTTTACAAAGGTGCCAGAAGCATCCTTACAAAGCAAGGCAACACAATCCCTTTCAAAAAGTCCTCAAAGAAATATTTGTATTCTCCCAACAGAATAAATTTAGAAGACTGAACAGATTTTAAATGTGCTAGTCTTGACAAAGTCTTTTGAAATAAACCAGCATGGCAGCAATATATTTTATTTCCTATTTCAAACCAAATAAATGAAATATTCATCATTCAGTATAATCACTGCATAATCACCACTTAATTGAGTTTTAACCACTACCACATATCTCAGGGGCAAGCATAAAGTATTAATTACCTAAAACCCACACAACATGTATAAAATACTTCAGACACATGATCTCTGACCCTACAGAGAGCTTGAGAAACAAACCAACCAATATATCAAAACACCTTCTGCAAGTTCGTACACAGAAAAGTAATGCAGTATTCAACACTCCATTAAATATGCAGGCTCTCCCTACATAGCTGCAGTCAAAGAATACAAACCCCATGATTATGCAGATTTAAAAAATCCATAAACAACCACAAAGATGATCTTATGCCTGCAAGACACAGACCATTCAATTTAACACAACAGCTCTCCAAGTAGGAGGAGCATCTCCTCTCACCCATGCAAAAGTCCCATTGAACCTCACGGCCTGAGAACTGGCTAGGTGAGGATTTAGAAAGGCATCCGATTTTGACCAACACCTCCCAAACAGCAACATAACATATGGATGCATCTGTGTGGTAGCTTATTGAGGGTGTTTTCATGAGAGCATCATGATAAAGTCACAAGAAGTATTTTAGGTTTCAAGACAAATCAAAATCTCTGGAAGACTTTTCTCATTTAAAATATTTTCTGACAAACTTGGGCAAGCATCTGGAAAACCATGGGGAATCCATAATTTTGAGATAACATTATGACTGAACTTTGTTTGGAGTTAGAATTCATTTGAAGACAAATCTCAAATCAAAGCTGCATGGATTTAAATAGAGAGAGTTTATTTTTTTCTTGCAAAATGATGTTCCAGAATCAAGATGCAACACAACAAGGACAGTCCTGTTCTGACGAACGACAGAGGGGAGTTTAAGACTACTCAATGGCAATGTCTCTGGCTCCTTAAGGCAGAACCCTAACTGTATCAGAAGTCAAGCACTGCCTAAGGCTTCTCCAGCCAAGAGGAAAGTTGATGTGACCGAGGCCATGAAACCAAGGAAAAAAAAAAGAGAACCCCAGAAAAGATACTCTCTCAACAGAGGGAATGAAACTGATAGCTAGATTTTTTTGGCCCCCTCCCCCTTTTTTTTTTTTTTTTTAAGTTTCATTAAAGGCCTTTAAGTTCATTAGCAAAAAAATACAAATTATGAAGGAGAGGACCTACTGAGAGAGGACCTCCCCATCCCATAGCCAGAGTGAGCGTTGCTTGATGTGAGAACCAACAACACTGCAAGTGATAATTCTGTGGTCCTCAATTCTCCTCCTTAGTACTCAGTAAAAGGCTATCAGAAATCCCTCTTCCTTACCTCTGTTAATGGTAGAATCTGCTAAATTTTATTTAAACCAGCTTTTAATTAAACCAGTTCAGTCAAACTTATCTCTGTCTTTCCTGTGGCTTTTAATCCATAGTTTCCAAGACTACCTATGAATAGAAGTTGATCATTTCTTAAGCACTAAAAGAAGAAAACGGAACAGAGATCACAAAGAAATGTGCTCAGGTCTGGCAGCAGAGCCGACAGCAGAATCCCACTTTTGTAAGTGCCACTGCCCTAGCCACAAGGTCACAGTTTCATACTGCTCCCTGTGAAGTACAGTAGATCACACATAAAAACACCGGTTGGAAAAATGTCTTCAAAAATGTGAAGAAATGAATGAGGTAACTGATTATTTCTAACATAAGCTGAGCTCTAAAGAAATAACGTAGGGTTTTTAACTGTCATATCACCATACTGGGCTCTTCTGCACCCAACAAAAAAAAGTCATCCCCATCACGAGGATTCATTATCAATTTTGCTGACAGCCTTAGCTGGGGGACAGAGCACTGAGGAGGTGGGAAGCTTGGGCTGTGTTTCCACCCGCGGATGTATTCCCTCCAGGTCAGGTTTGAGGCATATTTGCAAGACGTAAGTGTAGGCAGCTTGCTTCGACACTGCCTGCGCTGCATCTGCCTGATGGTAGAAGAGAGGAGTCTTTGGGGACGTTGTACAATCTAGCGCTATTTATGCGCATAAAATTGTGATCACAGGCTGAAGATAACAAAAATGCAGGGCTCCCTCCAAGCCTAAACCCACAGTGCGCAACAAGAAACCTGGAGTGCCAATTCTACACATTGGTACAAGGAACTTTAGGATTGATGTTGCTAATGTGAATACTTTTATTTGAAAACTGTTTATCTCTGTTCTTTTAATTTCATTGCATAAAGCCCTTGAATGGTCTCTCTTGACAAAGAGCTGCTAGTGCTAAATCAATCCTGATTTACCAGTCCTGTCACTGGCCACAGAAACATAAGACTGGAAACCAGGACTAGTCCAAAAAAAGTGTAAGTCATTGGATTATTTCAAGATATTAGGGAAAAAAACTCAAACAAACACAAACAACACAAAACCAGTTAGAGCGGCAGACATAGAAGACACTTACACAGGAATGTATAAACTCACCACTTCATGTATTAAACGTCCAGTTCCAGGGACATTTCATCAGTTCATATAAGCAAAATTTTTTAAAAGTATCTAACATTGCCTTAAGATTTTCATTAAGGGAAAAGGACAGCCCCAAAACCAGCCTCAGAATGAAACCCTTACCCAGGTCCCTATCAGACAGGCAGGAGCTGAGGAAGGTACCGTGAACCGGCACAGCAAGGTCAGCAACACCACAGCCCACAAAAATCTGGTGCTTAGAAAAGACACTACCAACGCCCTAAGCCCAAGTGTTATACAGATCTGTTTTACAACAGTCTTTAAGGCTGGGAAAGGCATACTAGGCATTGCCTTCTCTGCAGTCTTCACTGTACCACCTTCCCCATCCCCCCGGTTATTGAAGGGGAACAGTAATTATTGGAAATAAATCTCTCCAGTATTGCCACACTCCTTGCCTGGATGTGCAACAACATTCATTGCTACAAGACCCTCTCAACGTAAAAGAAAGGGGAAACAGTTTTTTATGAGCTATTTATTAAATATAAATATTTCGTATCAGCATATGAATTAATTATGTAGCGGCAGGTAAACTCCAGATAGTGCCAGCTTGATCTGAAACTTTAAACAGAAATCTTCTGAGAAACCCACTCCTATTAGGGAGTTGGGCACATAACTGTGTTTTTTGGGGTTCTCAAAGTGTTTCCTGCATTCCTAAAACAAAAGGGGGGAAAAAAAAAAATCTTTGTTTTCTTGGCATCTGTTGTGTCCCAATGGACACACCTGCAGAACAGGAAGGTGAGAGAATGGAGGTGGTAGCGATTGTCACCTTGCAGTCAAGATCCACCCAAACTGGTTAACATGCTCTTCCAGGATATGACAAATCTCTGTTCAAGTCTCTGTCGCACCCAGAAGGACTCAAACCTCTCTCGCTCTCCTGGAAGTGAATGAACCTCAAGCTGCAGGCAATCGGAGGAGACAACATCTCAGATTTTTGTGCTGGCAGTGTTTCTACTTGAATGAAATGCATAAATATAGGAGCAAATGCCCATCTAGGTGTTAGACACTGTCTCCCATAACATCCTCACAGACAAGCTTAGGAAGTGTGGGTTAGATGAGAGGACTGTGAGACGGATTGAGAACTGGCCGAATGGCAGAGCTCAGAGGGTTGTGATCAACGGCGCAGAGTCTGGTTGGAGGCCTGTAACTAGCGGTGTTCCCCAGGGGTCGGTACTGGGTCCGGTTCTGTTCAATATATTCATCAATGACCTGGACGAACAGATAGAGTCTACCCTCAGCAAGTTTGCCGACGATACCAAACTGGGAGGAGTGGCTGATACGCCAGAAGGCTGCGCTGCCATCCAGCGAGACCTGGACAGGCTGGAGAGCTGGGCCGAGGGGAACCGAATGAAATTCAACAAGAGCAAGTGTAAGGTCCTGCACCTGGGGAGGAACAACCCCATGCACCAGTACAGGTTGGGGGTTGACCTGCTGGAAAGTAGCACTGCTGAGAAGGACCTGGGAGTGCTGGTGGACAGCAGGCTGATCATGAGCCAGCACTGTGCCCTTGTGGCCAAGAAGGCCAACAGGATCCTGGCGTGCATCAAAAGGAGTGTGGCCCGCAGGTCGAGGGAGGTTATCCTCCCCCTCTACTCCGCCCTAGTGAGGCCTCATCTGGAGTACTGTGTCCAGTTCTGGGCTCCCCAGCTCAGGAAGGACAGGGAACTGCTGGAGCAAGTCCAGCGGAGAGCCACAAAGATGATCAGGGGACTGGAGCACCTCTCTTATGAGGAAAAGCTGAGAGACCTGGGTCTGTTCAGCCTGGAGAAGAGAAGACTGAGGGGGGATCTTGTTACTGCTTACAAATACCTAAAGGGTGGGTGTCAAGAGGATGGGGCCAGACTCTTCTCAGTGGTGCCCAACGACAGGACAAGGGGCAATGGGCACAAATTGGAACACAGGAAGTTCCACTTGAACATGAGAAAAACCTTCTTTACTGTGAGGGTGACAGAGCACTGGAACAGGCTGCCCAGAGAGGCTGTGGAATCTCCTTCTCTGGAGATATTCAAAACCCACCTGCACGCAGTCCTGTGCACCCTGCTCTAGGTGAAGCTGCTCAAGCAGGGGGGTTGGACAAGATGATCTCCAGAGGTCCCTTCCAACCCCTACCATTCTGTGATTCTGTGATCTGCTCCAGCATCCTATCTCTACCAGGAGACAGTAGCAAAATTTTGCGGACGTTGTGTAAAAAACAGCAAGGATAGAATTACCTCCTTCTCCAACAGACCCAAGCAGGTTCCCCAAATCCCCCACATAAGTACTTCCCAAGTCAAAGCCATGCTGTTTAATAGCAACCAAAAGACCTAACGTCTCATCCTTTTTTTTGTCTTTAATTTCTACGTTCTTCAGTCTCTGAAGGGGATAATAGGAACAAGAACTGCAAACACAGGTCTCACTCTTCGAAGAGCATCTAAACCACTGAGCTATGGTGTAGCTTTTCTCCTAACTTAGTGCATATTTCCTTTCTATTTTACACAGTGGAGAAGCGGGATAATGTCAACAATTGATATAGGTTATACGACAGGGTATACTGGAATTAATCTATCTCTTGAAGGCTAGGAACTCTTCCAGGAGAAGAGTGATACACCACACTCAAGTCATCCTAAGGACATAAAGGAGATAAAACCGGCCTCCCACACCCTGGGTGAATGCCAAGCTTTTCAGAAAAAAAGTTCCACTCTCCTCTGACCACATACTGTAAACCTATACTTTCAATTCCTTAGCTTTCAGAAGTATTTAAACAAAACCAGCCTTTTAAAGTGCTGAAACTGTTTCAATGTGCTGTTATTTTTATTTTGACTAAAACTACTTGGTGGCATTGACCCAATTTCGCAAAACTTTAGACTGTTCTAGGATTGCATTTTTCAGTGAATGATTAATTAAAAGCAAAAAAACAAAACCAAAAATCCTCAAACCCAAGTGTTAGTTCTTGTGGCATTTCAGTGTGTGTGAATGCAGCACTAAAAAGACAACAATAAGTTAAACAGATTTAGTCAGCTATCCAAAGAAGAGGGATGCAGGTGAAGACTTTTGTTCGTTCATATTCTACCCAAATAAATATTGCCAACACTAAGAGTCTGAGGCTAATTAGATCAACAGAAGGTCATTAAGTCAAGTATACAACCCCAATACAAGTATAGCTCAGTGGTAAATGTCCAAATGCGTAAATCAAAAGACTAGGATAAAGATGCACATAGGATAAGAGACTGGATGTATCTATTGATCTCAGATTCACTACTAACAGGATGCACTGAACAAACATTAGGGTGGCAATTTGATAATTCCACAAGGAGACAAGTCCCAATCCAAGAAATTTTCCTCCAGACCGTTCACGTGCCTGGATGGATTAATCCCATCTACAAGATGGTTGGACTTGATGATCTTAGAGGTCTTTTCCAACCTTAATGATTCTATGATTCTAAGATGTCTAGCATGGGACTTCCAAAAATGCCCATGTTTAGAAGTCCATGAAAAGGAAGGGCTCGTTGCAAAGCATGCGCTTACCTAAGCCAAAGCAAGTGTTTACTGTGAAGTCAAAGCAGTTTCCTTGTACTGCACTGGACTGGGAAACCATGAGTCAGAAGTGTTAAGCTTCTAATTCTGCCACTGACACTGTGCATGACACTTTCTGCCCACTCACCCATCTGTACAATGGCTATGCATCTGGCCTGGATGTGACTGGAACGTGCTACGGCATACTTCTTGTTGCTTAAGTGCTATGAAATCCTTCTGAGAGAGGTGCCAGATGAGCACACTTATTGCCATTACAAATAATTGCAAAATTCTGGTTTCTCATAAAAATCTAAGTATTAACTGTCAGAGACTTCTGAAGCATAACAGCCCAATTTGTTCTTTATTTGATTACTTGTGTTTGAATAAAGCATGAAGAAATACCGTAAACGTACAAATAGGTTTAATCTAATTTGGAAGATGGATATTTGGAGAAGCTGTTACCATGAATACAGCAGATATCAAAGTCTAGGACATCATTAAGAAAGAGTTGCTCCTCCAGAACAACGTACAGCACTGAAGGAGAAAGGAACAGTGATTTTTTTGCAGTTAAAGAGCCAGGTATTAAAGTCAGGTCCATGATTTAGTTTTGCTGCCTTCAGTGCGTGTTCTAGAAAGAAGCATCTGGGCGTGAGTACCACCTCTGTCCCTGCAGATCCTGCTACGCCCTGCAGACAGAAGCTGTACACAGCACAGCGGCAGGATGCCAGCCCCACCAGCTGTAACGGTTACAAGCGGCTCCACAGGCACTTCTGTGCCAAGCTGACACACGTACAGCTCCCAGGCACAAAGGTGGCACATCCCTGCCATCGACTGGCCGAGGGAGGGCCAAGTCCAGACAAATCTGGCAAGTCTGCATAGACAGGGAGATCAATCACCTTTGAAGAGTCATTTGTTCAGGCAGACGGCTTCACAGTCACGTCTCAGCCCTTCCTCAAGATCCACATGTTTACAATCCTTACAAGCGAGGCAGTCCCCTTCGAGGAGATGTCCAGGGAGTCATTAGCAGTGCTAGAATAACACTTGCAAATGCTGACAATAAAATTACAAGTGCCATTCCTACCGCTGTGAATAAGGCTGCTGAGCTTTCTCTAGGCGGTATCAGGAAACCCAGGATTAACTGTCCCCTCATAACCTTGCTTCGCATCGTGTTTAAGTGTTCTCGCTTGAAGTAAAGCCTGTTTACAAAGTGTCCCTGTTTCCAAGCCTCTCTAGGTCTTTTTTAAAAGCTTGCTGCAGGAACATTTCAAATGGAAACTTCTTAAAAGTTATTAATTTGGCTCCATCAGGCACTTCCAGACAGTGGGACATTTGCAGACACTGCTCATTTTTTTTCTCCGTCAGACTTGCTTTTGGAAATCTATTTAACTGAATCTATTTAACTGAACATGAACCTTTGTAAGAAATTTAGTATCTTCACAGTCTATTTTCTTGGAAGGGAGCAAATCACCGATTAGGATCGGAGTTAAAACTCCAAAACACGTAACCCATTATCCTCCTCCCCACCAGTGAGAGTGCTGCCATCAAATCCAATACAACTGGTACATTCCAGTGGAACCCTGGGGTTTCTGCCATGGACTAGCAATCCTCATTATCAAAGCCTGCATCTGGAGGTCCCGGAACGTAGAAGAATACACTCTGTACTAAAATTAATCAGACTATACATGCTGTATCCAGTATTGGCAATACAGACAAAAGTAAAGCAAAACCTTGTACAGCGTCTCTGCTCCAGATCTGAAAATTGCCCTCATACCTGTTCATACCATATTTATATATCTTGAGCCCTCCTATCCATCTGAAACTAAGAAATAATGTTTTCCTTTGATCCTAGGCAGTTTAGAGACATACCTCTCATTAATGTTGATGTAAATGAGATTCCATTTCAGTTTCATTGGTTTTAACAAGTTAATGTAGTAGATGAATTCGGTCTTCCT
Organism: Fregata magnificens; assembly: GCA_013389945.1. Lineage (NCBI taxonomy): Eukaryota > Metazoa > Chordata > Aves > Suliformes > Fregatidae > Fregata > Fregata magnificens. The sequence continues at coordinate 61,759 of WAAD01018000.1, read as the reverse complement.
CCTCTTTTCACTACTTCACACTTGTCTATCAGTCCCATTAGGATTATTCTTATTGTATCTGCACAGTTGCAAATTAAACAGTTTTCACGTTACAGAAGCTCCCACAACAGCTCTCACGCATCCTTACATGCTCTTGCACAAAGACTCTCAACTTAACTCACGTCTTTTTCCAGATGTGTAGTTTGAGACTGAAAAGTTAAGTCCATTAAACACCTGAGAATTTACATGGTATCATCATAATTTCTTATCACCCACGGCCTGTGCCTGCCCGTGTTCTCTACAGTTCACAGAAAGCTTACCAGCTGCACGCGCAGTCTCCTCTGCCTACTTTCCATCTACATTATGCAACAACCATGTTTATTAAAAACATTCCCCTAACACTCCTTTGCCCTGACAGCAACAGCAGCGTATTCCAGGGTTGATACCTTACTAAAAAGAGGAGGCATAAATACGAAGGAGAAAGGGTCTGTACAGAGGGCAGCCTGCTGTAACAAAGGGTCACCCATGCTGCAAAGGGAATTCTAGAGAGAAGCAGCAAGCTGAACCCTCAAATCTTTATCCTAACATACAAAAAGGAAAAAAATGCAAGGAAACAGATATTCAGGCAAGAGGGACAGGATGGCAACCTGTATTTCTTTCAAGTAAAAAGGACTATATATATAGAAAAAAATTATTTTTTTACCTGTATCAAACATTTAATTGCAATGCATGAGAAATGGATTTACAGGGTACTTCAAAGTGCAGATGGTATGGTCTCAAGAACAGATATCTGCAAACAGGGGAAAGTAAAGAAACGATGGGAGAGGCAAAGTTCATGCGGGGAGTGGATGTGCCAGGGCTGAATCGTAGGTGGGACTGAAGAAATCTTAGAAAAGAAAGAGAAGAGGAAAGTACAGAAAAAGTTAAAGCCTTTTAAAAAGAGAATGGGGACTCAGCAGCCAAGGAATTGGAAACCATTGCAAACCACACCTCTGCTAATCATGAAATCAGTAATGTGCAAAGAGAGAAGAAAGCCACCTTTGGCTAAGAGGGGTGGAATGATGGTCTGGAGCAAGGCCGGTAGAAGGAGGAAACAAGGTGAGAGCTGTAGGTGGAGAGAGGATTATGTGGCAGCTTAAATAGAAGGTTAAACTGCTTGAGCTTCAGGCAGCAAGAGATCAGGAGCCAATAAAGCAATTCAAGGTAGAGAACATGATGTGACTGAAGCAACAAGAAAAAGTAACAACTATACTGTCAGGACAGTGTACAAGGCGCGGAAAGAAAAAACCCACAACACCAAGAACAGGGGAAGCCAGGAAAAGATAAAAAAAACAAAAAAAAACAAAAAACAACCACCAAAAAAATGCCACAACCCATCAAAAACCAGCAGCCGCCCAGGCTCCAGCAGTCGAGCTGAGAACTGCAGGAACATTTTCAGAGCCAAGAACGATGTTCCCAGATGAATCATCGACGCTCAGAGAGTTCCTTTTGCTTGCTTCCTCTCCCCGCCACAGCCTCTCGCCCCCTTCCCACCTTCTCCCAAGCTATCCTTAGCTCACCCCTGCACCACCTTCTCGGGGCTAAGAGACCGCAAGGAATGGCGCCCATCTCCTCCCCCATCTCTCCCTGAAGACTTCAGTTAGCGCTACAGGAGCTCTCGCTGGCTTTGGCTGCATCTGATTTTTTCGTGAGTCACCTTCCCCTCTGCAAGTGAGGGATAAACCCACGAGCAGAGACATAGGTAGGATCCAGGCTGAAGCACACATGGTCTTCTCAGTCGTCTCAAAGCAGCCCAGGAGGCTCCTTGCTCCTTACTAGGATCCTGGAAATTGTCCAGCCCTGGAAGTTGTCCAGCATCCCCCCAGATACCTCACGGGAGGTAGTGGCAACTTCAGCACAAAAAAAATACCCTGGGAAGCAAGAGAAAGCAAAACCAGCCCAAATTCACGGAGAAGCAACATGTGTTCCCCCCTCCATCATCTGCTCTGCCTACGCATTGCGTGCCGTCATAAGGATGCCACCAACAGCCAGCACAGGTTCATCAAGAGCCAAGACAACTTACATTCAGAGCAGTTTTACACCTTCACTGTACCCGCATAGCAGGTCACACCACGCTACGGGGCAAGGGGAACAGGAGCTGACGTGTCTCGCCAGAGCGGCACAGGGGCAGCAGAGCTGGGGAGTCTCAGTGCAAACATGCACACATCAGGTACCAAGTATTTCACCCCACGCCACGGCCCGGCACCGGCAGCTTCCAGAGCTTAATCACTGTGGATGGCTATCAGGGAAATAAATGCATATTCGCAAGCTATTCTTAGTGTTCACTGGAGAGGCGATTACCAAATTACCCGGTTACGTAATCTCTTTTATATAATCACTACGATGCTCTTCTCCTTATGCAACATGGAGGGTGACCGCGGCTGGCTGAAGTAGCTCCTTCCCCAAGGACAGCTGCACCGGCAGCACCATGGGTGGACATGCTGGCTACCGCAGGTGCATGGATGAGTGACGGCAAGGGCCAACTCGAGGCAACCAAGTTTTTCAGAAGCAGCAATGTATAAACATCTGCCTTTGGCCCAGGGAAGACAAGAGCATCCCTGCCAGCGCTGCTCCAGCATATGCACAGAGAAGAGATCACCTGCACCTCAAGCTGGTCGAGATGCCAAAGGCAAAGGTGCTGAGCGCCCTCCGGGCAGCCTGACCCAGCCCCCACTAGAAGCAAGTGGGATGTCTCCATTCTCCATTGACTTTTAATGGGCTTTGGATGGGGCCCAGGATTAGGGCTTTAATAAAAATAGGAGGTCAAGATTACTACAGAATTAAAACAAGCTTAATCCAAATGCCCCTGGCTTTGCGCCATAGCCATGCCCATGGTTTCCATGCACAGGGAAAGCCAGGCAAAGCCGCAACCAAAATGGGTTTCCGCAGGGTACCTCATGATGGGCACGCACACACGGGGAGCTGGCAGCATGGGTCAGCACAGCCACCCCGGGAAGTTTCACCCACTGAAAGATTTTGGGCATACCCCAGTGCACCTCCTAGAGCATTTTCAGGATCTCATCCAATGCCTTCTAGGAAAACTGCGGACACCTACGCAGACAATTGCCAGCTACGGGGTGTAACAAGACCCAACTTACTAATGTTCACCCAGTGCTTTAATAAGCCAGCATCAAAAGTGTTACCTGCAGTAAGTGAGAAGCACAATTTAAGTCCTGGATTTCAGAAAATACAACCTCCAAGATCTGCAGATCACCTGTGAATCCTGGCACACTTTTCCATTACCATGCTGTGAGTTCGGCGTTAAGCTCAGCTAGCTATGTACTGCTGCCATTAAGGGAAAAAACCAAAACTGTGAAGCCCCTCAACAACAAGGCATTAACACTGCTAAAAAATCAAGTCCTATTTCTGTAAAGACCAAAGGAGTGGAAGACAGAACAAAATAATGACTTTGATCTCAATTCACCTCTTCCGAATGACACTCAAATCCAAAGGCATGTGCCTTAGCTTTTTCTCAGGGTTACACAACTGGTAGTATCTGGCCATTATTTGGCACTTACCGCCTCCTCTGCTCCCTAGTTTCCCTAGAAATGCAGGTCATCACAAGCAATACACGGGCAAACCCCCAGCCTTAGCGTGGCATGACATCCTTTATGCGGGGACACACATGCACAAGTTTGGGAGTAGAGACTTCTATCGTTTCAGCTACAGAAAAAAAAAATAATGAAGCAGCTTAATGTTATCTTACACTATCTCAAACTACGGGATGACCTAGTTCTGAAGAGGTTTAACCCAATCTCGTATGCTATTATTACTTCTGTATGACAGCCGGGAGATGTGAGTTGCCTTAGTCAAAAAGCAGATCAGAGTTTTGCCAGTCCCTCACGCAGAATCCCACTGACACATGTCAGTGCCTGTCATGACAGCACTGCTGATAGCTCGGGACTGGCAGGCGTCCTCAGCACTGTTGTTGCTCAAACCATTGAAAACAGTGATTCTTGTTAGGGATATTTCTTTGGGATAGACAAGACAGCACTCAAGATAGGAGCAGCTCATGTCAGCCTTAAAAAGAAAAGCAAACCATGTAAAAGTAGATTTAAGACTTCTCACGCAGCCCTTCTCCGCCCCACCCCCTTTTTTTTTTAGGCTAGACAACTGGCTGACCATTTGAAAGCAGCATTTTCAGAGAGGAAGGTTTCCTGCTCTGTTTTGGACTGAAATCCTGCCAAACTTCATGGCACTTGAACAAATGAAGGTGGACTTTTACACCTGTTACCCTTCCTGTACAAGGCTGAACCGACCACTCCAAATGTGGTAGGGAAGTAGGGCCCTGAGCTGGAAGCTCACACTGTAAGACAGCCAGCAGTGAATTCCTGGATCTCACTTACACCAGTATTGAGATAATTATCCGTAGCGATGAGCAACACTTTTTTCCCCCAAGGAGCAGAAATGAAAGAAAACACTTGCTTGACTCATCCTTGCCTGGTTCTTGCATCAAGAGCTGAAGCATGCTTACAGTCACCCATCGCAGCAAGAAGAGCCTGCACTGACTTTCCGCATTTACAGAGATATTGCCGAATTTGCCATGTTACCAGGTTTTTTTATCCACTTCCGTGGAAGAGATTTAATAAAATTGGGAGAAACGGAACGCTGAGTTACACCTGGGCAATTCCCCAGGTAGAGACCACGACACTGTCTGTTATCATACCGTCATGCCCAAACAGGAGTCACTGTGCAGTACAAGCACTTTAATATCAATCTGTTGTGTCGACACTAAAGTGATTGTACTAAAACCAGCATGGTATAAACAACTAAACTTCTCTGGTTAGGCAAGGCATGTCTCCTTTCCAGAAAGGGAGAAATATAGACTCAGGTCAGGGCACACAAGAGAATTTTGTTGGCCTACCTTTGTCCATCAGGTGTGCAAAAAGACACAACTGTGACAGAAAAAAACCCAAGTTCTCAGCAACTTAAAACAAGCCTGCCTTTGCTACTACAGCCATTGGCTTTTTTTTTTTCTTTTGCTAGTATACATTCCCTGACAGAGCTCCTGATTTCTTGAAGACTAAACCTTCTAGATCACAGGCACACTACCAGCTCTTAATCTCATGGTAACACAAGTCTGTCACTGCAACTACACTGCTGCCAACACTGAGCTAAGCAGAGTAGGTCTACAAAAGCATCACCCTCCCTTGGGTGGCAGTGCCATTTTGCCCCAAGAAGACGACAAACATGCAACAAAATACTCCTCTCACATCAAGCGTAAGGCTCTTGAAACACGTGCTGCCCGTGGTCTTCGGTCTGCTGTCAATGAGACTCCTGCCACCCTCCCACGTACTCACATTCCTCTCATATTAATTTCATTTCAGTGTTCTCTGGTTCTTCCTCCTCTGAGGGAGGATCCAAACAGACTGGAATGCATGTAACTAGAAAGGCTTAAAAAAACCATTAAATGTACTTGCCTTAACTTAGTATATTGGAAAGACAGATTTGTACAGGTATGGGCTGCGCACTTGGGGTCCTCACCTCTAATTCCACCAGTGCAAGACCTGAGAAGGAAGGATCCACCCTCAAAACTATCGCCAGCTATTTAGTTGCGTGATGCCCACCATTAGAGGTGGGAGACCAAGCCAGCAGGCACGCCATCATTCCTACTCTGGCAGGAAAGGAACAAGCTGCTTACAGAGGGCTCGAGTGCAGCCAGGGCTGGAGTCAGGGCACGCTCCAACCACCATGCTTCAGGACCCTCCAAAAACAGCCGCTTTCCACTGTCATTGAACTTTAAACTTGAGGTGCAGATCACTTCATGGTCACTTTCAATGAAAGGGATGCAGCCAATTTGGCGGGGGGGGGTGGGGTGGGTGGTTCAGACCTTCCAACGAGAGACACACAGGGAATGGCACGCTGGAGGATTGCTGGGTTCACAATTACCCACCAGCTGGACCGGAGGACAATGGTCCCTCCTGCGCTGCAGCTGATGGTGGACCTTCCCTGGGGGTATGGTCTCCAGCCACAACCCTCTCCTGCCCCACGGACGGGAAAGGCTGGGGAGGTCACTAGCTCAAGGTTGAGAACTTCTGCTCCGACAGACTCTTGGCAAGTGATGTGGGAAAACAACAGGACACCATCTGGAGAAGTTAGTCTTATCTAACAGCATCTTTCAGGGGAAAACAAGAAACAGACTCAGCTCGTTTTCCCTTCTAGCATTGCATGGAAAAGGTCTGTAGGATTTTCTTTGTTACAAATGCAGTATTGTCTGTCCTGTAACTCCCATTAGGTGATATCTAACATACTGAAACAACAAGTGTGCTACCAAAATAGGCAGTCCTGCTCCAAGCCATACATTCCCTCTCCTCCCTTGCAGCAAGTTTCATGAGGCTACCACCGCACAAACCTCTGCTGAACCAATGGAAAACTACTTCCTCTCAATTTTTTCCCCATCCTCTTTTTGGTGGCTTACTCTTCCATAGCATCAGTGGGCTGGCCTGATTCCTCCACAGCTGTGAGAGCACCCAGCCAGCAGAACGAGGGGGTTAGGGACCACCCTTGCCAGGAACAGCCCACCCCTGCATTGGATCAGAAACAGATTAGAAACCACTTCTTGCCAATTCCTTTCCTTCTAAAAATCTACCAGACTGAAAGCTGAGTCATTGAGAAAGGGGAAGAGATTTTTAGCTGAGCTATTTCAAACACAGGTTAAGTTAACACCTATTTAGCGCGAAGCCGAAGACACACTTGAGAAGAAAGACATTTTTAACTCAGCAGTGAAAACTTTTCCACTTAATACGTGAGAAACCTGTCAAGATACATTGTTATCAAAAAGAAAAAAGAAAAGGAAAAAGAAAGCATTCAACAAACCCAGTCTCCCCTCTCTTGCTCCCTCGAAATACCAGGCACGGTATTTCATCTCATGTATTACCCTACTGGTGTCAGGAAAGTGATAACATCCACTATTTAAGACCTTACCTTTCCCTTGTCTTGGATGTGCTGTTTAATGCCCACGATGCCAGGCTGTGTCCCCAGCCTTCAGACAGACCTAAGATTTGTTGCCCAAAAGGCACTATTCAACCAAAGAAAAAAATATCGTTTTAGAAAGGCTTTGCCTCTTGCTAGTCAGAAGAAAGTTTGTATTTGCCATAATAAACCCTAACAGGATTTCAACAAAGCCTTCAGCAAAGCACAAAAACTGTGGAAACAGCTGCATTGCTGAGGATACAAAGTAATGCAGCATCTTCAAAAATTAGGCTTAAAAATTAAAAAATGCTACACGTCTGTAATTTTTTTTATTTATACGGATTTTACTTTATATCACAACAGATTTGAAGTGCATCAGTAGCCACCTTGTCTCAGCAAGAAATAAGAAATTTTAAGTTCTGTAGCATAAGCTCAGGCATTAATCTGTTCCTGCCTGTAAACTCAGCCTACGCAGATGAGCAGAGCAAACCTGTATGTGGGCATGCTTATCCCAGTTTTCCTAAGCCTCTTCCTAGTGGAGTATACCAAAATAAATTTGCATTAAACCAAAGAGAGTTTCCATTGAGCCTTTTATCACAGATTTTAGCTAAATCCATTTTCAAAGAGCAGCTGAAGTCTAAAGGCTTGCTTTGGTCAAGTTTAACACATCCCTCCAGAAAACTGCATTAGCTGAGTGGAAAGTACCGAGATAAAAGAGAGTCAGAGGACTTCCCTTTTCTAGAGAAAGCATAACGGAAGGTGCTAAACATTTCTGGCTGCTGTAAAAAAATATAAACAGGTTTTATAGATGCTTTTTCTGATTAAAAAAAAAAAACCCAAGCCCAAAAAACCCACCACATAGCTATTCGCACCTCCTCTTAGAGGATGCAAATGGCACTCGGCCACCGTTCCCTTCTCGCGGCGAACACGAACCCGTCTCCTCCTCAGCAGGGCCAAAGTGAGAAAAGCGTGCAAGCTCAGTCCTCCTGTCTGGAAATCACAGCCCATCTAGCTGCTGTCAAGAGGCAGGGAAGACTTGCCAGCACTAGTTGGATCCCCAAACTATAAATCATAAGTAAGCTCTTTCCCGCCTTTGCTCAGCAATGCAATAGCTGCTTTCCAACCGGCTGCAGGAGGGTAAGAAAAAACCACCAAAAATTGTTTAAGCTGCTAAGCCCCTACATAACTAAAACTAACAAGCAGGAGAGGGCTAGTGGACACATCTACGCTAACAACTGCGTTGCAGAATTTTTGGGATAGACTTTTCCCCATCAGTTTGGACAGGATTATTCCTCCCACCACCCGCTGACGCAATGCCCACAAGAGTTAAAACATCAATAGGACAGTATCAGTGGGCTTCCACAGAAAGGGACATCATAGAGACAACAACCCTGGTGTCCATGCATATTCGTACATTCAACGGTACATACATCTCTAATTTGTTCATAAAGGAAACCCTGACAGTTAACGGATAGAAAAAACTATCAGAAACTGGGGGTGGGGAGGTGGGGGGGGTGTTTCCCCATACTCCCCACAACTTCTTGAACTCTACTAATGCCTCCTATGATCAAAATGTTGCCCATCTTAATGTGCTTGTACAAGGGTTTAAAACAAAACAAAACAAAACAAAACAAACCCAAACAACAACCCACTTCAGGTTTGAAGAGGTTTTAGGATAGAGATTTTAGGTTTATCTTATTTGCTAAAATCTGTCCTGTTGAAGTCCACTTATAAAAATAATACTAAAAACCTCCACACAGCAACTACCCAAGTGGGAAGCAGCTAGCCAACTTTGCTTTTAAATAAATCTTGTACGACAGACCGTCAGGAGTGTTTGAATTTTATTTCAAGATAACACATTTTGCTGTTCATACGACATGTCCATTCTTTCGTTCTTTTAAAAAAGGCACTTGACTCTTTTTGTAGTATCTTTCATCTGACAAATTAACAAGAACCAACCATCCAATTATCAGTATTTCTATCAGCATCCACATTACAATTTTTAGTAATGAGAAACCGAGTGTGTAGAAATATCAATGCTAGTATTTCCAAAAGTGATGATCTAAATTTTGTATAGCCATGTGGAAACCTTCATGGTGGGATTCTCATCCACATCTCATACCACCTACAGTGACTACCACAGGCCTCATCTTACCTTAATACAGAGCACTAAAAAGCTTGACTTAAATATTCAGGCAGTTGCATTAGTTCCTAGGTTCCTCTGGACACACCATATGGGCCAACTAGAAGCTTAGGCACCTAAAATTACTCAACAGTTTTGAAAGTTGAAGCTATCCAGCAAGCCACTCAGCACCAGTAACAATAAAGCACCTTCTTTATTACCACTGCAGCACTGGCAGGGTCCTCTACTGGGCTTAAACAGCTCTACTCTTGAGCCTCCCCATCCCTGAGTTGAGCTTCAGCCACACAGCACTTCTGCAAGTGTTTTTTTTTCCACACCAAGATACTCTGGTGCCCTCATTCAGGCTGAAAATAAGGTCACTTCATCATCAAGTGGGTGGGGGTAAGCTGCTTGTTTAGTTTTATTTTTTCCCATCCCAAAGACAATGCTATTCATTAAAGTCACATTTAAGCTCGGTCAGCCAAAGCCCTCCGGGATGTCTGATGAAATAAAAAGCAGAAAACCTTGATATACACCCCAAACAGACATCAGTTTAAGGACTTCCTCAGAGCTTTCCATAAAATTGAGAGCCATCTACTCGTACAAAACTGAGACAAAACGCAGTCCTGTCGGTGGAACCACGAGCCACACTAGCAAGTGAGACCACTGGCTATTCGTGAATGTTGAAATCACATACCCCAGTACTACAGGTCTATCAGACATCCAGGGTCCTGGTGAAAAACGGTGTTTCAGGCAACTGCAGTTAATAACACACTGCTACCTCCAAGCAGCCAAATTAATTTGAAAAAGACAAATGGATGAAGATTCAACAGTATTCATTTCTTCCTGCAAGAACCAAAATTACCTGTCAAGTTATCCACCTTAAAAGTTCCTCATTTTAGCTTACTTGTTAAACTGTTCAGTGATGACTAAGTTGTGAGCAAAACTCATGGCATCTTTGGCTTTTCTCCCTTAACAGCAAGGTCTTCTCAGAGCAGAGTTTCCTGGGTCCTGGGGTTGGAGATTTTTCTTCCATCATGGGAGGAAAATAAAGTCTTTGTGGTTATGGTGGAAAACCCTTGTCAAACAAGGAAACTCAGAATTAATCCCCCTTTCCTACCACCACAGCGCTCTGGGTGTTTCTGTCATTACTGTATCTCAGGCTTTTCTAGAGAAAGGACCAGCGTCTTAGCATCGAGAGCCAGCAATTTCTTACGTGTAAATCCTGCTTTCGATAGCGATGCTTTCAGTCGCCTTCGTGAACCCACCCATGAGCGCATGCAAGTGCCTTCCCCTGCCCCTCCGTCCCTGTTTTACATCTTCCGCCTTTACATCAGGAACAGCAAACCATCGCTTCCCCACGGGAGCGCGGCAGTCAGTTACTGACTAGGCTTCAACCTGAAAGCCACAAAGAAGCATTCCCCGCATCCAGACTCGCACCCACCTTGAATTTGATGTACATTTACTTGTGAAGGAGTCTATATTCCTTTCATCCATATAACCAGAAATAGCGTTTTCGAATGGACATGGACAGAAAATACATTAATGTCTTGCAACAAGTATTTTGGGTAATTTAAGCAAGGAGAACTTTAAACATCAGTAAACTACTGCAAATTGCTCTGGAGGGCTAAACGGCTTTCCCCCCCGCCACCACATTATTTGGATAACGGTCAAAGCCTTTGCAAAATGCTGAATGAAAAAAATATATTCCTCAGCTCATGTTGTCTTAAATATTAACTAAGATCACGCCAAAGCTGCAAATAGATTTTTAAAAATTTTAATAATGCTATTTCAGATAATAGCCAGTGTGGAAGTTAGTGCAGAAGACAGCAAAAGTTTCAAATACCAAAAACCTTCTAAACAACCAGCTGTCTCCGATTCAGATATTTAAACCCCCAGTGTTTTGTTTCTGGGCCTTTTTTTCCCATACAGTACAACTTAAACCAATTTGTAATACTTCTTATTTATATAACATCTCATTTAAAAAGGTATCCTAAGCACTTCCAAAAGAGAAAAAAAAAAATCCACAAAACCAGATGGCAAAACAAACATTCTGGATTAAAAGAAAAAGCTAAAAAACAAAACAAAACAAAACCCCCACAATTAAAACCAGTATAAAAGCTTAAATAACAGCAACATGGGCTACATCCAAAGAGGATTTATGCAAATTACTTTTTTTAGGCACACAGGATCTTTTTCAGCGGAATACGTGTTAGAGAGCAGAGACATCTAATCAGACAGATCCTGGAGGGGAGAAGCCTTTCACACTCTCAGATGAACAAATTCCCTCTGGGAAATGCCAGTGCCCGTTTCATTTAATCGACATTTTGCCATTTGGACTTCCCGAAGAACTTCTGCAGAGTCAAGGAGCGATTGCAGACCAGGCTCTGGGCCAGGTTTACAGCCAGGGTAATGAGGTGCAGCCCAATTAACTTGAAAAGAGTTACATTTATTTACATTAAATTGTGATTGTGATCTGAGTGTTTTAATGGGATGATGCTGGATGACATAGTGGGCAACATACCAGAAATCATTCATCTGCGTAGGTGGCATAAACATGTAGTAAACATCATTTTCATGAATTACATCCATTACTGAAAACAACAATTACACAGCCAGCACTCTGGTTTCCATGTACAGGTTTGGTGGTATGTCTTTTTTAAAAAAAAAAAAAAAATTCATTTTCTGTCTAAACTGCTCCATCACAGAGCCAACACAACTCTCCACCCCTCCAACACCTTCAGCTTGTCTGCCTCCGGGCTTTATAAATGTAAAGATGTACCTAAGACAAGCCCACGGGCGCCTCTGAAGTCATCCCAGCACGCTGCAACCGCATGTGTCCTGGCGATGACTCGAGCGCGGTGGCAAACCTGCCGCCGGCAGCATGCCCACCGTGAACCTGTCCCAGGGTGGTTACCAACGCCCCCCAGCCTACCCCCAACCCCAAGGTTAAACCAAAGACCAAGAGACAGCTCGTTGCCAGAAAACTTCTATGGACCTGCCTCCTAAAGAAGGGGCTGGTTTCCGAGCCCCATGACATAACTGCGTGGCACAAATCCCCCCTCCAATTAACATAAGCTGCTATTTTTTTGGTGGTTGTTTTTTGCTTGTTGGCTCTAACTACTAAAGCTGCGCTACCGAGGCTTTCCGAGAAGTTTTAACCACGCTGCTTGGTGGCACCAGGGCTCCTCTCCTGAGCCGATGCCGCCACACCTCTACCTCAGAACGTACATTTTGTCCACGCAAGGATACTTAAAATAAAAAGATGCACCTTCCATTTAACCCTTACCGACAGGCGCACGTTTCGGGTCCCTTGGAGAGCCAGCCAGCCTGTTAGGAAGAGACAGCTCCCAACAGCTTGTGCCCCTGCCTACAGGACCCGTGTTACTCTGCTCCAGCACACCACGGATCATCTTTTTCTGCTCCCGCAATAAAATATCAGAAGGAAAGCAAGCCGGGTCGCTGCTAACAGCCGTAACTACCGCACCCCGGCAGCCTCCTCGGCCGGCAGAGCCGGGCTTTGCCCAGACCGGCCCCGCACCGCCGCTCCCAGGCACTCCTGACCGCGCACTGCCCGGGACCTTGTGGAGCCAAGCCCGTTCCGGCGAGGACATTAACCCCCAAATAAACACTGTAACACCACCACCCACCCCCCCACACACACACCGGCTGGGTACAGGCTGCTATCTTCCCCTCCGCCGGCCGCGCAGCTCCAGGTCGCGGCTGATGGCAGATCCCCCCACGCCGCCCTCCCGGTGTGAACCAGCCGCCCCGGGGCTGTCGGAGCCGCCGCAGGCAGGCAGAGCAGCGCTCCCCCCC
>WAAD01018000.1:0-48501 GCA_013389945.1 Fregata magnificens | reverse complement strand
GCGACCCCCCTCCGCGGGAGAGCGACCCTCCCGCCAGCCGCGCTGACCTGCCCTGGCCCCACAGACCGGCGGCCTGCCCCGGGAGGGCTTGTGCGGGGTCCCCCGGGGGAGGTGACCAGCCGGTCGGGGTGTCTCGGGTGCCGGCCCCGAGGAGGAGGAGCAGGCCCGTGCGAGCCTCGTGAAGTTCAACGAGGCCAAGTGTAGGTGGAAGGAGGTGACTGTCCCCTCTGCTCCACTCGTGAGACCCCACCTGAGGGCTGCATCCAGCTGTGGGGTCCCCGGCACAAGACAGACATGGGCCTGCTGGAGCGGGTCCAGAGGAGGGCCGTGAAAATGGTCAGAGGGCTGGAACACCTCTCCTGTGGAGAAAGGCTGAGAGAGCGGCAGTTGTTCAGCCTGGAGAAGAGAAGGCTCCGGGGAGACCTTATGGCAGCCTTTCAATACTTAAAGGGGGCTTATAAGAAAGACGGGGACAGACTTTTTAGCTGTAGTGACAGGACAAGGGGCAATGGTTTTAAACTGAAAGAGGGTAGATTTAGATTGGACATAAGGAAGAAATTTTTTACAATGAGGGTGATGAGACACTGGAACAGGTTGCTCAGAGAAGCTGTGGATGCCCCATCCCTGGACGTGTTCAAGATCGGGTTGGATGGGGCTTTGAGCAACCTGATCTAGTGAAAGACGTCCCTGCCCATGGCAGGGGGGGTTGGACAGGATGATCTTTGAAGGTGCTTTCCAACCCAAACCATTCTGCAGTTCTGTGATTCTATGATGGCACTGCCTCCGTCAGCCTCATGGGTGGGAACAGGAGCTGCGTGGGCAGGCTTAGCCCCTCCTGCCTACAGGGTGCACCTTTGGCACTTCAGAGGAGAGGCTGTGCGCCCACCCTGGTCCTTCATTTCCTCAGCATGCTTAGTAACAGCCCTAGGTCATCTTCTCATAAAGGTCTCGGGAGTAGTCCTAGACCGGAGCTGAGGTGCTCATCGACTCCAGCAGTGAGCCCCATGACAGGTGGCTGGTGTAGTTATGCCCTGGGTATTTCCTTCACCGCCACCCTGTCCTGGTGCTTCCAGCCTCCTTTTCCAAGCCCTTTCCCACCCTTACCACAGCTAGACACGGCACTGTGTTCAGTGGGAGGGAGGTGCAGCTGTTCTTTAAGTTTAGGAGGGACCAGAGTTTACTGAGGTCTCCTGCCCTTGCTTTATATGCTAGCTAGTTAGTCCTCAGGAGAATATCAATATAGATAAGGGGGAGAACTCTTACCTTCTCCTTGTTTCCCTCTGAATGACAGACCTTTCCCAGCAGCGTTTCTGAAGGAGGTGTACCCTCCCGCTGTCCTTTTGCAGGCTACCTATTTAAAATGTTTAGTCCATCCTTGCAACACACAGCTCCTTCATTCAGCACTTCCTCGTTGTCATAGTCTTCAGGGAAGAAACTTGCCATCTCCTGATGCCAAGTTTTGCAGCGAAATGTCATCAGGTGGTTATTGTTTCCATACAGGGAACTTTGGGGGAGTTTAGGAGCGGCTTCCAGCTGGCACCATCAATCATACGTCCTCTCAGGCCCGGATCATATGTTCTATGTAAGAAGTGACTGTAAACTTTAACAAATTCCCACACACCCTGTGACGTTGTGTACTCAGAGGTAGCCTCTGCAAGTCCTTCCTGAATGACCGCTGATTTTGATAGCTCTTTTTGTCTCTATTTGATGCCAACCAGTCTGAAGCTGTGAGGTGCGTTTTTCAGATCAACATCCACATCTCTCACTGGATTTGCTAGAAGATGCCTAAGGAGATGACACGGCCATCACTGTCCAACAGTGGAGACTGAATCAGGCAACTATACACACAAATGTCTATATATAGTCTGCGTTGAAAAGTCGCACTTTCTTACATCTGGGGTATAGAGAAAGAGACATTGTACACTGGGTATCATCTAAGTTGGATCAGCTCATGTTGTCTCAACATACAAAGTCAGGCATCACTTCAAAAAGGCTGCAATTCACAGAAGTTTGAAAAGGACAGTTTTCAGAGCCCTGTCCTGATGTATGGCTTTAATACTAAACTCCCTTCCCATTCCTAATTTCTGTGTTGCATGACCCAGGAGACAGTGTTTTGGAGGCACACCGAGGCACGATGACTCTTCGGGGAGAAGCCAAATAGCCTGACCCATTTAGTGATGCCAGATGAATCTGAATGTCAGTGCTGAGCACAGGGGCTCCATGCTGCTGCTGTATTTCCCGACAGGGGTGCTCTGGCAGCCCAGAGACGGGCAGAAACCCTGACAGCACAAATTCTGGGAGGACTGAGAAAGCACTAAGGCATAAAGAAAAGGTAGGAGAGGAATCTGGACTCTTGCAACCTAAGACAGGTTGAAGACCACGCTTGAAGGCCAACACTGCCTGCACTTTCAGCTGATGGCCCACTATCAAATATGCCTAGGCAAGAGCCAGCTATCAGATACATTTTGGTTAATTATTAACACATACATCACTACTGAGTTTAGGTTGAGAACCAAGAAAGCATTAGATTTTTTTTTTTTTCTGAAAAAAAGAAGGCTTCAGCTGGGGCAAGAAAGGAAAAAAAAAGATACTAACGCTGTTTTTATCCAATAGACAGATTAGCAAGAGTGAGGTGGAAGCAGCAGCCTGGAGGAAGAGGAAGCTGCATAGTCTGGAAGCATATGCTTCCCAGTGCATGGTTATTATCCAGCCTAGATAAGGGTATGGATACCCTATGCTATAAAATTCTTTCCGGGCCAAGAGATAAGCTGAAAAAGGAAAACCAGCTCCTGACCCAGGAATAAACCGATTCGTATTTCATTTCAGTCATATCTCAGCTCCCTCAACTGATGTCTTCTTTCATTTCCGCCTAGCTTCAGGGAACCATCTTCATCCCTGGGGAAAGCCCATTAGCTTTAATGGAGTTAGAGTACAAATGAACTTAGCCCAGCATGTGGCATTTTCTCAGCAAAAGTGCAAGTTGCAGCAGAGCCCCTTAGAGCTTGTCTAGGCGATAAATGAACACTTTCTATCCACCGCGCTGCAGCTTGTCAGCGAGGCAGGCAGGGCACACGCGCTGTGCTGGTTTGACACAACAGTGAAATGAGATAAGGCTTTTGTTGGAGGCGAGGTCCCTAGGTAAAAAAACAGCCCCTTCCTTCACATCCTGATTCCAGTCTTTCTTCAGATACAGTGTTCAAAGAGCTTAATACTCCAGAGCACCCAGCATCGGCACATAGAAACAAATATATATTAAAAAAAAAAAAATAGTTCCAGGAGCAGTAGCATTAATGAAGCTTTATTTTATCTGATCGAGGCTTGCACTGCAGCTGGAATATTCACAATATCCCTCTCCTCTGTGGATTCTTTGGTGTTCCTCAATAATATTGCCATCGTTCTCTCAGTGGAGGTGCTAGGATTAACATATTTCTTTTACGCGGCCATCTCTATTTCCTGAAACGTAAAAGCATATACGATTTTTGAGACTGCCACTCCTCTACCAAGTTTTTTTTCAAATCGAGTAACAGGTACAACAATTGCTAGGATGGACTCACAGTACCTATACATGAGTGTATCTTGTAGGCCTTCTTTCTTTTGAAGCCAGACTGGTGAATATTTTTAAAGAATGTAGTGCCTATAAACTGCTTTTTATTGGGCGTTTTCCTGTTTATGCTGAAACAGTTGTGTCTAACACCATTGAGAAATACTCGATTCCACAAGGGCTGTGGAACACCTGTGTGTGAAGCAGGTAACAACTTTATTGTAAACAAACAAATACAGTATTCTCATTTCCTTCTCTGTATGAACTGTAAATAATTATTTACATTCACTGTTTTGTATTTATCAAAGTATGCCACTACCTCCTTCACCTGTGCTATAAAAAATTAGTCAAATTCTTGTTTGTTTTCCAAACCCTGTATTTTAAGTGTAGGATCACCTCAAATACATTTTGAGATTCTTTTTTTAAAATTATGTAAATGGCAATAGCCTTTGTCAGTAAGTAAAAGAAAGCCCCTTTAAATTACATAAAATATTCAGTAAATGTCTCAGCCTTCCAAAATCATCACTGATATCTGTTCAGAAACTACATTAGCGTTATTCATTTAAAAACAGGTAGAAAAAATATTCATGAATGCAGCAATAGCCAGCCAAGACAAACATAATATATATCTGCAGCTTCCGTATCTTGTTCAAAGCACTTTCTTTATCTATGGTGTGATTTTTTAAAGATCCTATGCCTCCTTTAAGACATATGGGACATTTTCCGAAAAACCATGATAATTTTTTCTAACTCTCTGGCAGTTTACACAAAGGTGTAGTCTCTTGGCAGAATAATAGTTAAATTATAATCCAACCTCCCAGAATAAAGACTAATTTTTTTCATCTCTTGCACCACTAACTGCCTATCGTGACTGACTTTAAATGCAACTTTAAAGGAAATCTGACTCAGGACTTGCTTAAGTTCTAACAACCTGCTCCAAATTCAGTAGCATATTACTCCCAGTGCCTCCATCTTCAATAATTATATCTTCAGTAAGAGTCTGTGGAGCTTTAGAGAGATGATCCAGACATAGTAGCCGTCCTTCAAATGGTAATGTAAATACTTATACCTCCTACAACTTAATTTTGTGTTGAACGATATTACTGAGCTGAGTGGCACCAGCCAAAAAGAAAAGTACCTGATTTGTGTTTTAGTATTCCAACACATCCAGATATTAATTTTTTAAATCTTCATTAATATCTGCACAGCGCATGAAAAGGTCAGTTTTCCATAACTACTGACGTTAAATAAAAGTCACTGAACTGAAACAGAATGACTGCTTACTGGATTGTACTCGCAGACCTCCAAATAAGAGTCCACAGTAGTTATAGTCACTATATACCACCGCAGTGGAAATCTGTGGCCACTTCAGACACCATTTCCAAGAAAATGCAACATATTTAACAGATATGCTAAGAAATGAAAGGTGGAGTAATTATCCATAAGCCACCCTTGTCTGGGCTCCGAAAGAACAGCCCCGCTGCTCACACTCTGTGACTTTCAGGCTTTCTTGGTGGAGTCAGATATTTGTCCATCATACTAAACAAATAATTCTATTGCAAACAGTATTTTGAGAAGGAACAAGTACAAGATAAGCATTAGTATTCTGAAAGACAAAGCTTATTGATTAAACATACTACCCAATGCAACCAGAATAACCGTGTCAATCAGATCAAATGCTTTTTTGTTCAGTTTTCTCAATCAAGAATGAAGTTTTATCCCCTCAGCAAAGATACTAATGCTTTGTGTTAAAGAACTCAGGAGCTCAGAGGGATTATTTTTTTCCTGCAAGATGGATCATTTGTAAATGCAAACTCTCTGTTTGCAGTCCACGGTGAAAGGTCAAACATTGGTTTGGTGGAAGGATTAAGGAAGGTTAAGATCATTCAGAGTATTGTTATAGGACCAAAGCTCAGCACCAAAGAAACATTTAGGCTCTGAATTCCTATTTGGGCTCCTATTATTGATTTCAATGGATATTTAGAAGTCTAAACACATGCTGTTGGAGCTAGATGTAGTCTGCACTGCCTCAGACCTGAGCACGGTAATTATGAAAAGCTGTCAAATTAGAGCAGTAACTTTCCAAGCTGCCTTCAAATGGCTTGTAAGAAGACAGAAGAAAAAAGTCTTCTGGGCAGATGATCACATCTGCCAGGGGAGGAGGACAGGGCTGAACTGCACTTCAGGAGGAGATAGAGAGATCAGGTGAAACAGCCTAACTTTGGCCAGACAGAATCGGGGTCAGAAAATGAGTAAGATTTTGTCAGGACGGTCTGGAAGCCACAAGAGGATGAGAAGACGGAGCAGGGTGGGACTCTGAAGAGCAAGGCATGGCGCAACAGAGCACGGCATGGCGCAACAGAGCACAGTGGACATAAGCAGTATGGGTGGAAATGAACTGAAACAGAGATTCCTAGTGGCGATACGTGTGCTGCTGATGGCCTGCAAGCCGTGGAGTGGTAGTGGTGTGGGGCAGATAAATGCAGTTTGCGTCCTCCCTTAGGAAAATGAGAGCCTGTGGTACGGAGGCAGGGTAGGGGAAGAAGAGGTGGTAGTGCTTCTCCCCTTATGGCCAAGCACAGAACCAAGAGCCGCTGCCTGCTATCACTGAGGTTGAGTAACCCAGCTGTAATTTATATATAAATATGTAATATACCAAACCACTTTTTGTTCCCAAGTCTTTATTAGGTGATACAGTAAACTGCAAATGGAAAAAAGGATGCTCTGGCTGAATGTCTATGCATCCCTGTCAGTGCTTGCTTGCTCTCTGCTTTGCTCACCGCTAATTTCTTCTACGGAGCAGCCACTTGATTTAAAAACATGGTTATTCTCCCTAAGTGCTAAAAGAAAAGGGATGAGGAGAGGAAAGGGATGTTGGCAGAGACTAAGAACTAGAACTGATCATTGTCAGGAGTATGTCATGTGTCCGGACACTGTCAGTGAGCTCTCTTAGCACTGGAGAAAATGCCTGGGGAATGCAATTCCAAGCACACGGTGGCATAATGGAAATGCAAAGCCATCCCCTGTGGCCTGTGAGGACGAGCCCCCTGGAATGAAATAGTCTGAAGCACTTTATTTTTGCTTTGTCTTATCTTCCTGTCTGTGCCGCGAACAATCTCTCAACCCTTACAGCATCCTCCTAGCCAGAGAATAAAAAGCTCTACCAGACGATTAGTTACAGTCTGGAATAATGAGACCTCGGTGATCCAATTCTTCTCATACCAATATAAATTAGGATTAATTCCACTGAAGTCAATGGGACAAATATAAAACCAGTGCAAGTGGAGAATCAGGTTTTAGATTTCAGCTTTAAGTCAAACAAAAAAGATGAAGTAAGTTGCCTAATAGGGGTTTTCCTTCTTCATTTAAAGTAATAACCATTTCCTGGGGTTTTTTTCCTTTAGTGTGAATTTATCTGTAGCACACTGAGAATTTCTCCACCGCTGTAGCCTGGATATTTCAATGTGAGAAATAACATCCTATTAAATAAAGATGGAAAAACGCATCAATTGTCTGGGAACTACAGGCAACGTGTTTATTAACTAATGTCCTGCCAGCAATCTCAATTTTTTCATATTCTGATGAAATGGGAAGAGGATTAAGCTGTTGCTGGACTGAAAAAAAAATCAACACTAGATGTATTCTAGAAATCACAAGGGATAAAATGCAACTGATGTCAGAATGACAAGAAATCATAACAATACTAATGGGGCATCTGATCTGTAAAACAAACCATTTTTGATAATGGAAAATATGTAGGTCTGTTAAAAGAACTGTGCAATGGTGCTGTTCACTGTCTGTTGTAGCAACCTTAGAGATCCTCATGGGGTCCATTATGAAAAGGAAGATTATTTAACCTTTAATCAACCTTCTTTGAGACGGCCTGTCTCCATCTATATTCACACACACGCAACACTGTTAGTCAGGGAATATTTGTCTTAGTGGTACCCCCAGTGGCATCTCCCTCCACCTATTCTCCCATGTTTTACTACTGCTACTACTACCACCACCACTACCAGGGTTGCATACAAAACCAAAAGAGGGGATCAAGCATATCTCCCGGCTTCCTGAAAATTCAACAGGGACTAAAACGGAGAACGGAAGGTCAGTGGTGGTGGATGAGTAACCTTTCCTTCTCACTTGAGTGGTGTTCTGCAAGTGTGCCCAGTGGGTGACCCTAAGCCCTTCAATAATACAAAGTCTACCTACCAACCGAAGTTGTGAAGCAGTCTTGATGGCATGGATACACAGCTTAGATAAAAATATAGGGCAGGCAGATCTGCAAAGCTGGCTGGCATAGGCAGCATGAGGTATAGTGGAGTCATGACTCATGTTGTTTAAACTCTGGACAGGATTGTCCACCGTATGCTCGTATGAGGTAATGAACTGTCAGGCAAGGAAGTTTTCAGGAGAGGTGATGAGTCAAGGAAGGCAAATGGGGAATACAGGAGGTCGAATGTAGGTTTTGTCCCTTGGGCAGGGTTTCCAAGCACTTGACTCAGAGTTAAGTTTCATAGCACTAAACCATTCAAGCACAAAACGCAGCACTGATATGAGTGCTGGCATCTGGATAGCTTTTGCTGTCTAAATGGATCCTGAGAGGCTGCAGACAAGAAAGCTTTAGGTTTGCTGGAATATGAACAGTGAGGTGATTTCTATGTCAAGAGTGAAGAAAGAAGCCTAATAGATTGTAGATTCAATAGGTGTAAGATCTCTTCAGTGAAGATACTAGATAGTGGGTTTTTTCACCCTGAAAAGGAATATCTCCAACCATCTGCTACACCTTCTTCAGGAAACTTGAGGACCGGAGCCACGAATTTCTCCCCAGCAATAGTGCAAAAGGGAGCGTGCATTGCAGGCACTGAAGCAAGTAAGGCCCTGCGTGAGGAAACTACCTTGATTTTCTTTAAGTGTGCATAATGCTTATCACATAAATCAAGCCAGCTCCTTCAGCTGAGGAGTACCAGTTCACTAACGCAAGATGCATTCTGGCAGTCCAGTTCACTGTGTAAATCTAAATGTAAGGACTTAGTAAACAGTAAAGTCTATTGAAGCCAGTGATGTATTATTCGCTTGGCCTTAACAAGCTGCTAATGCTATTCAGTGCAGACAAACATCTCACACCTACCTAAACTCCACTACAGCGTTTATTACCTGAGATGCTCCTTCCTGGCTGTTCTGAACCACTGCAGTGTGCCATGCATTGTTAAATAACTTTCAAGCAGCTCTATTTTCAACTATCCTAGATTTTTTTACCAGCACAACTTGCCTTATGTTAGCACATATTTGCCTGGCCCTCAGTCAATTTCAAGTCCGATCATTAAAATCTGTATTTGTGCTCCCATGCCCATTTCTTGTAATGCTCCCTCTTCCAGCTAGCCCAGCCTTGAGAAACAACACCATGAGCATGCTCCAGGGCGTCCTTACATTTTAGGAAAGAAGACTTGGATTTTCTAGGCTTGCTGATATTGAAGAAGAGGCAATGTGTGCCCAACTGTAGAAATAAAGCTGTTTCTTGAGCACAGGGGCCAGGATGTGGTGGGGGTAAATAACACTGCTGGGATACAGGGATGGAAACAAAACAGTCCTACCAAAAGCCAAGGGAAGCTGATAATCTTACACGGCACTCTGTAGCAACCACTGGGACACAATGCTGGATGCTATGAGGGGCAGGTATCTCATTAGTGCTTCTCTCTGATAGTAAGGACTACATGGCATTCAGACAGAGATACCCCGGGAGCATAAACTGGTGAAACATTTGAGGTAGAAACCTAAGATGATGCAGACCCCACAGAGAGGCAGAAACTTTCTGCTGCAGCTACTCAGACATGGTACAAACACAAGATGGGTTCCTCCAAAAGAAAAAATGAGAAAAAAAATGTTTCCCTGTTAATTGCCCCAAGTCTTTCCATCCTCAGTCACCCCATTCCTTTCTCCCTCCTCTCTTTTCAAAATAGCAACTGGCTATGCACAAGGAAGGAAGAAAACAGCAGGTTTGAAGTGTCCCAATACCTTTAAGATGACGGCCATAATGCAGCCATAGCCCCAAAAATAACAAAACCATTCTACAATCAATGCAAAAACCATTCCCAGGTGCATTTTTTGACAGATAGATTGAATTCTTAGTAACAAACAGCAAAGCACACAAAAGAGCAGAAAATAGGTTTAAAACAATAAGTTTCCACATTGAAAAATGGATCCAAAAGAGAGTCTCTTTGGGCTGCAGCTGTGTTAAAAATTGGCTTGAGAATAAAGAGTTATGGTCTGATACAGAGTTGTGGGGAATTGCTCCCACATATAGAAGTGTTGGTGTCCTACAGCTCAGCATAACAATCTTTACACACCCATGCATTAGATAGTGGAGCGATGGACAGATGGATATCAACAAGCCAAAAAGCAGTACAGCTTTTGCCAATGGAGCCAACCATTCAGCTTACTGTGCACACAGCAGAGCTATACACAGCAGCAAATGGCAATGTCAACATCAATTATTTACTAATTATTATCTATGTATTATTATTAATAGACCTCCCTTTGACATTTGCAGGGATTCTGCCTGCAAAGAGTGATGCAGTTCCCAAGGTGAAGTGCTTCTGGACTCCATTCAGGATGAATATCCATTATCCTCTTGTCCTTTTTTAGTGGTGGCAAGAGGTGTTTACAGGAACAATAGGACTGACAGGAGACAATATCCTTCTTAAGGAGACATTAGTCTGCTTTTCACTGTACAAAAAACAACAGGTTTAAGGGCAAGCATAAGAAGACTGAGCCAGCTGTTATTCCAGCAGTAGCTCAGCCTCAGAGTATTTACACTGTGCCTAGGAAGAGTCAGACTCAAGATGTTTGTTGGCAGATGAGGCTGGTAACATGCATCGCCCTTCTTATGTCTGCTGTATTCATACCTCATGAATGAGAGACCTTGGGCCTGTGCTTAGATGCGGAAAACAATTGCAATCTCCAAAGCTTGGGATAAGGTATTCTTTTTATCTCAGGCTCAAGAGCTTCACAGTATAGATGGTCTTAAGAATGTACAAATATCCTCACTGTCAGTAAATGATATTACTTTATTACTAACTAGATTCATATGCATTTCAAATGGAAAGTGAAATCTCATAGCTAAAAATAAAACAGTGGAATTATTATATTCTAATTGAAATAACTGATCACTTGGTCTTGTTGCGTCCTAATGGGATACCATCAGACCTGTAATTATAACGGTGTAAACTGAGTAGCTCTAATAGCTGTCTTTTCACCCAGCCATTCTTACTTATGAAAATAAAGACAAGCACAGCATGTTACAGCCCTTTTTCAGATCACTAGACCAACCTACTCTAATTTATGCTGGCAACCTTTAATTTTAACTAGGTCAATTCACTCTGTGAAACCACAGAGAAAACTATCCTGACAATGCAAAATCATAAAGTATTGGAAACAATACGAGTCTGAAATTCCATGTAGGAGAACAGCAACATACGAATGAAGGTAGCCACAATGGAAAATATTGTGCAAAGCTGCCACAGGAAAAAGAAACTCACTTTAGAAAAAAAATGTCATTTATTCGCATTGGGTGAGATCCAGCAAGCGATTGAAGTCAGCGGGGGATCTTTGTCTTGGTTTCAGTGGGCTTTGGCTCGGAGCCATTGTTTCTCGCAGTTCAGGGAGTCAATTTGGTTCTTCGACTCTCGAGACTGAATTGAACAAGTAATACTTATTTTGATAATGCAGAAATCCTGCTTGACTAATTCAAAGATGTTTTGAATGACTGTGTGCAGGCCACCTTTATTGCTGGCGTCACTGAGCTTTACTGATTCGGGACCCCAAGAACTCCTCGTGCCCGTCTGCTACCCCTCGCTCCCTGAGAAGCACAGCACGTAGAGGGGTAAGGTACCCAGTGATGCTGCTTTCAGAGACCTTCCAGAGCTAATACACATTTTAATATCCCTAACTTACAGATTTTAATTAAATCAAATGCCAGTGGAATCATATTATTTTCTGCTGGTTAGATTTTAATGAAGTTTTAAACTGATCCTTCACTTTAATGAAATAATTATATAACGCAGGGATGTGTGCTAGTATTCATCTAAATTAATAACGCTATCGCTTTGTGTGCTGTCATTTTCTGCTGAGGAGGAAGAATATCAAGCAGCTTTCTCTGTCTGCAGATAAATGAAACAGAATCCTCCCTGTTTGTGTTTACTGATACAAGATATGCGCTCTCCCTTATAGACCGTGTCTTTCTTACAGTGACTATTCTCCTTCACCCTCTCTTACGCCCAAAACTCATGGAGTCTATTTTGTTTCTGGCTGGAGAAGCCAAGTTAGCATTGTCAGGGCAGATGACCAGTGCCTGTCTGCTTGAAGCAATGCAAGCAGAGTCCAGAAAGCTTACTCAGTTACGAGGAATGAAGCATTAAAGCCTTCTATTGTAGGCAGTCAACAAAAATAAACAAGTTCAAGCAGCTTTGTGAATTAGGAGAGTTGGTTAGGATAAAAAGCTATTTAAAGGAAGTGGGCACCTAATGCTGAGATGAAAGGACAGGTCAGTAGGAAAGGAGGAGGAGGCAGCAGCAGCGTTTGACCTGGTGGCATTTTTCAGGGGCCTCTGTACTTCATTTGGGCTTTCATCCTTCTTTTTCTATAATTATTCGGTTTGCAGTGAAGTAATTAGAAGGATGTTTGGTGCTCTGGTGAGCCTTCGTAAGCCATTCATTTCCTGCAATAGTACTGTCTTTGCGAGGGACACAGACTCTTCAGAGGAACGATGTAGAAACCCCATGAGCGCACCCCAGGGAAAATTCCTCCCTGTCCTGGCAGCCGCACACAGTATGCGTTGCACTTTTAAAATTTTCATCTCTAACAAGGAAACAAAGTAATCAAAAAAGAGACAGTTCTACAGTCTAGGTACACATGGAAAACACTGTTGCCTCATTTCGCCTGAATGTGGTTAGCCACTCGGTGTGTAGGGTCTCACAGGGATGTTCCTGAAGGATAAGATTTCTACATGACACCGAGCAGATGAATTCTCAATCTAGTCTTGTCTTATTACAGTGCTGTACGCAAAGATTGCTTTCCTGAGCAAAGCAGAAGGAATTGCCTCCTGTAGTGTGCTCAGAGGCACAACTGATTATCACTCCAGCAACGCCAAGTCCAAGAAACTCTCTCCACTCCCTCTCGAGGTCATGCCTTCCTCACGCTTCATGCTCCAACACACTCACCTGCAGCTAGTCATCCTCAGCCCCAAGCAGCTTTGGTTTAGTCTGCTTTTAGCCTAATGCCCATGTTCTCCTAGCCCCTGCTGTTTTTACTGCCTAAAGGGGCTTGTTTGGACTGAAAGAGAAAGAGTTTGGCCTCTGGATCTAAGGTCTCCCATTGCCACCTCTCCATACCTCACATTAACCCCAAAGGAGGCTAATGAAGCTGCAGCTCCCACACTTCAAACATCAGCAGACCCACTGGCAGTCCTCAAAGATTTTCATGGAGTATCATCCACCCAAATGAAGGCGCTTTCAACACAACTCACTGTCAGGTTTAGCATGGCTTCACACATCAACCACAAGTCATTTATCTGTTTTTATGCCATGGCTTATCAATATGTATGGGCTATATCCATTAATCTAAAAGGGATCTCCTAAGTCATCAAGCCTAGTTTCTTGCTATCTCAAAAATCTCACTCAATTCAACCATAAATTTACCAAAAGATATCTTTCCACTAATCAAATTCTGTTGAAAACCAAAGAAAAATTGGTAATTTAAAACCCCTGTACAAACTTATTACTCGATGTTTGTCTGTTAGGAAAGTCATTTCAAATCTAAATTAGCTTCCAAGTCAAATATCCTGCAACTTTTTTGCCATTTTGCCAGCCTACCTTTCAGCCAAGGTGAGGACTAATGAGCCATAGTCCACAGTCCAGCATGTGCCTGCATTAGCACTACCCAGTATGCTACAGTAATACAGCCGTTGCATGTAACCTTGCTCAGATAACCGAGAGGAGATTCCTTTCTAGGGTTCCTCATACACATCCACTATTTTCATGGCTTCTTTTGGGGTTCAGTAAAAGAATTCCTTATTATCATGACTCCTTTCAACCTGAGCTGCCATCACTGCATTATCAGTTTTGAGTTGCAGGAGGCTGAAACGTTTTCCCTTCCCAGGTAGTATTTGTGCTCTTGCGTCAAGACTTCCTGTAGTCTGTTAAGTACTTTTTTTTTCTAAAATCTTCCCCCAGGGGTTGGAAATATGGGTAGGCTAAAATGGAAATGGTCTCAAGAGGTTTTTTTGCACTCTGGTAAATTCTGTGTTCCCCTTTTTCATAAACCATCACAATGGTTTTGCAATATTGGTAAAGCTCCTGTGATAAGATCTGAGCCCTGTGTATGTCTGCTGAGAATATCTGGGGAGTTTGGGCAGTTTTGCATTTCTTTCTGATGGTGGAAATTCCCTCTTTACTGATTGTGTGTGATAGGCAACTTTTACTCTCACAACTCTCACATCTCTGATTTCATTTTCAGAACAACACTTACTTTTTTCACAGTCTGTAAACATACCTATTGCTACTCCCAGCTGTAGCATGTGCTAGGATAGGTAGAAAGAAAGATTTTTGGTTCTGCTGTGGAGCTGTTGGCAATGTCCACTTAAGGACCATTTTAGAAGCCCCTTCCAATTGTTGAGCTTGGATCTTAGAGGAAGAACCAAAAACTTTTCTGGGTGCTGGAAGGAAGAAGAGACCCATGTGAAGTGCCATGGGTGAATCGGGAGATGGCAGAGAGAAGTGGAGGAACTTGCAGAAGTTTCCTTAGAGGATGGAGAAAGGTGGATGAGCAATCAAGCAGGAGGGGGCCATGTTCCAGAAAGCCAAGAGTAGCCCTTGTAAGTGCATTTTGAATGTGCGTATTGTACGGTCCCAGATGCATACAACCATCAAACCACTGTAGTAGAGAATAAGTGCCAAGAATTCCCATTGCCTTTATTTCGACTTCTTATTTGACAATCATTTACTGTCTGCTTCTCAGTTGTCAGGCATTTATTCTCTCTCCCACATTTGTCCAGCAATGCTGTGAAAGGAAAGGCACAACTAGCCTAGGAGATTTTTAAAACTGACTTTTTCAGTCATTTCACTTTGGCTAACAAAAAAGAAATAGGCATATACATGCAACACTGACTAGTAAGAATCCAAAACTGAACTGCATGACACCTGGGTTGGAAAGTATAGAGGCTCAATAAAGTACTTTGCAGTCCCATACATTTCAAGACGTACTAACATCAGTCAAAGTAGTCTCTAAATTTAAATCCCATTCTTTCTCTTTCAGTTCCTGATGACTAGAAGAAGTGGTGAGTAGCTACACAGATCATCTAGGCATCTGTCTACCACACTTCTGACTGAGCAGCATTTTTGTTGGTTCAGCAATTTTGTGCCCTCAGCTTTAGGGTGAGGAAAAAGAGACTGACTTTAAGGGTTCAGCAACTCCAGGCTCCTAGATATTGACTGTAGTGCTATATACTGCTGTGCTCTGTGTTTGGGGGACATAAAAAGAGCTACCATGGCCATTTCTAAACAGTTTTCAGTTCACAGCTCTGCTTTTTTCTGTTGATGCCTCAGTGACAGAGCTGGCATAACACATTTCTGTCCTTAGCTGGAGATTTATGAAGTTTCATTCACTTCAATTTGTATTCTAGAATTAGCCTGATGGGGTTTTCCCCCCTTTTAAAAGGCTGCAATATTCTTCTTCCTCCTAGTGCCCTACATCGAGTGGCATGAAGAGAGGAATTCATTATGTGGACAACTGGATGCCATTTCCCATGTGGTGTAAAAACTAGTGGTTTTAAAGTGCCAGAGGGCTTGACCCCTGCCTGATTAGTTTTTTGAGTCACCCCATAAGTTAGTCCTTAAGCAGTTAATGTCATTGTCTGTCATCCCTGGGTGACAATCCATAGCTGAGCAGGGCAGAGTAGCAAAGGAGAAAGACCAAGGGTCAGCTACCCTAGAAATCATATCTTAACAACTTTCTTAAGCACTCGTGTTTAAATTCATGGAAAATTTTAACTATAATTCATCTGAGACACCTCCAAGATGTTTTTGTCTCCTATTGTTGTCAGAGCAGATGATTAATGAACCTCTGCTTGTTATGTAAAAGTGAATAAGGCATTTGTTTCCTGATTTGTGTAAGGAGGAAGGGAGCTATCGTAACTTACTACAAACTGTGTGGTTCTCAAGTGCATTCTTGTCTCATACATTTTTCACTTTTAATGAAGTCCAGATCAACTATTTTGCTATCGAATGTTCTTGCTCACTTGACACAGGTCTACAGTTTCAGTGCAATTTCCTCCTTTTTAAAGGGATGCAAAATCCCCAGTCACTCTTTCCCCTTGCAGATGCATAGGTAGTTCATTTCTAGGTCTCTTAGTATTATCACATTAATCTATGCATATAAGAGTCCAAAACTCCTGCATATTTCACAATTTCAAGGGGTAGCCAGGTTGCTATCGAGTTTGTCAGCTGCCTCAGTCTAAGCAAAACTCTACTTTCTGCCTCTCTGTCCCATTTTCCACATTATTTGAAGGACTTTTCCCTAAATGCTTGTGATGCTTATCCCAGGATTATCTTATATTTCAAATGATCCTCCTGACTGTGACTAATTTTGTCGCAGTAGGAGTATTTACCTGAATTGCTTTTCTCTGCTTTTTCTGACTGCCAGCTTCCTGGTTTAAACCAGATTTAACAATTTTTTCCAACCGCTTCAAGCACCATGAAGCAGATGAGAATCCCTCTTCTCCACCCAACTTGACACAGTCCCACACTTACGGCATTGACTGTGGCGGGGTCCCATACTCCTTGCTTTCACAGGAGTTTCCTCTTCTCTTGCCAGTGCAAGCACTGTGATGAATATCATGGGCTCCTAAAATCAGACTTCTCAAGACTGCCACGCTGAGCCCTACGGCCCGCCTCCAGCTACGTTTGCCCATTAAACTACGCTGCAATCTCTCTGTCACTCCCTGGTCCAATATACCAAGGATCAGGTTGGCCTGATCTTGACCCACTGACCCCCATGCAGAGGAGAGCCGGCCATGTCGCACTGTAACACATAATGCTAAAGTCACAGTCAAACATCCGAACAGGTCCCATCAGAGGACAAGGTCCCCAGCTGTTTCTCCCTGACTGTGTGCTTGGCACTGCCGGGCACATGCTCCGCTGCTCGATCAAGCCTTGCAAGAAGCATCCCTTGAACCTGAGCTGTCTCCTCACAGATCAGGAAAGAATATGCTGCTGATGCTCAAATCCAGCTGAGCATTTATTAATTGGCCCAATAAGAGATTCCCCATATGGTCTATATATATGGATACATGAAGAGCACAGGGCTGCTCACGTCCTCTGTTGTTCTGGGTGAGTCACTTCTCTCTCTTCTAGCAATACACCAAAGCTGCTCAGCATCGCAGGGACGTAACCAATCTATCCTAGCTTTGACGTTCAGTCTGAACAGATGTGAATAAACACACATTTTCAAAGAATGAAAAGGAAGTGGCTTTGATTTTCTAATCAAGCATCGATTGCCTAATGTCACTAACATTGAACATAAGGGTGTTTTTTCAACCTTAAAGCGTTCTTTCTTTTTGAAGCAGGCAGTTCCAGTCAGGAAGTGAAAAAACAAGGAATGACAAGTTTATACCAGGAACAAAATAAAAGACCATATCATGCATAGTCTGCTAAAAACTCCAATTTTTTTTTCCCCTATAAGTGGGAATTCTACTTGAAAAAGGATTTCAGATTTTGTGCCTGTATGAATTAGAATTGACTTTCTTACCCCCAGAGCCCTTTCCACACAGGGTTAAATAACTAACAACATAATTTGTCTTTTCTTTGATCAAAGTTTAATCAAACAGTAACCATGGGGATGCAAAGGCAGAAAAAAATCAAACACCATGCATAATAGCTCTTAATAGAGGTTCAGCAACCATAAAAATAAATAGACTGTCACTGTTTCTAGGTTCCTTGATCCAAACAGATGAAAACACAAGATTTTATCTGCATTGCTAATGTCACAAGATTGCAACTAGAAGAATACCTGGGCATGTGATGTTCTATAGAAATTATTATCTTTGACTAATTGCTGTGTTTTTCTGGAGGAGAGAAAGGCGCTTCCCATTTGATATTTCATCCCCCAGGTCTGTCAAAAATAAATACAATCCTGTATTAAGGACAGAGGTTTGAGTTACACACTGAAGGCCAAATCCTGCAGTCCTTATTCAAAGAAAAACATCTCCTTACTGCTTTAGGAGCTGAGAGTAATAAGCTGGCCTCACTTTCGCCACACAAACACACGTAGAAACACAGAAATCTGCAAGCTTCATACTGAAAACAGAACCGCAGACTCAGCAAACAAACAGCACATAATTATTTGCTCAATTACTCCGGGAGCACAACATCCCATTACCCTTGAGCTGGCAAGGGAAGGACGGTGCTCAGTTCCGATGGGGTTTTTTATATTTTTTTTCCATAGGTATATAATATTGCCAAATCTTGGCAGATCACCACGGGGATAGCAAATACCACCTTCCCACTTCAAAGTATAAAAAAAAAAAAAAGTTAAATTTTAGCATGGACAAAATAATGTATATTTCTCAGGTAACGCCTCAAAAAAACCCCTCAAACCACAATGGCTTGGAAATTTTCCAAAACTACTCGGTCTGAGCCAAGTATCTGGTGTGGAAAATTACAGTCCAAATGGTTAAGAATTGTTAAAAGCAATTGAAAACAGCTTTTCCCAAAGAAAAGTGTTGGGCAACCTTACCGATAGGCAGTGCAACAAGTTCTGCATGAAATAATAATACAAAAAGAATACCAAGTAAATAGCACTTTCATTTACATTGCTTCTATCTCCTGCTGACGTAATGAGTGGTAACTGCTTAATGACTTACTATAGCCACTCAAGTAATAAATCAGAATTGATGGCTTTTTCTTAGAGAAGGTTGAGAGATTTTGTTGGTCCCCACTGATGCAGCCCACCGTCTCTTACTTCACTCTCCTCCACCACAGCAGAGGGTACACTAAACATGCCACTGCATAGCTCAGTCTCATTAGTAGCCATAGTCTGACAGCAATTTAGACCCTTGCTTTTTGAGGCGGGGAGGTAAGAGGTAACAGAGTCAGGCAATTTAGTTTAATTGCATGAGGCGCACAGCCGAGCTGCACCCTCCTGCCCTAGCCCTCATCTTCCCCTGCTCCCACCCTGCGCAGAAAGGGGCCACTGCTCTGCGAAGATCTGACATGCATCACCCTCAGCCAGCTCTTTGCCTTTGATTCTGCTATTTATTAACTGATGCCCGCAGACAATTCCAATGTACTCTGGCCTCATTACGAGAAGGCAGACTCTCAGTTCAGAAATCTCCCAAGATAAAAGAAATCAAAGAAAGAAGAGGAGAAAGTCATTTATGTACTTCAGGCACTGCGCCAAGGCTCAAGAAACATGGGCTCCTTTTGCAGCTACTACAAAAGGTGTCCCTGGGCAGGAGAATGGCTAGCTTGCCTCAGTTAATGCCTTGGTGGTAGCACGCATGTAGTTTTCTCTCTTCCCTTCCAAGCTGGGCACTGCCTCTTAGGTGTGCTTGGCCACGCCACTGCTACAAAGGGATATTGGGCTGATTTAGCGCAACAGTGTCATCAACAATTACAAAGAGATAGGATTATTATTGATTTAAAAGCTGGGGTTTTACTTTTGCCTTTGTTTTCTCTTGCCCACCCTATAAGCGTTGAGCCCGGCCTCCCCTGGGCAGCCGCCCAGAAGGAAGGAGCAGAAGGAGCACAGAAGGCCAGAAGCAACCATCATCATCTTCTAACCTGGCTTCCTCCACTACCCCAATGGCAGGACTCTCTCCTCATAATTTCTAAGCTGGACTTGCAATTTCTCTGAGAGCTAAAACAGCCTTAGGGGGAAGAAAAGAAGAAAGGAAAAAAAAAATGTATGCCTTTTCCCAACCTAGGAGTATTAAAAATAAAAAACAAAAGCAGGGACACTCTTCCTGGAAAAGCTGCAGCCTTTAACAGTTAACCTTTTTCAGTTCAAATCCAGAATGATGACTTGTAAAAATAAAATCCCCAGAGCAGAGTGAGACCTGCCATGTTTCCAGAAGCCAAACTCACAGCAGAAGCTAAAACCCAGGCCCCACAGCCCCACTTGAGGCAGCTGAGACCATACCCTGCCCTGCAGCATGCTTCCCTCCCACTTGTACCTTCCTGACTTTGTAAGGCTCTCCTGTTAAGCATGAATAATGAACCTATCTGGGTTAAAAATAACTTTCTTTTTCCCCTCAGCTGTTTGGGTTTTTTTTTAAACCAGATCATCCTCACAAATCCAGTCCACAAAGTAGCTCTGCAAATCATTCATCTAGCAGAAGGGCTGCTGCCCAAGTGCAAGCGCAGAGCAAGCAGTCCTGGGCTTAACACAGCATTTGCTGGTGATCCTCTCCCAAGAAACCATTCCTGCATGCAAAACCCCACAGGTTAGCCTTATGGAAGAACTGTGGGGCACCTGGTCAGAGGAGAAACTGCTCTCCACTGCTTGTTGTTGCTTCTTTATTGAGGCCATTACTTCCAAGTACCCTTGTCTTCATCTAATTCTGCATTGAAAGTGAAAGCTAGACTCCATGCATTTGTTCAAACCCTCCTTGCATCCACATTACATGAACACAGCTGCAGCTTTTGGGGAACGCCTGGTCCCACAGCCACCTTTAGGAAGGGCCCAAGCCTTCCTGCATGGCACTGCCTGGCAGATGGACTGGCCGTATTTCCCTGTCCAAGCTACTCATCTGCATCCCACCTGCGCTTCCTGTGGTGGGTTGATCCTGGCTGGATGCCAGGTGCCCACCAAAGCCACTCTCACTCCTCCTCCTCAACTGGACAGGGGAGAGGAAAATATAATGAAAAGCTTGTGGGTGGAGATAAGGGCAGGGAAAGATCATGCACCAATTACTGTCACAGGCAAAGCAGACTCAACTTGGGGAAATTAGCTTGATTTATTACCAATCAAATCAGAGTAGGGTAATGAGAAATAAACCCAAATCTTAAAAATACCTTACTCCCACCCCTCCCTTCTTCCCGGGCTCAGCTTCACTCCCAACTTCTCTATTACCTCCCCCCATGCAGCGCAGCGGGAGGGGGAATGGGGGTTGCGGTCAGTTCATCACACGTTGTCTCTGCCGCTCCTTCCTCCTCACGCTCTTCCCCTGCTCCAGCATGGGGTCCCTCCCACGGGAGACAGTCCTTCATGATCTTCTCCAGTGTGGGTCCTTCCCACGGGCTGCAGTTTTTGAAGAACTGCTCCAGCACGGGTCCTTTCCATGGGGTGCAGTCCTTCAGGAACAGACTGCTCTAGTGTGGGTCCCTCGCAGGACTACAGGTTCTGCTAGAAAACCTGCTCCAGTGTGGGTTCCTCTCCATGGCACTGTAGTTCCTGCCAGGAAGCTGCTCCAGCACAGGGTTTCCATGGGGTCACAACTTCCTTCATGGCACATCCACCTGCTCTGGCATGGGGTCCTCCATGGGCTGCAGGTTGGTATCTGCTCCACCATTAACCTCCATAGGCTGCAAGGGGACAGCCTGCCTCACCATGGTCTTCACTGTGGGCTGCAGGGGAATCTCCTCCAGCACCTGGAGCACCTCCTCCCCCTCCTTCTTCACTGACCTTGGTGTCTGCAGAGTTGTTTCTCTCACATATTCTCATTCCTCTCTTCCAGCTGCAATTGCTGTTGCACAGGTGGGGGTTTTTTCCCCCTTCTTAAATATGTTATCCCAGAGGCGCTACCACCGTCGCTGACTGGCTCGGCCTTGGCCAGCAGCAGGTCCGTCTTGGAGCCGGCTGGCATTGGCTCTATTGGACATAGGGGAAGCTTCTAGCAGCTTCTCACAGAAGTCACCCCTGTAGCCCCCCCACTACCAAAACCTTGCCACGCAAACCCAATACAGCTTCTGCATGCTGTAAGGCCTTCCCTAGGAAGGCGGAGGGGATTTATTGGCAACCAGAGCCCTGCCTGCCCAGTGTGCCTGTGCCAAGGGTAGAAATCTGCGGAGCTGCGCTGGGGGATGTGATAAGCATGATCCTGCGATCATTACAAACGTGGCTCCTCATCTCTTCCTGCTTATTACTTCCCAGTACCACCTCCTGGTTCCCTCTCACAGCTTATGAAAGCTTGCAACCGTTTTTCATTAATGTCGGGGTGCATAATCTATAACTATCCATTGGTTTTATCTGCAGGCAATTATTAAACCGCCTCTTTCTTACCTCTCCTTTCCTTCACTGCTAAATATGCCACCCATCCCAATATCTGCTCTGCCATACTGGCTTACTACCTCTCTCCTTCCTTTCAGTCATGTATCAGGACTATCTGCTCTATGTAGCAAAATTAGGGGAGATCCAGACTATGGGGCTCTTTTTTTTTTTTTTTTNGGGGGAGATCCAGACTTTGGGGGTTTCTTTTTTTTTTTTTTTTTCTTTCTATTTGCCATTTTCACTTTGAGTCCTTTGCTAAGTCTACTTGCAGTAAATCAAACCCTTTCCCACTGTATAAGCATCTCTTTGCTGGAATAGTCCCTGGGACTGACAGATTCCCTATCACTTTTGCATAATGCCCTTCTCAGAGCCTGTACAAAGTACTTTGTTATCCGATGTGAGGCCAATTTAAATACCTCCTGCCATACAAATATCTGTCACATTTCAAAGGTATGTTGTAGACCTTCATCTAAAAGCAGCTGTGCTGGCAACCCATAACTGATACTGCTTCAGCTAATTTTACAGGAGAGGTTGCTTTGTAATATGTACCATTTCTGGCCAGAAAGAATATCCAACAACCACCACCAGGTACAATTGCTCATTCTTCCCTACAACAGCACTGCTTCTTCAAAAATCCTATTTTCCTTTTCTGTCCACACCCACTTTCTATTTTCCTGAGGTGAGGCAGAATGCATGACTTCCATTGCAGATTTATAATGTCCCACTAATTTTTTTTTTTTTTTTTACTCTTTACTCCTATGCCATAAAACACCAGGCATCCTGGAATTCATTAATCCATTATTCTTAAATATACAGCAAATGCACTGGCTATGCTGTAGGGTAATTGCTCACACCAAAATAGTCTTTCATGTACATTCATTGCTAGAAATGTATGCAGCTCTAGTTCCAATACTCACTCCTAAGACACACAAAGTAAGCATAGTTTAGTAAGCTCTACCCAGCCTCCAAGTTTTGCAAATGAAAAAATTTAGGAACAAGATACTGATTCATTTCAGCTGGGATTTACAGTGGCTTTATTGCACCCACCGCTCCTTAAGCTGCCATCACTCTTCGGAGTACCTGCAATTGGTGCAGCCCTTTTCATAAATTCCACAGATGAAATTATGCTCTGCTTTTACAATTTACCCAAGTGCTTTTTGCCAGGCTTTTGCAGCACATATACCACAGACCTAGATTTGAGGAATTCAGAAATGAGTTCATCAGTATGTGACTGTACTAAATACAGCTCAGCGTTTTTCTTTTAAATGTTCCTCATATCCAGCATGTTTGGATCCAATTTCTGCCTAATTACCATTACCTCAAAATACCTTTGGACAGTTACCCTAACAGGAAGGCTGCTTCAGCTTTGCTTTTTGCTGTGATGTTGTAAAAACATGCTCATTTACCTTAAGTTTGACCTAGGGCATTTTTGTGGTCTGCTGCCCCCTGGACCCTTGAAAGTCAAGAGCTTTGCTGCTCCTACATCTACCTCCATTTTCAATACCATACTGTGAATCCTCACGTTAATGACATATAGGCATACTGTCCCTCTTATGCACATATGGTCCCGGGGAGCAACACCATACCATTTTAGCCGAGAAACACTTTTCTGCCAAGCATCTCTATGTTTGCATCTCAGCTGGGTGGCAAACAGGGTCACCCCAGCTCTGGGCCAGCTGCTCTACACTGCAGGTTTTCCTAAAAGTACTACCAAAACTCCTAAGCGCTAAGCTCTAACTCCTAAATAACATGGCTTCACCCATTCTTCTGGAGCCCATAGAATACCCTGACCCGTACTGGGCCCCACCACCACTTTTTTTTTATTTTAAAGCCTCTTGCCGAGGCCTTCATGAGGCCAGTGACGTTCCAGTGTTGGAGCCTTCTGTGGGTAGCTTCAGCCAGAACTGTCTCCCCACCTCCTGCTAGCGACAGCTGCTTTTTCTACACAGGACATTTAATTCTCTCTCAATTCCAAGCATTTTAGCCCAAACTCCAAATGTTATCTACCTTCAAAAAAACCACCACCAACAACAACAAAAAAAAAATCACCAGACTACTAGCAGGCAGTTTGGTAAGCTCGTCAGAACTAATTCCTGTTTCACGTTGTTTGTGACACTAATCTTAGGTTACTCTGTTAAAAGCTGCAGCAGGCACATAAAAAAGAGCATGTCTTTACACTTCATTCCCCTCCAAACTCACTGTTCTTGAGGAAGACATGTCTTTAGCTTGAGAAACCTACTTTTTCTACTGCATGACCAGCTAGCAGCTCTTTCTCTGGCTGCATCTGCCATAGCAGGGTTTTCTTCCATCTGTCTGCCAGGTCCACTCTCACAGCATTTAATCAATCAGCCACAATCACACCACATTCAATCAATAGATATCTGCCTCTCTCTAATCCCAGATATTGAATGTTCCCACCTCACCTCCTATCCTTCCAGCTTCTCCCACTGCAACACAAGCCCTACCTACATTACATGTGTATTTTCTTATCCTCTTAACACTTCTTGTCTTCTTATGGACAATTTCATAAGTGTTTGTATAAGATGCTACAAAGAATTTGACAGGTGTTTTGCTTGCATTAAAAGAGAAAGTATTTCTGGTAAGCAATATTATTATTACATTATGCCTACTGGGATAATCATACAAGCATTTCAACCTTTTAAGCAATGCTTTTTCTTGTCTTTTTTTTTTAAATCATCTTTTTTACTCAATAAAAGCAGGTAATAATAAAATAANTATAGTAATTATAATATAATATATAAATAATAATAAAAGCTCTCAGTTTCTGTACTGACTGCATCCCCATGGAAGCAAAAGTTTGGCTGAGCTTTTCCTCATATAGACTACATTTTGTGTGCAGATTATGGTATTGCATCCCCCAAACCACAATCAGAGGAGACTGAAGTAACCTCCTCCCAGGTTCCCATAGAGAGATATCCACTCTTTCCTTCCATCTCTTCCATGCAAATACACATCTACATTTAAGAAGCTTGCTGTAGGCCCAGTTGCTACCTACCCATCAATATATTTGTTGTCAAGCAGGAAAAAGCAGGATTCTGAAATCATTATCACCATGATGGCAAGACAAAGTCCTGTGCTGAGCAGGAGGCTCTGCTGACCCCACCGCCAGGCACAACGCTCTTGTTTCAGCAGAAACAGGCATGACCTCCTCATTGAAACTAAACAACACAGATCACACCTGAAGAATTCAAAACTATGCCCACCAATTTTTTTTTTTTTTTTTTTTTTTTTGCAATTGCAGACAGGATATACTTGCTTTTCTAGATGCCCAGCAGGTTGCTCTCTTTGTATTGTTTAAGGCCATGTTAATTGTTAGCAAAACTCAGGTACAAACACTCAGGCTCCTTTGGCCAAAAAAGCCCTGCAGCTGCCCATGATAGAGCAGGCTCTGCTTTTATCAACTTCTGGCTTGTGATCAAGGAAAAAAAGCTGGAGGATCCAGGTTTAGGTATCACCTGATGCAAAAAGTCTTTAACGGGAACTGGCTGTGTTGTTGAAGACAACACGTGATGTAGGATGAACTTTTGCAAAGGGCTCAGCAGCAGCCTAACTCTGCTTCCCCAACCTGCCAGCTTTAACTTCAAAAGGACTGATGCCAATCAATCCCAAACACTTGGAAGATCCCTTCTATAGGATTTCTAGCTAAACTGTTTAACACAAAATGTTGTATTGTCTTTTAGGAACCATAAGGAGCAAACATCTTTTGATAAATAATTGCATAAATGGTGACACAAAGTTCCATATTTATTATGTTAGCAGTTTCTCAGTTAAATGTCTCCATTTACACCTAAAAATGTTTCCTTTGGCTGCCAGCATAACAAACGCAGTCTGTGATGCAAGAGCAAAGCTGGCTTTTGGTGATGCTCATGTCAACAGAATAAAAATTTAGCAGATCGGACTCTGCCTCCCGATGAACTTGTGCACAAAGGAGCTTACTTTCATTCTGCAATTGGCTGTTAATTAGCTATGCTACACTAAGTAGAGCATAAGGCAGAAAAAAAATCCTACAGAACTTTTGTAATTAATGAAAAAGTATGTTTAAGTGCGCAGCTTGCATTAAAACATACACAGAAGAAGGAAAATCTTTCTTTGATAAATTCCAGGCTACTATGATAAGTATCTATTTTTAATGAGCTGAATCAAAGCATTTGAAGGGTTAGGATCTGGATTTACATTTTGGGGCATAGATCCACCATTATTTGTAATCTTTGGTAGTATCTAAACGATCAAAAAATATTTTTGCTGCTGTTATATAGTGCTCATAACAGCAAAGAAGAACCTGAAATGATTTCAAAATAGCACGCTGCAACCAAGTGAGAATGTTATACAAAAAAAACAACTTCAGAGAACAAGGCATACATCTCCAGCGCAGTAACACAGGATGGTCATGGGCTCTGAACAGTGCCTTCG
Source organism: Fregata magnificens (assembly GCA_013389945.1). NCBI lineage: Eukaryota > Metazoa > Chordata > Aves > Suliformes > Fregatidae > Fregata > Fregata magnificens. The sequence goes on along the minus strand of WAAD01018000.1, from coordinate 22,271 downwards.
CTATGGCTTGAGTAGCTTGTCATTTCTACTTTCCATTGCAGGTCTCAGATGGGAACACTAAGTGAAATACGATTAATTTTTTTATCATCTAAAATAGAGAAAGGGAAGAAGGACACTGATGAAATCTGTTCTGGAGTTTATGATAGACAACACGCTAGAAAGAAGGTACCTTCAAAGTATGGAGAGGCAAAATAGAGCAAGAGTCAAAGAAAATGGCTAAGGCAGAGAAGGAAGCAGAGTGGAAGGTCAACACCCTTTAAAAGAAAAAGCATTCATATGTTTTTAGTATACAATTACGTTCAACTCATGACCATGATTCAGTTGTTGTTCGATTGTAAAACAGGAGCATTACGGTTTCTGTTAGGGTCTTAATACCACAAACAAGGAGCCTGATTTGTTTATAAGTGCCAGCTTAGCAGATGTAAGCTGACTAACCTGTACCATTTCGCACGCCTTGTTCCACACTAGTGAGGTTCTCTCTGCCATTACTGAGACGCAGTCTCACCAGCTTGAGTGTGGTTGCACAGAGGCACAAGTTCAAACAGGCTGCTGATGCCAAAGCAGCTGTAGAACCCATGTCTCCAGCACAAATTTAGCTAAAGTCTAGCCCGGTATTTTAGGAGGTAGAATAAAATCTTTAAAGAGGGTTATTTTTGAGGAGAAAATTCTGATTAATGGAATAGCTAGATAGCATACGTGTGAGACCAAAAATAAAGCCCCACTAAAATAAGCATCCTAAATGTGTAATCTACACTGAAGTCAAGGTAAGGAATATATGGCAACTGGCCCATGGGATGAGAGCACGTTATTGCAAGGCATTGCGGCTTCTCTTGCTGTGGTGGTTTATAAGAACTGTGTAAATAAACACCAAGAGAAAATAACTAAATGTCCTTGATTTGGAGATTTCAGTACCTTACCAAAGACTCTGCAGGTACCAAAGAGTTTTTACACTGCCTTTCAACTACATAAATATTTTTCCTAGGATTATTTTTCCCGTATAAGGAGGAAACTCAAATTCAAAATTATTACTTCAGACTTCCAGGAGGAAAGTGCTCTGGCTTTCTTGTTCATAAATGCATTAAAAATGTCACACTTTGAGAAAATCTTAAAAAAGGCAACTTGAAGTCTGGAAGTACTTCCCCAGCTATCTTCAAGGACATCAGTGGGCCAAGTGGATTTCAGCATATGTATTTTGAAATGCTGAAATGCCACTTGCCCTTGTGACCTGAATTCTCAGAGATCCTAAACTTACCTTTAAGGATTTTAGGGAACTGTCTAGTGTGCGAAGAGATAATAGATGAGATATTTAGCTTATTTGCTGGGTGTCCTGTTATTCAAGCTAATAAAAGCTTTGGATAGCCCACATCTAAAAGAAAAAATCTCAGTGGAAAGTAATTTCAACACACAAAACTTTCCATTTATTTGTAAACATGATAGCCCCTCACCAACACAATACACCAAAAATACTGTATTGATTTCCGCAAATCTTTCATATGGGCTTAGATCTTCAGGATACCGATTACTGCATCTATTGCTCCCTTCTTCATTGCTATCTTCAGAGTGCTTTGTTCCAGGGTGGTGTAAAGGATTTAGCTGGCACGCTTACATGATATATAATCCCATGGTTTATCTGTTATCTACGCGACTCAGAGTTAACTTGCCCAAGGGAAAGGTTTAGCAAAGACCTTTCCTACCACAGGGCTTTGATGCCTGACAGAAGTCAAACCCAACCCAGCTTTTTTCCTTTTATGAACATTTTGTGTTGCCCACCCCTTCCAGCACTAGCAAAGCTCAGTGTCCGTGCTTTCATCTCTGCCTCTGCAGCCTCCTGGCCCCTGGCAGCGGCACCGCTGCATGGCTGGCTCCTGGCTGCCGGGAAGACCTGGGATTTATTCCCAGACAGGAAAACCCATGTAGTGACTGAAGAATTAATTATTTCCTTTTATTCTAACTTTAAGAGAAAATTATGGCTTTCAATCATGTAAGTTGACCATTTCTACCTGCATCGTATCTCTGCCTGCCTTGCATTTACCACCTAGTCAATGCACCTCAAACTTCTTCTCAGGTGGCCTCCAATAGGATTGCAGAGACTCAAGAGACTCAAAGTCCCTGGAAACTTGTAAGCACTCTTGCTTATAAAAAGCCTTGTCATTTTAAAAAATTGTTTTGTGCTTCAGTCGAGTCATACTGAAGGCCGCAATCGTCTGTCTCAGCTGCTTAAGCTGAATTACTCCTCTGGCTTTAAATGAGCTCACTTGATATCAACAGCGTACAGCTGATGTGGCCAGACTCCCTTTCCCTTCCCTTCCCTGTAGCCAGCTGCCAGGCTGCTAGAGAAGCCAGGACTGTGCCAGGCTGCTATTTTAAACCTCAGCCACCTACTTCACAGCTAGATCCTAAAACCCAGTGTAAAGAAGCCAAGCATCACTGCACTAACCCTATGTGAGATAAGGACTTCCCTGTTTCCAATGAGAGCAAAACATTTTTCTGTTACCTGCCCTGTCCTGCCCCCGATTGTAATTCCCTTCTCTTGTCCTGTAGTGTTTTGTGCTTTTTTATACTAAATAAACCAGATGCATTTCTTCCCTTACAGATTGGTGAAACCCTATGACAGCCTCTTTGTCCTTCTGTCTTCTGCATCCTTCCTTTTCTCACTGAAGCTTGTGCTAGAAGTAGAGCATTATACTACCGATTTACTACCACAGCCACTTTCTCCTGCTCCAAAATCTGCAGGTGTCACTCATGCCTGAGGCCACAGAAAGGAGCCAGCAGCCCTGTCACTGGTCATGGCATTGACAGCTGCACCATGTCTCCAAGTAATCCATTAATATTCACAAAATAGAAATGAGAGGGCAGCTGCTTACACTTCCCCACACTAAGCGCTGCTGGCCTATCTTCCCAAAAGCATTACAACCCAGAAACATAAATTCAAAACATGCTAATTCTCTCTGACTTAAAAAAAATAAACCCTAAATTAACCGGTAGGTTTATTTTCCCTCTGATTTTTGTTATTTCCAGCCAGTTGGTATTTTTTCCCAAATTAACATATTGCTCATGTTTTTAGCTTAATTTAAAACTCTGATCTTCTTAATACTGAAATTTCACATCCGCTAAAAATTATGAGAGCAGCTTTAACCCACATAGTTTTCATTCTGTATTAAAAAAAAATCCGAGCTAATGAGTATGCCATCCTTGCTGTTATGAATGAAAACCCACACAGTTATTTGGGACATAAATAACCATTCTTGTTATTTTCAACACAGCAGGAAAGTGACAACAATCTAGGGACAACTCCAAGGACCGTGATACTGGGGCTTTTGCACCCCAGGACCTTCTTTCCTTCTGGTGGCTGCTGTAACTGGCTTCCAAGCTTTGGACCCAACAAACCATCTAAGCATAGGGGTAGCTTTTCACGTGAAGCGGCACACACAGTGCCATGCCAGTAGCTACACTGAGGCACAGCAATTGCGTGTTGCTTCTTCAGCTCAGCCCCGTTGGGCAGGAGACCACTGCCTTTAGGTTGGATGCCTGCTCCGGTAATAATAAGTGCAGTCCATTGCAGTCTGCCAGCTACGTTCCCAGTTCAACTCTTTACATGTTCTTCTCACACAAGCACAAATGTTTATCCCGCTTAGTTGCTATTCTTCTCCAGTTGGCAACTTCCTTCAAGAGGCCCACATGTTCTCCTAGATTTCCACTATAACGAGGAGAGCTGAGGAAGCTGCTTCTGTCACTGCTCATGGGTGCATACGTCAGGGCATACCCAGCTCTCTGCCTAACCATATTTCATCTCAGATGGTGCCAGGCTAGCACTTTTCACCAACACTAGCGCTAATTTGATGAGGAACGTGCTCATCTGGGGATGAGCTGCTGCTTAGTAGTTCCTAGTAACCCTAATACTTTTGGAGGCCATTGACCCATTTCAATCACTTTTGAAAAGGAGAGGAAATCGTTTCAGACCTATCTGGAGTCCTACAATTTTGGGGGAAAAACAGGGAGCTAGAGAGAGACACTGCAGATCACAGCACACTCGGTCTCTCCTGTGGGAGGCATTTTACAATGGACTTTCCATGTGGAAAAGGGAATTAAGGGAGAAAAGGCACAAACAGCGTGACAAAGCAGGCTTCATTAGCTCTGCCACTCACAGAACAATTTGTATTTGACTCTGGGCAATTATCCAGCCAATAATGACATCTTCAACTCAGCATAAAGTCTTAGATGAAGACAGGGGAGGTTTAGAGGCTGTTCAGTTACATGGTCTCCTACACATATAATCATGCTCTACAATAATTCAGTGTATTGGGAAATTTTTATTTTGCTGTTACGTGAAAGGATCCAAAAGATAGCTTAGGTAAGGAAATCAGCTGTGAAAGTGAGGAAGATAGTTGTCTTCCAAAGCAGCTGAAAGAGAAAAGTACTGTAGTTTAAACAGCTTGTATTGACCAGATTTTCTCCTTATCTTTTCCTGTCAAGAATACTCACAGAATATGCCATAAAGTTCTAATTCTCACAGCTTTCCTATTTTTAGGCCTCAACACTATTTTGTTTGTTTGCTTGTTTTTAAACTTGATGGAAGTAATTAAGGAGGCCATTAAAAGACTTGTATTGCTTTTGGTTGGTTTTATCCTTAGGCTTGTGTTGACAGAAAGAAAAACTGATACTAGTTAAAAGCTAATTCCTAATAAGGAATCAGTTATTTCCAAAAATATGATTAAAAAAAATAGAGAATGTTCAAAGTTTAATCTTTTCTTTTGTGGTTGTTGTTAGAGATCACTGGAAGTTTGTAAGACTGCTACCACATGAATTGCCAGGCTGTTCTGCAGCGTGGTCCTCAGCTTGCTATGGGGCACGCACTCCTCTGTCAGCTCTCCTAGCATGAAACAGAGGAAAGCCAGGTGCAACGAAGAGCAACATCCATGCATGACCTTTGGCAGACATATTGTTTACAATGAATTTGTGCGTTGAATCTATACGGACCCTGTCCAAATGCCCTGAAGCAAGAAATGTCATTTATATTCATATCCCAGAAAGGAGAAGAAAATTATTCCAAAGGAATTATTTTGCTGCTGAGCATGGAAGAACGCCAGGCTTTCAGACGAAATCTGCAGGCACAAGACAGGTATCGTTCCTCTTTGGAAGGCCACTTATTTCTGCATGGATGCTGTTTGTCATCAATACCCTTAGGTTTCAGGATGCTGCACTCCCATAGTATAAGAACATTTTCCCGTAGGATAAACAATTACAATTAGATGCTGCAGGGCACGGGAGGGAGAAGAACAATCAGTACACTATTGGCTTTTTCTCACTATATCCCTTAGCAATGGCCTTTGTCCTTACAGTCTGTTCTGGACCATCAGGTGGTTTTTCTGGCTGGTGCATCAACCAGTTCTCGCCGACTGCCTGCGGCTGTGGCACAGTGTCCCTGAGAGACCTGATGCAGAGCTAGGTCAGGCCTCAGCAAGCCTGCTGCTCTCTCAACCTTCCTCTGGTCTCAACAGCGATCTCCTTACATGTTCTTCAAAGATTAACACACAAGATCTGTTCTTTTGCCCTAAATCATTTATGATTTGCATTATGCATGTCTTTCTCCCCTCTGAGTTATGCTGCTTGCCTGCAAAGCCCTGAATAACTGAGCAAGCGCTATCCTGCTGATAGGGTCAAGTGTATTTCATTTAAAACCTGCAAAAATACACACCTCACCACTGTAAAGGGTCCAGGATCACCTTAATTTATACCAGGGAAGGGCACAGGCTGAGACAGACAGAAGCAAATCTCCAGCTGCACAGAAAAGTGAAGGCTTTGCATGCCGATATGAAATTGTCCAAATAACATCTTACTCAGCTGAGAGTTGAAGTCTTGGGCTTTGGCTGTCTCACAGAGGAACGCAGAGACAAGGCCACCGAGATCAGCCCTACCCTGCCTGGCAGCTTCGAAGGTGCACGGAGGCCTATGGACCATGTATATGACTCCCTGGCATTCAGGCTGGTGTTCTGAATCAGTGGGACACGGGGACAGGCCTACATGTGTGTGCAAGATTAGGACAAACAGGGACTTGATTTGTTTGAGTGATGTTACCACTTTCTGTTAAATCAATTTTTCAAACTCTGCCAAACCATCTCTGCTGTTCCTGTCACTTCTAATCCCCCTTTTGCTGCTTTGGAGGAGCACCCAAGGTAATCCGTATGCCAGAAGCAAGCCACATTAGCGGGGGTATCTCTGGAGGGTACACGTTACCCTCAGAGCCAAGAAACTGTAATTGATGTGATTTAGGGAACTTCCTCATTTCAGTCAATGTGAATGCACAGCAAACCCTATTCAGCAACCCACAAAACAAAACCCTAGAAAACAAATAAGCCGTAATATGAAAATGTAATTGTTTGATTCTGCAATCAAGTTTGCCATAGACTATATATGCAAAGCAAGTTGAAAGACTTGGTCTTCTCTAATTAGTCAGTCATTTCCCGCATTGCCATGTGCCGATGAGATTAAAGACTGATTTTGTTCTTTGCTGGGATGTCTTTGCTGACCTGCAGGCGTGACAAGCCTGGGAAAGCAAAGGCACCTTCTCTTCTTCCAAACATGCTGCTTCTGACTGCATCAGTTAGTGGCAATACGCAGCAGAGAGAAAAGGGGATGAGAAAGGCGATGGAAGAGACGTGGGTAGTGGGAGCAGTAGGGGAAATGGAGACACCAGAGGACAAGGCAGGAAGGAGCAGGAAGGAGACCTTCCCTGAACTAAATGCGGGGATTCCTGCCAAAAATTTTTTAAAAATGGAGCAATTTAGCCTGGATGTTGAAGAAGCAATGAACATCATAGCTCAGTCTCGGTCTGGCAGAACCAGCCATAACTGCCTCTCTACACACAGTGGGAAATACACAGCTTCGTGTCATCCTGGCTACAGAGGCTGAAGGAAGGGGAAATCTGAGGATGGAGGATAATTCAGTGGCTGGGATGAGCACAGAGACGATTCTCTCATCAGCCCGGTATTAGCCTCCCAAATTTCCTAGACCATTGCTGATTTCAAAGCAGCTGGCCACACTTTGAAATACAGCATTATATAGCGAAAAGCAAGGAAATACCTAAGTACTTCTTTGCATACAATTGGCTTTTCAAAAATGTTTTCTCACCACTTCTGAGACTCAGCTACTGAGCACATTGAGAGAAGAAAAAAATGCACCTGTGAAATCTTGCATATGACAGGAAAGAAGAAGCTGCTGGTTTTATTGCATTGTCCAGTTCCTCTGCTTCCCTCCCCCTTTCCCTTCCCCCAGGAAAAAGTGGAAGAGAATAATCAAACTGGGGCAAGAGGGTCATATAAGCAGTGTCTGAAGTCAGCACCAATCCAACGTACAGTCTGCTCTGTGTGTAAAGATACACAACATGTCCGGCTGAAACAACTAACTAAGCAGAACTGGCCCCAGAGTTTTTAGGACTAATGGAAAGATTTCCATTAATGTCAACTATAAGTTGCAGAGAGATGGAGTCAGCTGGGCTCCACACTGCAGCACCTTTGTTTTGCTACATGCCAACTCAACAAGTGTCATCAGCCAACCATAAAATCAGTTTGTTATTGGTTTTTATGCATCATGATCTGTATTCTTGCAGGCTTAACAGCAGATTCGGGGCCATGCTGGCCCATAGTCTCAACAGAGGATGCACAGCACAGGGCAGTGGGAAGAAATCATGACTAAAGGGCATTTCTGTGTTCCCTGAGCCCTGCCACTTCTCTTGGCATTGAATGCCAAAATGATACCATTCCACAGGCCAGAAATTGTGGGGGCTTGTAAACTGGTCACTGCTTATTTTTGCAAAGACAAGTCAAGCCATTGGCACTGTCATTAGTCCAGGGTTTGTGCTCTGTGGGAACTGCTAGATACCATGCTCCCAATTAATCGTTTTCTTTCTACAGGGGTATCAAGCTGGTAAATTAGTGCCCCAAGGGGAGCAAAATATCAAAATTATCCAGGTTTGCCTTTCATCTGATCTTTCCCATAAATGCAGCCTCTCTGTCAAGTCCTTCATTCCCTGTTCCCCACTCTTCCAGTCTCCCCTGACTCCGGGCATTGCCCCTCTGGCTTATTTTAAACCTCACTGATGCAGAATATCAGTCAGAAGGAGGGTTGTTTGCCTGGCGAAAAGAGCCAAAGAGGACATTTCCATCTTTTTCACGGGGATTGATGAGTGGAAGGGAGACATCACAGCAGCTCCTCCAGCAACAGTCCTTTTTTCTGTCTCTCAGTAAAACAGGCATTAAGAAATAAACATCATAATTTGGATCCCTTGCCTATCTAAATCTTCTTCCTAATACTTCAAAAATCTGTCTTACAGACAACAGAGTCAAAAACAGCCTATTCTTCCACCCATTGAGCAGGAACTGCCTCTGATCAATTTTTATTCTTCTGTGGTTTTCTATATTTTCTGGGTAAATAAATAAAAGCAGAAGTTTCTTGAGATCAAGAAGGAAACAAGGCACCAACATACAACAAAACTGCTGTTTTATTCAAACTGCTTTCTGTGGAAAAAAGAAACTAGCTACTAGAGCTACTTCTAAGCAACCAGAATGTCATGAGATTCAGAAATGCATGTCTGGGGAAAATATGCATCCCAAGCACAGCTGAATAGGAGATGTCCAGATGTCACTCTTTTTCCATTCCGGGGAAGGGGAAAAGGTTTCCTACAAAAACATATTTTTTCCCCTGTCTCAGGAAAAGCTGCATTAATAAATAAGCATCACAATATGAATCTCTGCCCTGGCTCCATCTGTTAAGCCACTACAAGACTCCAGAGAGAGTCTTCATACAAATAACACTAAATATAAATTCCAGGCTGCTCTTCATTTCTTTCTCAGAATGATGAAACCAGGAAGAACAGCTAAGTCCATGCTGCCAGGGTGAAAGATGTACCCTGAACGGTTACATTTGCCGAGGTTTCTTCGTTGGTAGCTGCTAGTGTACAGACAGACCTTACTGAGCATTGGTCAGATTTTTTACTGATCAGGTCATGTTTTTTCCATTAATGGATGAACCACCAATGAAGTGCCAGGCAGTTTCAAGCAGAAAGAGCAAAGAGGCTGTCTTGAAGCATGCTCTCCCCCTGCAACGTAGTTAACAACTTGCAGGACAGACAGCATGGAAGAGAACCAAGGCTGATAAAGCCTCTCTAGGGAAATTTCTTTCCAAACACTCTCTCAGCTATTTTTTCTGTAGCAATGCCCTGATGCACTAAGGTGTTGCATAGTTAGGTGCAGACGTTGCAGTTACAGGACAGGAGGGTGATGAGGGATAATAAATGGACTTCTCGTAGTGAAAAGACTTAGTCCAGCACACTGGATTTCTTTAGAGGTGAAGCAGTCAACTGCAACTGGAGGATAAACTTGGGTGAACTTGGCCTTAGAGAGTAAACTGTGCCTTGGCGAGGCTGTAGGTTGCTATTTCAAGAGCAGGAAGGGACAGTTTTTGGAATAAAGTTCACCACATAAATGAGTTATGGGTAACGTTTTAATTGGTTATGTGAAGTAACCCACAAGTACAAGCTGACAGCAGGAGCACAGTCCTCTGGGATCAATGCCAGGGACTCCCTCTGGGACCGATACCTCCTTGATATCCCAGCCCTTCGTTACATTAACAATACCTGCTTTCTTTAAATCCTTAATTTCCATAATTCTTCTACTCTTTTTTGTTAATAAAAATCCTTGCTAGTTCACATTAGTTTCAGCTAACTTTCCAAGTGTCCCTTTTCCTCCTGAGTTTTCTGACTTTTCTGCATCCTCACCTCTATGGTCCACTTTCTCTCTATACATCAGCCTTCTGAAACTTTGCTAACACTCATTCATGTTTCTTCATAACTGTCCAACAAGCTCTCATAATAATTCTCAGTATTTTGGAACTTCCAAATCCTTTCCAAGAGATTCAAGATTTGTGCTTTCCATACATTTCTTCAAGTTTCTTTCTAAGCCTTCAGCTTTGTGCATGAGAATGACCAGCTGTATTATAATGTCATTTTATTAGAAAAAGCTCACTAAATTCCTGTGCACAGTAGCTACTCTGATCACATGTGGGGTAGCTCTAACCAAGTAGAATTTCCTAGCAAATCTACGTCTCTGTGGAGATATGGACTCATTAGGCTATCAACTCCTTTAGCTATCTGCTCATTAACTCGTCACATCTGACTGGAGAGGAAGGAGGACTCTGTTCTGCTGATCCACAGCTTCCAGAGTAGCAATAGCAAAAGGTCAACAGCTGAATGTTGTGGGACTTCTGACCAAAGACTCAGTGTCTCTCGCTTGTGTTACTTGTTCAATTGCTAAACAAAACCCCTGCCAGTCACGTCAGTGGGCTTCTGCCACACACCGGACATGCTCTATACCACAGGTTACGTCGTTCTTGCCTTCTTCAACCTCGGCAGCCCAGGCATCACCCTGCCTCCAGCGGCTGCCTTGGCTGCAATGCGCAATCCAGGGACTCCTCAGCGAAGGAGAATCACTTGCCAGCAATGCACCCTTCAGTGCCTTAAAGCAGCATCTCCAGGCGCCACCTCTCTGTGAACACAAGGCATCCAGGGCTTCCCAAACTCCATCGTGCGTTCCTGCCCATATCTGTGGAGGACAGAGACCTGTATGACACAGCCTAGAAAACACCTCCATGGTGTCTGCAAATATGCAGACTATCCGGCACTGCCACAGGCATGGTGATGAGTGCTGTCCTTTTGAGCCCATGATCCTCCTGAGCAGAGTGGACCCCCGAGGACTCCTTTTTCCTCCATCAGTTCACATTTATTATTTTGCCTTGTTCCAGCATCTTGTGGTTTATGAACCCAAATACTTTCCTCCCTCCCCATCCCCATGCTGGGCTTCTCTACATCCTGCTTGTAACCTTGGTACTAAGTAAGGTGCTGTATAATATGCAGGAACTTGTTTTTCATATATTGGCCTGGCACACAATGCTCTTAACAGCTATTTTTACGCTTCTTAACTGGATGTCTTGCCACTCACATTCTGAACAGCTTTTAAGTCTTTTTCTATGTCCTCCCACTGAGAACTATTAATGTCCACCAATAACCTCTGCTCCTGGGCCCTCACTTGCTGCTTCTCCTCCCACCAGTCTCTCAAGCCCACAGAGGCCCCAGGCTGACATCCCCCCCAGCATCCCAAATCTCTCTTTCCCTCTGTTTTATAACATTTTTCCTTTTGGGATACCAAATTCCCTCCCTGCCCCCAATACCATGTCATCTACTGATTACTTAAAATTCATGCATCACATCTGTCACCATTTCCACATAAAAGCGTACACAGTTTTTGTGACAAAGCTGTCATGGCAACTTGAAGTTTGTCAGGTTTTCACATTATACATAATCTGCAAAACTGCACATTATTAAACATGTTCTGATGCTCCCAGTTACTTACAAATTATTCCATTGCCAGATCCCACTGCTATATTCAGTCAACATTTGTCATCCTGAAGAAAACTTCCCAATTAAGTTGCCATCGCTTCAGGGCGTTGAGGAGGGAGGGTGCTCTTCTGTCATGCCTGGAGCAGACTTAGAGCAGATCAAAGTCTCTAATACTTTTCTGGCTGAGCTGGTGGATGGACTTAAGAGCTGCAATAGGATAGGCTGCTAGGGAACACGATTACTTCTGCACCCATCTACTGAGCCTTAAAAATGTGATACAATAGCTGTTGCCATCCCTTTTCAAGCACATTCCATGTTAACACCCACATTTTGGTCAACTAGTGTCAAATAAATGTATGCTGATAGATCTAGACATAAGTTAGATAATCCATAACATCACACTGAAACTCTAGTAGGTACTAGCAATTCCTGCGCTCCCCTGCTCGGAGCCCACAGAAGTGCTACGTGAGCCTGTCAGAGCCAGACATTTCATACACATCTGTGGTGCTGTAAAGACATTTCATTCACCAATTTCATATCCCATTTCATTTGACTTACGAACACCTATTCTGAGTCTGGCTCAGCCTCCGGTTGGTGGCAGATGGATTCTCCTTATTTTTTATTAGACAATGAGGCTTAGGTGTGGGGAGACCATTTTATTTCCTTTCTGATCTTAACTTTAAGCGCATGCAAGTATTTTTCCATCTGTTACCTGATTTTCTTCTTCATAGGCTTCAGACATTACTGGAACTACTTCATCTCACAAAAAAGTCTTGCTCTAAGAAAGAATACAAACACTGCTAAGGCTGTTCCCTGTGAAAATCTAAAAGGTTTAATCAGGTAAAATGCATTGACTGATTTCTAATTTCTAAATTCCCAATTTTTTAACTCCCAAGAAACTTTTTTTACTGTGCAAAGCCTATACTAATAAATTAATGATTAATGAATCAGTTATCAGGAATTAAAATAACAAATTGCTTAATAAATAATTTAATAAAGTAATACATCAACATGCTTTTCCCCCTCTATATGCAGAGTGACTTCTGGTTTATTCCTTTCTTTGATGACAAATTACATTCGCTCCACCCTCTCTGAACAGCTTTAGCCATTATATTTTATATTTGATACCACTGGGACATCCTGGGATAAAAAGCTCGTGAGAAGGTTTAAAAACTGTGTATTTGTCCCTGTTTCTGGAGTGACAACAGGCAGAATCACATACACTGCCTTTCCACAGACATTAATTCTCCACCAAGCTCAGCAGCACCCTGAGGTCCTTCTTTGGCATTACTGAGGAGGACACTATTACAGCTTTCTCCATAATTTCTCAGGAGCTCCTACTATTTTGGAGTATCTGCAGGATGGCCACTGTGATGTGCTACAAATTCATTCCCATGTTATTGGATTCTGAATGCAAGAGTGGCTATTGATGAATTATTTTCCAGTCAGGATTAGCTGACTCGAAACCTACCCCTCTAATGAAGTTAGAGATTCAGTTTGTTCTCTGCACTCTGTTGAAACACTCCAGGACACACTTCGTGGCCTCATCCCAGTGGCAATACCCATTACTCCTCTCTATAGTCCCTTTTCTCCCTCTCTGATTTTACCAAGCGAGCAGGAGAATAACGGTGTGAGTTCTGGCTCGCTACATAAAGGAATGCCTTTACCTTCTAGCATTTCTATCTTGTAGCAGCCTCTATGCACCTTCCAACCTCCACATACTCTCCAGTAACTACCAAATTACCCACTGCTTCTTTGATATGTCACAGCATTTCTTGGCTTTTTCTGCCAGGGCATCAGAAGCTGTTGCACGCGTCAGCTTTCAGTTCTGTGATCTTCTGCCCGAGTTTCCGATTTTCACCTTCATCTCTTTCTTTATCTGTATGTTGAAATTTTCACATCCTCTTTCAAGGCCTCATTTGGCTCTGCTATAGCCGTAGTTGGTATCTGTCAACCCCTGAACAACTGCAGCTGTGCTCTATTCTTGTCAGTAATCTGCTGTTAAAAAAAAAAAAACAACCCAAACCCAAAAAACACACACACACATACAAAAGATTTAGTGATTTCCAGCACCTGTTTCAAATACATTCTGATTCATTTGTATAACAACCTTTTTGAACAAGTCAATGCCAGGTGCTGCCAAATACTTACCTATGCATCTTCCCAGAGCACCTAGTATCCCATATCTCTTACCTACTGCTCCCAATAACTCTAACTCATGTTTTCAAGGTCAGTAAGAGCCCAATCTGCAAACTGGCTACAAACAGCACTGTATTTATCCCTCTGGGATCATCAGATTCTTGACCTCCTTGAATCTCGCTAACTTTACAAACTCTCTCAAAATCCTTTCCTACATCTACAGTACTAACTTCTAACTTTCTTTTTAACTCTTTCAATGTCACGATAGGTGCCATTGATTTTGATCATTTATGATTACTTTGCATTGCACAGGCTTTTGTAGCAAAAGATATAGTAGGGTTTTCCCGTGTAAGTAGCATTCTCACTCAGTGGTACACTTGAGCCTTTTCCCCTTCTTTCATGATACGACGTTTCCTCTCACTTGCTACAACTGCATTCAGATTTATTGATCCTTGTACACAAATGGTCTCTTGTTATTGCATTTTCCAGTGACCTGTGAGGATTCCCCCAACACAGAAGGATTTCCAGCTGTTTGCAAATATTGTAAAGAGCCACTAACAAAAAGAACTCAAGAATCCAGCACTGTTTAAAAGAGAAACACCTGTCTCAAGTGAAGAGGCAAACAGAGACATTTCCCAGGAAGTAAACCATACACTATGGTCAAAAGGAAAGCAGAGCGCTTCATCTATAACTTACCAAAAGTCAATCCTGCAACTAACCCTGTGCCTAAAATATCTGCTGAATTCAACCCCAGGTCAAAATGGCACAGGGAAGGTGCCTTCTGAACTTCTTCCTGATGAGTGAGGATGGATGGATAGATGGATGGATGGATAAAATGTCAAAAGTAGAAACAGACATGGAAGATAACAGGAAAAACAGGTATCAATAGGATGGTGGAAGAGACCTTACCTTACTTTACACTGCTGAGAAGGACTTGGGAGCGCTGGTGGACAGCAGGCTGATCATGAGCCAGCACTGTGCCCATGTGGCCAAGAAGGCCAACAGGATCCTGGCGTGCATCAAAAGGAGTGTGGCCAGCAGGTCGAGGGAGGTTAGCCTCCCCCTCTACTCCACCCTAGTGAGGCCACATCTGGAGTACTGTGTCCAGTTCTGGGCTCCCCAGTTCAGGAAGGACAGGGAACTGCTGGAGCAAGTCCAGCGGAGAGCCACAAAGATGATCAGGGGACTGGAGCACCTCTCTTATGAGGAAAGGCTGAGAGACCTGGGTCTGTCCAGCCTGCAGAGGAGAAGACTGAGGGGGGACCTTGTTACTGCTTACAAATATCTGTAGCGTGGGTGTCAGGAGGATGGGGCCAGACTCTTCTCAGTGGTGCCCAACGACAGGACAAGGGGCAATGGGCACAAATTAGAACACAGGAAGTTCCACCTGAACATGAGAAAAACCTTCTTTACTGTGAGGGTGACAGAGCACTGGAACAGGCTGCCCAGAGAGGTTGTGGAATCTCCTTCTCTGGAAATATTCAAAACCCAGCTGGATGCAGTCCTGTGCACCCTGCTCTAGGTGGACCTGCTCAAGCAGAGGGGTTGGAGAAGATGATCTCCAGAGGTCCCTTCCAACCCGAACCATTCTGTGATTCTGTGATAAAGTGCTAGTGAGAAGGAGTGTATCCTGTCCTCTCCCCTAAAAACTCATCTTCCTCTGAACTCTGCTACTTTGCTCTTCATTTTGTGCCTGGTTTATTACCCCCTCACGCTTTGCTCCTCCCATTCTGCTCCCTGGATGATCCCGTCCCTGCTGCAACACTCATATTCTGTCCTGCTATTCTGCAAGCCCATCTTGCCTCTGAGCTGTAAGCCCCTTCCTCCTTTCCCTGTATTATTTTAATTCCTTAAAATTCCCTGTCTCTCATCAGCACTTCCAAGACCATTACATTTCCCATTCTTTCCACAAGTGTGTCTCTTTATCTCTACATAAAAAGGCCTTCTTTTGCGGACCACAAATATGCTTCTTTCCAACCCCTTCTCTTCACCAAGACACGTACTCTTTCCTATTTTTACCTGATGATTGCTACTTCTATGCCAACCACTCCAGCTTCAGTTCTTCCATCTTAAAATTATTTCCTGTCTTCTTCCATTTCCTGAATACTTCACTCTCCTACCCAACCATCTCATACTTCCCCGTCCCTCAGGCTCGCTCTCCTCTTCCAAACCCAGCCCCAGATTCGCCTTCCTACAGGTCCCTTTCTCTTCTCTTCTCTGAGATTTCCTCCAAGGCCTGCTCTCACCAGCTTTTCTCCCAGCCATTTTTCCTCGCTGCCAAAACCATAATTCCACCTGCAAATCTCATCTTGCTTTAGCTCGCTGAGCCCTTCCTCACTCACGCTCATCTTTCTTCAAGCCTTTTGCTGGTGCAAGGCCAGCCAGGACATTTAGTAGCTCATATTAAGAAGCATCCACTTCATCAGTCTCAAAAGGAGGTTGACAAAGGCTTCTCCAAGGGTAAGTGAGTCACTGTTTCTCTGCCACTATTTTATCCCTATCTACTCTAGGACAGCTCATTTAACAAACAAGCAACCATACCAGGGGATTTGCTCTGCTGACACCAACAGCAAGCAGTAAGGCACAACCAACAGAAAAAGAAGGTATTATGATGGTAATATCAGATCAATACAGCATTTTGCAGACCTTTTCTTTTTGCTTTAGAAACCCCATATGTTCTCATAGCGTTGAATGTTTCATGTGTTTTGTTTGTCTTGATACACCTCTAAGCCCCTCCAGCTAAACTGTAAACTTTGTGCTTCAACAAACCACACTAAGTGGGTTACTAAAAGTCGATTCTGCTTAAATTTACATATTGCTACAGCAATTACAAAGGATGTTTCACAAATTGAGTCAACAGACTCTGAATTTTATGGTGGGACAAAGATAACAAGCAAAAAGACACCAGCAAGAGGAGGCAGTATGCCAATATAGGCTATGAAGGATGTTTGGAGGACTCACCGTCTACATTCAAAAGAAACTGGGTTCACAACTCAAAAAAAATCTGGTAAAAATAATCCTAATTCAGTGGATTAAAACAGACTACTTCTTTATACTGATCTAATAGCATTCATGTGTTGTTTCCATTCAATGAAAAGGTTTAATCCAGTTGCGCTCTGTGTGTGTACAAATACGGGTATTACCTGTTTGAAGTGACGGAGCAGAATCTGGTGCCACAGCACTTAACACTAGCAATTACTAGTCAAAACCCAGGATGATTACTGGATTTGCATACAAGTTGAAATAGAATCAATACTTTCAGGTTTACATACTGCAGGGGAAGCTTGCTGGACTGCAAGAAAAAATTTCTTTTCCTGTGACAAGTGCAACAAATTGAATTTGCCGATCCATGATGTCCTTTTTTTGCGTGGAGCTTTGAGATGCCATTTTTACAGCCAGTCAGGGTCAAGATGAACCATAACTGCGTCTCTGAGGATGGAAGATCAGTCTGCGGGCTGCATTCCCAATAAGGTCAATATAATAAACTCAAATTAAGGCAGTGGGCAGGAAACAGGGCTACCATACCTCAATTCTGACATAGCCTAAGGCCAAAATAGTATAGCTCAGGAGGCGAGGAGGATTTAGTAACACTGGACACTTCTCTTTTCCCAAGAAAAGTAATTTAGCACCATCTAGGTTTACCTAGCTTTGGACAGTGGTCTTCTTGCTAATGATTTCTGGTGACATGTCAGTGATATCAGTCACAAGGACCGTGTTTCAAGAGGAAATTAATTCTCTTCTGGTCTCTGCTGCTGAAGGCTGCATCTTCCCTGAGTCCCCATCATGTTGCTCTTCGCTCTTCTAATCTCTCCCCAGCCACGAGCTCTTCCAGTTTCTCTGAAGCTCTGCTGATTCGGAGTACCAATGCAGATGGAGGAATATCTCCCTAGGGAGAAAAGCCAGCTCCCAGTTTGGAAACAGAGCTAATTTTCAGATGTCCTTCTTTTTCCCACACGAGGTAGGGGCATCCATTCTGCCCCTTCCTCCTCCCTCTGAGAATACAATTTTTTTTCTGTGTCAGAAAATAAGCATTAATAAATAAAGATAATCAAATTAATCCTTGTCCTAGCTGAACCATCTTGCAAAACACAGCAAACTGCTGCCTCTCAGGGAGTGAAATCAATGGCGGGCTTGTATTTCAAGTAATACTGTAAATGTTAATTTTCCTATGGGGTTTTTTGTGTGTTGAGGGTTTTTTTTGTTATAAGAAGAAACACAAAACAACCTTGAGATTTAGGAAGAAATATAACATCTTTTTGGACTTCTAGTTTCAAAAACAGCTTTTCCACAGAAACCCACAAGTGCCAGAGCTAACAATTAGAACAGTGTTTGAAGTCAGCGATATCTCTTTGGAGAAAAGTTATATCCAAGTTGCTTTTGCACAGGGAGTTTATAGCTGTCATTCTTTTCTCTTCTTTTCTCTTCTTTTCTCTTCTTTTCTTTTCTCTTTCCTTCTCTTCTCTTTCCTTTTTTTTCCCATTTAGGTGATTCTCCAGCTCTCCCTGTTCTTCCACCCCCACCCCGTTCTCAGGAAAACTGTGCTCATAAATGAACATCCTGAAGATCCTAATGTGAGCCTCTGCGCTAAGTCTTGTTTCAAAACTAGGGACTCCTCCCACACAAAATAATTACAGCTGAGGCTTCTTTTTTTAACCCAACTCAAAACCACAAGTATGAGGAACTAGAAGTAAGCCAGCACCACTCCTTCATCTAACACATCTCCTTACAAAACATCTGGAAGGTATTGCATAGCTCCAGCCAGCCCGAGTCTACAGAGGAAATTTTTTTCTCATGGGTCCCAGAGGACTTGCTTTCTGTGCTAAGTCTGCATCAGCTACAATCCTTGTCTACAAATCAAGCTGGATTTGCTAAAAAAAAAAAGAGAGAGAGAGAAAAAAGAAAACCAAAACTAACAAAAAAATTTCCTCCATCTCTCATCATATCTTCACCTCATGTCCTTACCTCACCTCATGCATTGGCTTTCTCAGGGTTGGAGGAAAGGGTCTTGGTGTTGGTGAACGAGGGCACCTAGGCGGCTGGGTGACCTGCTGCCTTTCCCTTCAGTGCAGCTTCGGCACACAAAACACTCCTTCACCAAACAAGGGTTCAGAGAAAAGCACCCAAGCGTAGCCGGGGCGGGGCTTGACTGACTGAAGAGGTGATGAACCTTTCCTTCATCTCCCAAGCCCTCTCCTGGCTGCTGGGCCTTTGGAGGAAAAAGGGGTCTCTGGCACAGCCGGCCCATGTTAGTCACGGGCAGAGGGCACAGCTGGACACTATCCCCGGGGCGATGTCTGGCAGCAACGGGCCAGGAGGGAAGCACCTGGCAGATGGTATGAAAAGAGGCAGAAGCCTGAATGAAGGGAGCAGACTTGATCTCGGAGAAGCAGAAGGGCAGGAAGCTTAGAAATCCTTGATGCCACAGTCACTTTACGGAGTGGAAATGTGTTGTTAAGAGGAAATGTATCTTTAGTCACGAATAAATACATAGGTCATATATATTTAAAAGCATGTAATGCCAATTTCCGAGACAAGACAAATGGTCCCCCTGCTTTCTGCTTTTGCTTGGCCTGGGTGACACAGGCAGGAACCATTTTTATGTCCCTTCCCTCTGCCAAATTCTGACTTCCATTTCTCTTGATTAGCATCAGAGTCAAGAAGAGGTTTTGATGGCCCATGTCTTCCCCGCATCCTGCCCACACTCACTGCTTGACTCCTCTCCTCCCTCAGGTGAACAACAAGAAGGTTGTCACACTTAACAGCAACTCTTACAAAAAAGCAGGCTAACTGTGGTTCCCAGTCTACAAAATTAAACCCCTCGCTTATTCTCTAAGCTTTCCCACTGGATAAACTTGGAATGCGACTGTACTCAAAGTCAGCTACATAAACACCTCACTGTCCAGCTCCATGCTCAGCTCCTCACCAAGGCCAAATTAACAGTCATGCCCAATTCTGTTTTGCATCAAGAAGACCTCTTTACGGTGCTGAAGGGATCTTGCAGTAAGTGTCAGTGGTGGTTACAAGGGGATAGAAGAAAGTTATGTTTCACCTCTGATGGTGCCTTTCTTATGTGCCATGCTGCAGGGACGCATTCAATTTTTCCAGACAAGTATTTCCATGCGTTGGCTGTCAGCATGCCCGGACACCTCGCACAGAACCTCCCAAGCTCTACAGCTTTTCCTCTGGAGGCAATGGAAATATCCCAAATACACCAGTCCCCAATACCTCGCTGTGGGGTTCAGGGATACAGGGAACAACAAAATGGCGTCAAAATTCAGAGTTCAGGCCATCCCTGAATAGACTCTTCTGAAGAGTTTTCCATCTTTTTTCATAGCTGGAAACCAACACATTTCAAATGTCAAACCAGACGTGTCACTGGCTACTATAATGAACCAATTCCTCACTGCTTTATTCCCTGCACCATTTGTACGGTCCAAAACATGTATAAAAATACTATTTTGCTGTTCACAAGTTTGTTCCAACTTCCCAAAACTGTGACAGACCAAGTGCTAAAGTACCAGAAAACAGTTTTCTGACTAAATTTATTACAGCAGAACTAGACTCACATTTCCAAGTACGGTGGTTTGAAAATACTGGGGGTATTTATTTAAAACATGAGAAAAAACAGACCTCAGTGAAGTGCAAGTATTAAAAATAGAAGTCAGACTTTTAAACTATTTGTAAAAACTATGTCAAGCAAACAGTGACCCCAGGAGCCACAAATATTGAAGGAAAAGCTCTTGATGGTCCTGGCAAGATGAATTTGAGGACATTTATGGGGACAGGGNCCCCCCCCCCCCCCCCCCCCCCGAAACAATAGATCAGAGCAGAAATCAGTGTAAAGTTTCTATAAAAAACTTGCTTTTTTTTAAAACTCTATTGCTGATGGTTCGGATAGGCTCCTTGTTGCACATGACAGGGCAGACTGTAAGTCCATTTAAACTCATGGGAAATCAGGCACTCGTATTACCTACCACAGCCACTGTCTTTCCACTGAATAGTGAAACATACCCTCCTGACAGTACTTCCTCTGCAATACTTTCCATCTCTTGCCCCCAACCCCTGCTAGTAAGAGGATAACGTCTATAATCTTCATTTTTCAAATACTGGTGATCTCTTCATTACATTTATCAATGCTTGTTGCACCCTGGATCAAACGTCACGAGTAAATCTGGACTTGAGCTATATGTGTGGCGGAGCCTGGTTTCTGTAATGGGCTCACCCAAACCCAGTTCTTCTCCAGAGACTGCATCATTTCCTGCTCATCTTGTTGGGTTGCATGCCCAAGTCTCTCAGTGCTTTTATGCATTGGCTGCTTCTCAGTACAGGCAAATGGAGAAGTGGAAGATATTGCCTAAACATGCCCTCCTAGCTCCTCTTCAAGTCCTGAGGAGGGGTTGGCTGCAGGGTTGGTTTCTGCCATGGCCTGAGAGAATAGTAACAGCACGAGGTTTGTCCTTGGGAGCCGAGTGGCAGAGGACACACCAGGGATGCCCAGCAGCTGTGCCCAGTGCATGGCCCCCAAGGGCAGGGACAGCCCCCTGGGCCTCCTGGGCACAGGGACTGCCTCGGGGCCAGCACCCCAAAGGCCCTCCTCCAAAGCATGCTGGGCGGAGGGCCGGCGGGCAGGGCTGCGCATGGGGGGTTCCATCACCCCCATGTCTCAATGCCACTACCTGGCAACGCAGCAGTCACAATGCCTCAGGGCAGGATAAAAGGGAGCATCCTCCCATGTCCCACTGCCAGAGATGGCCCGGAGGCAGCCCAAAGACATCTGAGAGGAAGTCCTTGAGGAGCGAGTGGAATNGGGGGCATGTGGCCACTCTCGGAAGCCCCCGAGATGGCTCCAGGTCGAGGGGGAATAGGGCTTGGGCATCTCCTGGCAGGCCTCACCAGCCTGTGGGACGAGGAGGCAGGTCTTGCTCACATGCTCAGGGAATAGCCGATCGCCAGCTCTGGGGTCAGGAAGGAATTTTCCCCCGGGGCACATTGGCACTGCTCCCCGGGGGTTTTTTGCCTTCCTCTGCAGCACTGAGCATGACCACTTGTCAGGGCTCCTCTGGTCCCTTTTGGCTAGGTTACTGCCTGCTGCTCATGCACCACGAAGATGGCCTCTCGTGCCCTGCAGCTAGGGAGAGGAAGGCTTTTTCTCCCCCACGGTGGTCTAGCAAGTGTCCCTGGGGGTTTTTGCCTTCCTCTCCAGCATTGTGCACAGCCCCTTGCCAGGCCTCCTTTGGGCCGTTTGGGCGAGGTGCCTGCTGCTCCTGCTCCACGAAGGTGGCCCTCGTGCCCCGCATCCGGGGGGAGGAAGCTTTCTAGACTCCCAGGGTGGGACCCCAGGGTGGCCCCCGGGGCTTGCTTCTTGTCCTCTGTAGCACTGAGCACAGCCCCTCGTCAGGGCTCCTCTGGGCCCTTTTGGCTCGCTTCTTGCCTGCTGCTCTTGCACCTGCAAGGCGCCGCTCGTGCCCTGGCTCCCTCTGGCTCTCTTGCCCATTGCAAGTTTGGAGCGGGAGCCAGCTCTGCTCTTCCCTTGGCTCTGTTGCCCCAGGGGTTCTTGCTCGTGCAAAACAGCCTGTGCTTGGAAGGCCTCCAGGCTTGCTGCCCCATCAGGAGCTGCCACTTTCCGGCTCTCCCCGTGTGCAATACAAGCCCAGGGCACGCACGAGAGTGCTTGTCATGCATCACTGGCCAAGAAGCACAGCAGCGGCGCAAGTTTTGGAAGGCAAAAAGTGTGCTTGTCATC
>WAAD01017998.1:17908-34425 GCA_013389945.1 Fregata magnificens | reverse complement strand
TTTTTTTTTTTTTTTTTTTTTTTTTTTGATGGAGTAGAGTCTACAACTAGTTAAGAAATAATCAGCAGAATCTCTGCCTTTCAACCTTAAGGGCATACTATTAGCTGCAGTAAATATTTAGGAGTTTAGACATGACACTAAAAGGGTAACAAATTAATTCTGGCTTACTTTCCCCAAAGTAATAATGAACAAATTCTCAGTAGTGTCCTAATCTTACCGTGGAGGTGATAAAATGAGTGTCTCATGTCCATGCGTTATTGTTTGAAACTGGTTATTTAAGTGTTGATGTACGCACTAAAAGTAAATCGAACTGGTGAATTGCATGCAAAGTCGGTATCATTCCAATCATATTAACAGGAGAAATAGTTATAAGTAAAAAATCTTAGCAAGATAAACACTCATTTAATAAAAGTTAAAATATCACAAATGAGTTAAGTACAATTTTATTGAAATTTTAAATATATCTCTGTGCCTATGAAATTGATGGAACAACAGTGATTTCTTGCAAACTTTGAGGAAAGTTAAAAAATGCAAGAATGTAAATATAAATGACTCAGGTGATCATAGATACTAGTGGCTGATTAATTGCTTCCCTTTAATAATGGGCTTTAGAAGATTTCTGAGAAGAGTAAAGTCTAGTATTTTGGGAGAGATGACAGTAACTTGCATGTTAGAATGTTGCAAAACCATGTCGTAAAAGAATTAAGTGACTTGTTTTGAACAAAGTTCAAAAAAATCTCACAAATACTTCTAAATAAAAGCTGTATGTGTACTTGACTAAAATACTGATAGTATTAAGTAATTTAGATCCTTTTACCGCATAATGAATCATAGTATTCAGTAATAAGAATTAAATGAGAGATGTAGTCAGAGATTCCCAATCTCAGACATTAGGAAATCAGCAATTTCCAAATCAGAGTTTCTCAGGCTCTGGTTCATGGAGTTTAGGATCTGCAAGTTTCTGGAAAAGGCATATGAAATAGAAAACAAGATAGAATCATAGAATAGTTTGTGTTGGAAGGGACCTTTAAAGGTTGCCGTAGTCCAAGGCCCCCCTGCAATGAGCAGGGACAATAGTGGCTTTCAATTTAAGATTTAGCCTTTAAGTCAGTATGTACGGTGTGAAGTTTTGACTGTGGACAATTACCTGTTGCCTGACAGCATCTGCTTTTCCTAACTTAAAGAATATATTCTATATATTACAGAACTTTATAAACAGATTAAAGCTTTAAATTTATGTTTTCAGACAGATGATACTGACCGGGTGTGTGGCATTTGCCCGACACGTTGGACCAACACGTGTAGAAGCTGAGCTTTTACCACAGTGTTGGGAACAGGTAACTGATTATTTTGTGCTTTATGCTGGAAAATTAGTTAAAATTTCATAAATGTTGAGTTTTATTTGTTTGAGGGGGAGGTTGTTTTTGTTTTTCAAGGAATGGCAGTTAAGAGTATTTTTCAGAAAGGTATTTGGATGTTCTTTGTCCTTATTATACATACTTTTATATGACATTAAAAAGAACGCAGAAGCAGGAAATTTGTCAAAGACCATCTGGAGATTCTAGTTACCTGCATATATCTGCATGTTTGTTGTATTGAAATGTAGATGTGCACATTTTCATCATTAGTGTTGCCTAACCTATTGCCAGATAGGTGCCTCTATAATTTGTACTGTAATTTCCAGACTTTTGGAAATTCATTTTCATTCAAAGATTTCATTCACTGATTTTTATATTGTATTAAGTCCCTGAAGCAGTGTCCGCACTTCAGCTAGTTTAAATTCTTAAACAGAAAATTAAAGATCAAAGTAGTCAAAAATAAGTCCCCTGTAGATGGGCATGATGTTATACCTGTAAGATCAGCCTGAAGATTTACATGTGACTTCTAGAATCACAGTGATCTTTTCCACAGATATTCTAAATTAATACAAATAACTGAACAACCAAACTGAAATGCTCTTACTGTTTCATCTGAGGCATAGAAACAGAACATGAGTTCAGGTGAAAATGCATGGTATTTTGCTACCATAATGAAGAAAAGGGAGTTCATCATTGCCTAAAAGACAGTGAATAAACAAGCCATGACAGAGTGGTAATGCTTGCTTTGATGGCACAGTCTTTCTGGTCTGATAATTGTCTACTGTTTCTTGCATAACGCAGCCATCTGTGTCTCACAATAAAGTCCAAGCTTTAATAGTCTTAATGCTTTCTGACAGTAGAAGTATGTATTATATGCAGCATTTGTGCTTACATGTATGACTGATATGTCTATTTATTAAATGAAGAACTTGTGGCAATGGTAGTTGAATACAAAATAAACCACATTTTGTTTTTTTAGTCCTTCTCATGAAATTTAAACTGTGTTTAAAAAAAAAAGTCGCACCTCTGTAAGAGCACATCTTCATCATACCAGTTTCTTGCTAATTGCTAGTGCAAAAGAGAAACCAGTCCAACTGTAACAGTACAGCATATCAGGCTGCCAAGCCATATGTCATCATGCATTTATTTAATGCAGTTTGCCAGACTTTGTTTGCAGTACTGAAGCCAGGTCGTTATTTTCTCCAACAAAATACCAGCTGAGTCTCATTGTCACAAGACTGAGTTTGTAGAAGGAACTCAAAAATACACATCATTTTCTACCTTTTCTGAGTAGATGCTTTAATCATGAAAGCGTTCATGCAGTTGGTCTCCAACCAAAATCTATTTACAGATGCAAAGGACTGGGCCCTTAGAAGATTCAGCATTTTCATCCACATCTTCTGGAGCTCAGTTATCAGGCTAGTCTTTGTGATCTTTCTACTTGCTCTTCACAGATGGAATTTGGTAGCTAGCTCATCTGAGTTTAGATCAAGTCTCTGTGAACAGTAAAAGTTCCCTCAGAACTAGTGACCAGTTAATTGGCTTCCAAAATTGTACTACTGCTTATTAAAGACAAAAGGAGAAGAAATGGTAATAAACATTTTACAGTTATGTTTCTTTCCAAGGGCTAATAATCTTCCTTGAACACAAACCTTGCAGAAATTTGAGTCTCTCTTCCTCCAGTGTGTCAGTATGTCTTTGCAATATCAGAGGTGATATTTATATTGCGTTGCCAGTTCACCTAAACCAGTTGAAACTAGTCTTTGCTGTTTCCCTCAGGTAGGCAGAGCTCCAGAAAGCAAAGTCTATCTCTGTTACCAGTAGGGAGTTTGCATTTTGAAAAATGGCACATAAGTCAAAGATACTGTAGGTATTAAAGCAGCCTGTTGCATGCCCATAATGTTTCTCATCTATGAAATCTCCATACTTCCAAAAAATATTACAGGTGCCCTACTGATGAATGAATGGAAAATAATGATAGACACACTCAAAGAACATTCTCCCATGCTTGAGACTTCAGTTTAGTCCTGAGGCTCATGATTTGTTCATTTGAGTCTCTTTCAAATGATCTTTGCCACACATCATTCTTGAGAGAGTTCTTGGTGATTTCAGATCAGAATAGTGAGAAAGTTGAAGACATTAATACTATATCAGTGGTCAGGTACCATTGTTCAGTGTGCTGTGGAAATAAAGTCGAGGTAAGAAGTTATCCAAAGTTGATTTATTACTATGTCTTCATCTGTAGTTTCTCCTAAGCCAGTAGAATTGAGAGAATCACAGAATGGCTGAGGTTGGAAGGGGCCTTTGAATGTCTTGTAGTCCAAGCCCCCTGTGTAAAAGAGTCAACTAGAGCAGGTTGCTCAAGAACAAGTCCAGTCTGGTTTTGAATATGTCCAAGGATGGAGGCTCCAAAACATCTCTGGGCAACATGTTCCAAGTTTTGGCCACCCTCCCAGTAAAATAGAATTTCCTGTATTTCATTTCCTCTTGTCCTTTCATTGGGCACCTCTGTGTTCTTTACCTCTCTGCAGATAGGTACATATATTTATACATATGGATGAGATCCCTCCTGAGCTCTCTCTTCTCAAGACCAAGCAATCCCAGCTCTCTCAGCCTCCGCCCATATATCAGATACTCCTATCTCTTAATCATCTTCACATCACTGCACTGGACTTGCTCCAAGACGTCTTTGTCTCTGTAGCTGGGAAACCCAGAACTGTACACAGCATTCCAGATGTGGTCTCACCAGTGCTGAGTAAAGAGGGATAATTACTTTCCTTACCTGCTGGTGATGCTTATGCTAGTGCTGCCCAGGATACCATTGGTCTTCCTTGCTGCAAGGAGTGTGTTGCTGGCTCTGCTTGGTGTCTGTCAGGCCCTCCAGGTCCTCCTCTGCTAAGCTGCTTTCCAGCCAGTTGGCCCCCAGTCTGTCCTGGTGCATGGAATTATTTCTCTCGGGTTCAGGACTTTGCACTTCCCTTTCTTGAGCTTAATGAGGGTACTATCTGCCCATTTCTCCAGCCTGTTGAGGTGCCTCTGAATGGCAGTACACCCATCTGGGTATATCAACTACTCCTTCCAGTTTTGTGTCATCTGCACACCTGTTGAGGTACATTCTGCCTTGTCATCCAGGTCATTAATGAAGATGTTACACGTTTTCATTGTTGGCCCCAGAATCAACCCTTGGGATGCACTACTGGGGACTGGCCCCCAGCTGCAACATTTTGAGCCTGTGATTAGTTCAGCCAGTTTTCTGTCCACCTTACTGTCCTTACGTAGCCCAGGCTTCATCAGTGTGTGAATGAGGATGTTACGGGAAACAGTGTCAAAAGTCTTGCTGGAAGTCAAGATAAAAAATATTCACTACTCTCCCCTTCTTCACTGAGCCAGTCATCTTGGAAAGCTATCAGGTTGGTCATGCATGGTTTTTCCCTATATAAATACATGCTGACTATTCCCAACCACCTTCTTGTCCTTCATATGCTTGGAAATGCTTTCCAGGATTAATTGCTCCAACACCTTCCCAGGAACTGATGTGAGGCAGACTGGCCTGTGTTTCACTGGATCATCTGTCTGGCCCTTCCTGAAGAAGGCAGTGACATTTGCTTTCTTCAGTGCTCAGGAACATCCCCCATTGCCACAACATTTTGTTGATTGTCAAGAGTGGTCTTGCAATGACATCAGCCAGCTCCCTCAGCACTTATGGGTGCATCCCCATCAGGGCCCACAGACTAATGTATGTCCAATTTGCTTAAATGTTTCCTAGCCTGATAATTCTCTACCAAAGGTAAGTCTTCCTTGCTTCAGACTTCTGCATGGGTTTTAGGGACCTTGGACTATTGAAGGCAAGTCTTCCCAGTAAAGACTGAGACAAAGAAGGCAGTGAGTACCTTGGTCTTTTTGGTGGTAAGATGGTTATCTTACCAAGGCTATATACCGCATAGCGAGAGAGAGAGAAATAGTTGCACCACATGCATATCCTATTTTATCTGACAGGATCAAACTATTCACATTTCCCTCTCACCATTTTACCCTAGAATTTTTTTATTCGCAAAGTATATTGAAACATATCACATGTTTCATTGTACAACCATTACACTGGCCATTAAAGCTGACTCCACCAGCATGCAAACTTGGTTCCAAAGTGTCAGTGTTAAATTTATAAGGCAGAATTTTTGAATGGCCTTTGAGTGGAAAGGGTGGATAGCACAGGATCAAGGGACTCTTGGGAATAGGAGCTGCTTTCAGTCACGTTTTAGAGGCGTGACATGTTTATGCTGGACTTGAGAGCAGAACTTCAATAGCATGCAAGTACTTTTTGGTTTAGTATGTGTGTCTTCTTTTGACCTCGATTGCTCAGCAAGACTTAGGCAGCTATGCTACACTGGTTGGCTTAGAGCGCTAGAGGGCACTTGTGCAGTTCTTAGAGGAATGGTGCTCGTGAAGGGCTACACAAGACAAAATATTTCATGACATACCAGCTCAGAAGTTATTCATATTCTTTAGAGTACAGCAGCCCATACACTGCTTTCCACCCTTCTTTTCACTGCATATACATACATGCTTCTCCAATTCTTCTCTTACTATAAGCTCTATTTTATAGGACAACTAGAGAAGGCTGTATCTGCCTTGCCTTGATGCCTCAGTGCAAGAATTTGAGGCTGCTAAGTACCCATATGCGACTTCTACAGACAGAGTCAATGTTTATCTAACAGCTGCAGACGTATCCCTCCGTTGCAGTTCATTCTAACCACATTTTGAATACTGGTTACTGCAAAGCAAATAGCCATTCTGTTTTTCTTTACCAGATCAACCACAAATACCCAGAGAGGCGGCTACTGGTGGCAGAATCCTGTGGAGCTCTAGCACCTTACCTTCCAGTAAGTATTAATACTGACTCTAAATACTTTGCTAGTGAAAGCAAGGTGAAAATCTGATGCATAATGTAAACATCCTTTATAATTTTAAATATTCCCAAGTGTGCTTGTTATGTGTAGACAGTCACATTGTCTTCTACTTTATATCACACGTGAGATTCAATAAATCACATTAAGAAGGAGATAGCTTATTATAAAGGAATACAGGTCAATCTAGTTATAGAATGTCTTTAAAAACAGTATGTTCTGAAAAAATCATCTTTGGTTCAGTAAAGATGAAGTAAAGATAGTTAGGACCAATTAAGGAAATAATCTCTGAAAAATAATTGGCACCCAATAATAGAGTTCTTCAGACACTGGCATGTTACATGAAGAGTGCTGCCAGTCAGAAGAAAAATGAAGTCAGTGGCAAACTTGAATTTGAAGCTTCAGAGAAAGAAGAAAATAACCCAAATTAAAAGCCCACTTCTCCAATTTAGCAATGCAGTGATAAAAGATTCTGTTTTAAGTCTAGACCTATAGTTTTTTGCTGTTAGTTACATTTGGTTCCATATGAACTAAAGAACTTGAGTTCTGTGCTTAGTAGGACAAAAGGCTCTCTAATGAGCCTACTGACATTTTATATTCATTCATCTTCTGCTGTGAAAACTGAATGTGTAATATTCATAAAGGGATCTATGGTTGGAGGAAGGGATTTTGTTTGTGAGCACTAATAGAAGTGCAGATTATTTATTAAAATTGATATAACCCTACATTTCTTGTTTCATTGGATTTAACAAGCATGTTTCTTGTTTACAAACAGAAAGAAATTCGTAGTTCATTAGTACTTTCCATGCTGCAGCAAATGCTAATGGAAGATAAGGCAGATCTGGTACGAGAAGCTGTGATCAAAAGCCTTGGCATCATTATGGGATATATTGATGATCCAGACAAATATCAACAGGTATAATTTGGTTTGGGTTCTGTAAGTATAAAATGTCTTCTATAGTTATTTCATGAATAGGGGGATGTATAATTTCGCGTATTTTATTAAATCTTTCCAGATACTTCTAAAAATTTTGATGGTTTGTATGAATGTTGATTTTTATTGTATCACCAAGACCAAAAAGAAAACATATACTTACAAGTATCATTAGAACCTCAGGTAAAAGCCTTATGCAGAAGCTTCCCTAATAATTCATAATTTGCTTTCAAGAACATACCACTTCATTGCCCACCTGCTACTATTAGCCAAGTTGATATCATCACTTGCTAACAGACGTTTGTCTACTGCAACAAAGCCTACTTGTAGTTCAACTTAGTACTGCCTAATAATGTTTTAGATAAGTGAAAATGAAGAACTTCTAATCCTGTCTTTGAGTTTTTGAAGGCAGAGTGGTAAAATGTGTTTGTATTGATTCTGATCTGACTGTAGAGAAATACTAGCAGGATCATTGAACCACCTACTGTTTACCTTTGTAGATGTGCTGGGAATATCTATTGAAAGGCCTCCATGTACTACCTTGTTTTATTTTCATTGGTGTAAAGTTTTAAAAATAGATGATAATCTTCTTCTAGTCTGCGTGTTTTGTGGGGGAAACTTGAGCATAAATTTTAGGAAAATAATTACATTCTTTATTGTCTTTTGCCAGGGCTTTGAACTGCTGCTTTCAGCTTTAGGAGACCCTTCAGAACGTGTAGTTAGTGCAACACATCAGGTATTTTTACCTGCTTATGCTGCCTGGACAACAGAACTGGGAAATTTACAGTTCCATCTTATACCTACACTGCTTAATAAAATTGAAAAATTGCTCAGGGTATGTGTTCAGCTGTTTCTACACTGGAGAATTTTCTTTGTGTCTTTACTACATATGCAGGCTTTTTTAAAAAATAAAAAAATGTAAAGAATTGCTACTTAATGTTCTGGGGGGGAAAGATTTTCTGGAGATTCTTGTTGTAACTCCATACCTTTTACTTGTCCTTTGGAAGAAGGGGAAAAAAAAACCAACACCAAAACCCTAAAAACCAACCATATTCTTCTTTAACAATGTTTTGCTTTAAAACCCAATAATCAAAGCGCAGTTCAGAAAACGCTTGGGGCTGTGACCAGATCAGTGTTATTCTGAGTGCATTTGCCCTATATTTAAATTGTTTTTAAGTGTCACATAGTGTAACTTTTAATAAAGTGCAATTTTTATTAGACAAAAAAACCCAAATAGAATTGAATGGTTTAGTTAGGTTGTTTGCAATTATGAGCCCGTTTCTCTGCACACTTGATTTGGTAGATATCTGGAAAGTTTCGGAAAATAGTGTATCTCAACTATCTAAGACACTTAACCAAGATGCGTGTTTTCAGAGTAGAGGTGACTAGTTTAATCAGTTTTTAGGTGCATTGGTCTCTGAGACCAAGGATTCACATTTCCAAAATGTGCTCAGAAATGTTCTTTCAGAATATCAGTATGTTCATTGATATGAACTACTAAATGCCAAAGGCTATATTGCTTGAGTCTTTTGAGTAGAAGTGACTTAAGGGTGACAAGGGGATTTGTATGGTGACACAAAGTAAGCTTGTGGTTAGGATAAATAACTGTATAATTTGTGTCTCTGTGTAGAAGCTCATCACAGATTTGTTGATCTCTTGCCAGGGAATACATGCCTAAGCAACAGATCATCCAAACTGAAAACTTTAAATGTCCTGTTTGTTTCAGGAAGGAGAACATGGCTTGGATGAACATAAGCTCCACATGTATCTGTCTGCTCTGCAGTCGCTGATTCCTTCACTGTTTGCACTGGTGCTACAGAATGCACCTTTCACAAGCAAGGCTAAACTTCAGGGAGAAGTACCACAAATAGAAGGTAAATTATTAATTTCTGATATGTGGAATTTTTTATAAACTTAAGTATAATTCAGTGACAAATCTCAAATTACTATTAACTACAAAGCAAGAATTTCAGGAAGTAGTCTATAGTCCACATTTACTTGGGATTTGTGTGTATTTAAACATAAATGTAAGTTGCAGAATCTATGTGTAAACTTTAGAGCACACTGTCTGTACAATAATGATTTAAGTTTATGTCTCCAAGCATTTTTTTTTCCTAATCCACCTGTTATTTATGTTGTATTTTCATATATAGCAAGTACAGAGAAAGAAATTCAGAGAACCTCTGTCATGTTGTAAATTTTCTTTCTTTAATGTTGCTGAGTTGACAAATTTTTTTTTTCTAAAGGCAGGTTCCAACATAGGAAGATTTGTCTTGACTTTGTCATGACTTTTTTTCTTTGTTCTGTTTTTCCCTTTTTGGGACAACATCTTTCTACGTCCTTTCCTCCCTCTGTTCCCACTTCATTCCTATGAAAGAAATCAGTCTGACATGAACCCTTATCAGATATTTAACTAATTACAAATGTCAGCTTATTGATGCAGAAGAAATATGTAAATTGTGAATATTTATGAAATGATTGCCAATAAAGGAGAACTAAATGGTATCCTCTTAGATTTTTTCTTCTGTATTTACTTAGCAGTGTTACAGACAAAATGGCTTCTTTATGCCCAGTCAAATAGCTTTATGTAATCCAATGAGAGTCTTGCAATGAAATACTTCGTTGACCTAATATTGTGAAAAATTATTATTGTCACATAAAATATTATGTGAAAATATTGTGAAAAATTATGAAAAAGATACAGTTTTGCCTTCTGACTTGCCCTATAATGTTTTTTCATATTGGTGTCCCTTAGCAAATCCTTAAGTAATGCTTCCTTTTTCCTCCCATTTCTATGCTTGAGAGACCTGATTACCACAAAAAAAGTTTTTATTTCATCTCTCATTATTTCTCTCTACTTCTTAAAAGAAGCTTTTGAGAAAGCAAAGCAATCCTTAATTGGACTTCCTAAAGGTTTCTGAAGAATTTATTTCTACTAATAGCTAATAATAGCTCAAGAAGGCTGGCCTCAGTTTCAGTTAACTCTTACAAAGAAAAAATTTTACGAATTGGGAAAAATACAGCCTAGTACAGATGCTTCACCAGCTGTTATGTATCTATCTACTATCTTAGCAGACTGAATGGCCTCATAGGGAAGTTATACTTAGATCAGCAATTCTAGCCTGTAGAATGTTTTCTCCTGTTACAAATACTTTTTAAAGATATTATTGGTAATACCTGCCACATGCTGATAATAGCGCTGTGTGTGAAGATGCAAAGAAAGGGTAACAACTTTAAAGGAAAATTTAGAAAGTAGCTAGTGGTATGTTACTCTGTGATATTGATGTGAAAATGTTAAACATGCCATGGTAAAACGAGTTCAGCTGACTTGTCATTTGAAGATGAGCATTTTTTCCCTGAGTGGCTACTACTTAAATAAGGAATTCAAAATTTCAGGCTTCAACCTGGTCTGACAGTTTCTTCCTCCGCAGAAGTGGAGGAAAAATCTCATGTACTTTTCACTAATCCAGTAGCATTGCAGGAACTGCAAGCTTGCTTTCTTGAGTTTTGCAGTAGGAAAGATGATGTTCTTGTTGCTTAACTTCATTGCTGAATAATTTTAAGTATGCTTAACATGAATTGAGAATAATAAAAGCAATGTTGGTGTAGCAGGCTTTCAATCCCCAGATATTTTAATGGTCTAGAATTTTTTTGAGGTCTTGCTTTTTACATGTAAATTATTCTCTTCTAATAATTCAAATAATTAAGGAGTTGGGGGAGGGAGTGGGGAATGTCAAAAACTACTTCATATATAGAGGTTGGAGCAGTTAAATGATCAAAGTTTAGCAATAGAAGTCAGGAAACCTTGCCTGCATGTCACTCTACTGTAAATCTGTGGTGTGTTCTTTGGGATCATAGAATGGTTTGGGTTGGAAGGCACCTTTAAAGATCATCCAGTCCAACCCTTCTGCAATGAGCAGGGACATCTTCAACTAGAATAAGGTTTCTCAGAGCCCTGACAACCTGACTTTGAATGTTTCTAGGGATGGGGCATCTACCACCTCTCTGGGCAACCTGTTCCAGTGTTTCACTGCCCCCATTGTAAAAAATTTCTTCCTTATATCTGGTCTGAATCTACTCTCTTTTAGTTTAAAACCATTACCCCTTGTCTTATCGCAACAGGCCCTGCTAAAAAGTGAGTCCCCATCTTTCTATAAGCCCCCTTTATATATTGAAAGGCCATAATAAGGTCTCCCCGCAGCCTTCTCTTCTCCAGGCTGAACAACCCCAACTCTCTCAGCCTTTCCTCATAGGAGAGGTGTTCCGTCCCTCTGATCATTTTTGTGGCCCTCCTCTGGACCTGCTCCGACAGGTCTGTGTCTTTCTTGTACTGAGGACTCCAGAGCTGGACGCAGTACTCCAGGTGGAGTCTGACCAGAGCGGAGTAGAGGGGCAGAATCACCTCCCTTGACCTGCTGGCCACACTTCTTTTGATGCAGCCCAAGAAATGATAGGCTTTCTGGGCTGCAAGCGCACATTGCAAGCTCATGCGCATTTTTTCCATCCACCAGTACCTGCAAGTCCTTCTCTGCAGGGGTCCTCTCAATCCCTTCATCCCTCAGCCTGTATTGATACTGGTGATTGCCTCAGCCCAGGTGCAGGACCTTGTACTTGGCCTTGTTGAACCTCATGAGGTTCACATGGGCCCATTTCCTGAGCTTGTCCAGGTCTCTTTGGATGGCATCCTGCCCCTCAGGTGTGTCAACTGCACCACTCAGCTTGGTATCTTCTGCAAACTTGCTGAGAGTGCACTCGATCCCACTGTCTATGTCATTGATGAAGATATTAAACAGTACTGGTCCCAACGCAGACCCCTGAGCGACAACACTCGTCGCTGGTGTCCATCTGAACATTGAGCAGTTGACCACTACGCTCCAGGTGCCACCATCCAGTCAATTCCTTACCCACCAAAAAGTCCATCCATCAAATCCGTATTTTTCCAATTTAGACAGAAGGCCGTTGTGGTGGGACTGTGTCAAAGGCCTTACAGAAGTCCAGATAGATGGCATCCGTAGCTCTTCCCTTGTTCACTGAGGTAGTCACTCCATCATAGAAGGCCACTAGGTTGGTCAGGCAAGATTTGCCCTTGGTGAAACCATGCTGGCGATAATAATTCCATAATCTCCAGGTACTGGCGTTTTCTCTTGTTAAGTGAGGGTTATGTAATCTCTTCAGAGATGGATTTAACTCACTGATTTTTAAAAAGCAATTTGATAACCTTACACAGAAGGCACTAAAGAGTTTCAGACTTCCTTAGTTATCTTTACTGACATCACCTCCCAGGTATTTTCATCTTCTTTTGTGCATGATCGCTTGTTCTCTGCTATTACAGTCACTAGATTTCCCCGACCCGTATCGCCTCTTCAGGATGTGGCCATCATCATTGGAAGCCGTGAACAATTAGCAGTGTTGTTGCAACTGTATGACTATCAGCTAGAACATGAGGGTACCACAGGCTGGGAGACTTTGCTATGGGTAGTCAATCAACTGTGAGTTAATTTGTATCTTATGATCCCTAATTTTAAAATGTGTCAAAATTAATAGTTCTTAAGCATGATTATGTTTAATAATTATTAAACATAAGAATTTTAAGTATGATTGTGTTTAAGAATTATTGAAGAGGAAAAGATTGGATTTTTTTGGGTGTGTTAACTTTAATTTTTTAGGTATTTTAATACTGAATTGACTTTGATTTTATTCAGAAGATACCAACTATCTAGCAGAAGGTGTAGGTAACTACTTGCTCAACAAAACTGTTTCTTCCATCTTTGCACTGGTATAGTCAATTCTCTGTTGAAGTGAAGATTGTTGTGTTCTGAGTATCTCATTAAATACACTGTTCTGCAGTAACAGATGTTTGCAAATATAGGTCAGACTTTTCTGGTGCTTAAACCCTTGCTTTCTTCAAGGGTCAGGAATTGTACAGAATATGTAGATGAATTTATTAGAACCAATAGTGTTGTGTGTGTATATGTATATTTATTAATATAAACAGTAAATCTATACAAATATAACTGGAGAGAAAGAAAAGATCAGAGTAGTGTTTAATATCCTTTTGTCTCCTGATATTTTTAGGCTACCACAGCTTATAGAAATAGTTGGCAAGATCAATGTAGCATCAACTGCCTGTGTCCATGAGTTCTCTAGATTTTTCTGGAGACTTTGTAGGACATTTGGGAAAATTTTTACAAATGCTAAGGTAAGCTATTACCTTAAATATTCTANCTATATTTGCGTGTCACACTGATGCTTTTCCATAAGTACGTTTAGACCTGCTACTTTTAAACCTCTATTTGCATCCTTTTGATTTCTGTTGTTGACCACTTTGGAATGGCCTTCTCATCTTGCCCAGTGAGGAAGGATTTTTTTTTTTTTAACTGTATTCTTCATATTTGCTTTGTGAATGTCATAGAGAGTAGGAGAGATCATCCTAATTCTAGTGATTTAACAATTTTCTTTCTTCAGAACAACATACTGTTCAGTGTTTGTGTTGTACATAAGTACTCCAGCCTGTACTTGATTGGAAATTTAAAATGAATGCTTTCCCTGCCCAAAATATTTTCTATAGATGGTATCTAAACATTTTTGTCAAGGAAATATATCATTTTTTCTCAATAAAATAACTTCTGAATATAATTCAAAAATATTTTAAGGGGAAATTATAAAACACGAGAGGATTACCTAAAGATAAAATTACAAAACAGGGTTAGCATTATGTGCTGCCTCTAGAGAGGAGATTAAAACCAGTCTCTGGTCTTTGAAAGTCCCTCCTGTAATAAAATTGTTCTCATACTGATTATCACAGCTATATTTTGGAAGAGAGCACTTCATGGACAGCAAAGATATAAAACAAAAAACATTTTTTTGTTTTTACATATAGCTTGGTAAAAATGTAAACCCTAAAACCCAACTAAGCATATTGCCAAGAGACTTCCAACTTTTGGTATCAGGAGTGCTAAATACTGCTACCTCAGTGTGGGTAGTCAATAGAAATTTTTGTTCTCTTATGTCATACTTTCGATTTTCATAAAAGATGGTTATTCCTCTTAAAGGTTTTTTTCTTTCTGTACCTTCAAAATGTCCTTTTTCTGTTGTGAGGGGTTTTTTTATTCTTAATTTTTTCCTAAGATAATTGATACTGGTAACAGGTTTTCTTACATGGGATTCATCATCATTTGTATAGGTGAAACCACAGTTCCAGGAGATCTTAAGACTGTCTGAGGAAAACATAGGTAAGTAGCTTCTTGCTCAGATGAATAAAAATTGATCTTAACCACAACTGGAAAAAAACTGTCAATCTCTTGTTCAAATAACATTTTCAGTCTGCAGTTCTCAAATTTGTCATCTTTCTGAACTGTTGGAAATCTAATCTTAATCTGAATGGAACACCCTGAAGTTGTAGATTGTGTGTGTGTGTAAAGTACAAATAAAATCTCAAATCCAAATACCACTTGAGCATTATTTTAGCACATGTGTGCTTGTATATGTGCATATATATGTGTCTAAATTCTTCTTGTATATATAAAAAGGTGAATATATATAATACTTATAATATGCACATATAAGCCTACCATATATATATAAAAAAATATATATTACACATGCATACATGTATATTTAAAACCTAAATTCTTCACTGTGTTTCATTAGATTCCACAGCAGGTAACGGAGTGCTAACAAAAGCCACAGTTCCCATCTATGCAACAGGGGTCCTTACATGTTATATTCAGGTGGGTTTGTTTTTCTGTTTCTTTGTTAAATGTATAATAATCTGCAAAACTTATTCTACCAAAAAACCCTTAGTGTTTTCCTTGAAAACTTAGTGCTCTTGTGCTTTGAAGATAGGTAGATAAGTGGGCAGCTGTAAACACATTTAAAAGCAAAGTTTTCTAGTCCGGTTGTCTACTATGTTTAGATGATAGTCATCAGTGTTAAAACCTGAATTCAGTAAATCTTAAAATGACATCTGGCATCTTCACCACTGCTAACTCACAGACATTGACAGCTGCCATGTGCCTCTATCAAAAATATTGTTTTTCTGTAAATGTTTTTTTGGCCATTTAACCGTGACCCCTGCAAACATAATTTTGCAAAATTTACTGAAACAGATAAGCAGGTAAATTACCATTCTGGGCATAGTTGGAGTCTTAAAACTTTAGTGTTACGTAGTACTAAAATAAACACTCCATAAATAATACTACCTAATCCTCCAATAAGCAGCAGTTACGGACTGGCATATACATAGCTTACAGGAAAAAATAAAAACTTTATCATCTCACAAATGTTTAGTGGACTGTGAGCAATCCCAAACTGTCAGGAGTCATGAAAGTGCTTAAGTACTCTTCTTAAAAATTTCTTCAGTAAAACAATTTGGGTAATTTATGCACGAGTATGTGCTTAGTGGATGAAATACAGAAATACAGTCTCTTCTTGTGTTTGCTTTGAAATGTTCTTGTTCTTAAACCACAGTTTTGAAGTTCATAGGAAGATTGTTAAAGGCTAAATCTAGTTTATTCTCGTTCATAGTTTGTCTCTTCCACAGCTGTAGGTCATCACAACCACAGCAATACTTCTACTACATTCAACGTTGTACGCTCTTCTTTCAGGAAGAAGACCGCAAGCTGTTAGTTGGATTCTTAGAAGATGTAATGACCATGCTTTCACTATCCCATGCTCCTCTTGATAGCCTGAAAGCTTCCTTTGTGGAACTGGGGTAAAGAATATACCTTGGAGTTGACTACATCTAAATACAGTAGAAGTTTTTATTAAAAGCTGCTAATCTGGCTATAACTTTAATAACTGTGCTGCTTCGGGTGAATAAAGGGTATACTTGCTTTTTTTTTCCCTTGGTGTTTCACAAAATTTAAACTTTTAATCTCTGGATTAAAAATGTAGTGGTAAAAAAATTCTGAAGTGTAAAAAAGAAACACCAAAAACCAAACAAAAAACCCTGCAAAAATCAGTCATTGAGGATAAAATGGAAACTCATTTTGTATTTTCCATACTATTGTGATGTGTTCTAGATATGTATTTGCATTCAGTTCAGTGTCATAATTTATTGAAAATTATATTCTTAAAGTTTCTTTAAAAAAATGACCTTCAAAATGCAACATATTTTCTAGACAGTAGCATGTTGCATGTCCTTCAGAATGAGATAAATGTTATATATCCTTCACAAAGGATAAATGTTGGAGTATTAGATTTGTTGAGGAATGGATTCTTGAGACTACATTTTGTAGGCGAAGAATGTATTCAGGGTTTGGCAGTTTTCTGGGTTTTGGTGGGGCGGGGGGGTTTTTTGTTTTTGGTTTTTTTTTTTTT
>WAAD01017998.1:4497-16315 GCA_013389945.1 Fregata magnificens | reverse complement strand
CTTCCTTACATATATATACATGGCAATACGTAAATTTGCGAAGTCACCTGTGTAAAGAGGTGGTAATAGTTGGTTTCACTTTTGGAAGATTCCTTCATTCAAGGAATTTCTGACATCTCAGAGGCTGCTGAATGGCAAAGCCCAGTGATTAGATAATAAGATAAAGAGTATGTCACCTGCAGGACAGCTATATGAGAACTATAACGATTCTGAGCAGCGCAGCGGTCTGTACAGCAGCACAGAGACTGCCTTTATTTGGGCCTGCCAGACTGCGTTACCAAACCTTTACAGTCTGTTAAGGATTGGAAGGACGCAGAAGTGATTTGGAGCCATTCTACCGCTTCTCTCCTTCAGGGGCAGGAAGCTTTGTGCTACCATTTTTAAGGTGTAGTATGCATAAGTAATGATCACGCATTGATCTAGAGGAATCAAAACAGGATAAAGTTTTGTGTTGTCTGTCTCACTGTAACCTTACATGCTGCTACATGGCTTTGCTCATCCAGCTGTTTTTGTTACTTCTGTGTTAATGTTTTCAGTCAGTAGTTTCCCATTTGAATGTTGATGCAAACGGATTTGATTGCTGCTGGTTTGAACATGAGGTGCATAGATGAGTTATAAGCTTTGGTCTGTTTAGGTTCAAGGCTAGGAACACTTATGTTCAGAATGACACTTGAATTATAAAGCAAGTTTTGTTTTCTGTAAGACAGAATGATGCTGTTTAACGTGCTTTACCATAATTAGAAGTGTGGCAGCCCACATAGTCATGAAGCTGAGATAATTGTCAATTGTTGGCTAATTATACAAATCCCAGCATTTTTTCAAAGCACTACATTACCTCTAGGCTTTTCTCAAAATTAAGAGTAGGAAAGAAAACTAGAGTCCCTATTTGTTCAAAATTGAAAATAGTAAGCATTCTCTATTTTAATCAATGGGAAAAATGATAAATCTGTATATGAGAGTAAGATCATAGTAGTCAAACAGTGAGCTACGTCCTTAACAGCTGTTTGAAGAGTAGCCCATGAGCTCAACACATCAGCACTTTAAGTTGTTGCCACTGTAAATAATCATGAAATGTATTAATGTTAGTTGTGTGTAGTTGTACTGACATTCCTAATACTTTCTGAATAACAAGTATAGAAAGTTGCAGCTTTTCCGCTCCAGGTGCTTTGCAGCAATAATGCATACGTTCTTACACAGCTTAACAATTCTCTCCCCGTTCTTCCTTCTCCAGTTATTATCTGTAAGGCTGCAATATGTTCAGTGCATGTGTGCACCTGTGCATGCATGCACATACATGCACACACAAATATTGCTTAATAAAAATAACTGCTTTGTATAGAAGGCTTCTGGAAAGTCAGGTTCCTTCCAATCTTTCACAATTTACTTTGTTTTAAATTCAGATTTGGTAAAGCAGGAATGCTCAAACAAATAGTAGAATGTTACTTAGAAGGTGTAAATATTGCCTGCTTTTAGTACTGCATGATATACTGGAAGATACTGCTTTCCCCATGCCCTATGGATCTTGCATGTTCTCTTGTTACACTGCTGGGGGGAAAAGCGTAGAATTTAGTTTGTGTTCATGATGTAATTTGAGTAATGAGAGTATAGCTAAAAAATAAAAAGACATTTCAAATTTCTCACAGAAACTACTGATAAGCTTTTTATGTTTGTCTCCTGAAACCAGCAAATATATCAAGACTTCCTTACATGAGATACAAAATGGAAATACCAAGGCTTTCCCTTTTTTATTAATGCAAACAAAAAAAAAAAAAAACCTGTTTTGCTGAATATGGAGAAAGTTTGGAACTTGTCATTTTTGAAAATTAGTAGGTTTTCCTATGTAGAAAACATGTAAAGGGCATCTGCTACATATGCAGCAAATGTATGCTTGTGTATAGCTACATAAGTAATGTAAAAAAAAAAAAATCACCTGGGAACATCTAAATTCAAACAATTTCCACATATTTATGGGTAATAAATTTCACTGTGTTCTCAGTTTTTAACATTTGGGATGTATTGCAACAAATATATCTCTTCCTTAGTTTGCAAAAAGACTTGGTGAAATACATTTCATGGATAATCCAAGCATTCTCCATTTTTCTACCTGCCTAGACCAGCAAGGGAAGCTTGGGAAGTTTAGCATGCATACTGCTTGGATGGCGGTTAAATCTAAAATAGTCCTGAATGACTTTGAGGAAAGCTTAGTGGCTTCTGGGAAGGTGCTGTTTGTCTCACTGTAAAAGATCTGAAAGGTGTCACTCAGTGCGGGAAAACTACACGTATTTGGCCTAGCTGAAGTCATCTATTTTGCATGTGACGGCCACCTACTATGATAAATACCACTCCATTGAGTTAGGAACAGCATTTAGATTAAACTGTCAAATTGAAATTGGCATCACTTTAGTATTTAATTATACGTAATTATATGTATAATTGTAATACATAATTATATTAGTATTTGCATTATAATACATAATTACTTGCTAAACTTTTGAGAGTTCAAGTTTCAAAACTAGCTGAAAATAGAGAAAACATCATCGTATTGTTGAATTTGTCAGGTTTGTGCTGATTGCCAGCCCACTTCAGCTTTCTTCATGCCTCTGCATATACGAAGCACTAGTGTAGCAGTATTTGCTTAGCTTCTAATTTTGGTTTGCTTTTTGTGTTTTTCTTTCTCTCTCTTGGTTGTGCCATTCTTCTTCCCATGATACTGTGCTCGCTCTTTCCGTGCATCACCTGTGATACCCCCCTGCTCCGACCATTCAGCTGTTGGTGAAGGGGGTACATGAAACTCTGGTAGCTCAGAGAGTTGTTCCTGCTCTCATTACTCTCTCCAGTGACCCTGAAATGTAAGTTTCCTGACTGTCTTATATACCTAGCATCCCTCTTCATACTTAGGAAGAAATAACCATCAGTTCTGTTTCTTATTCTAGCTGAACAAAAATTGAAATAATTTTAAACAAATGGAACTTTTAAATCACTTATTTGTAATTAAAAAGGTTTACTGCAACACCTAGAACTAAACTGGATAAAACTGCTGAATGAACTTTAAATAGAAAACTTAAATCAATGTCATTTAATTTTTATGGGGTTTTTTATATTTCATCATACTCTCAGTTTTGAATTTTGCTTACATCATTTCTAGAAGAAAGCTGGATATTAATATGTTCTGTAATGCTGTCAGCTTTACGACTGCAAAATCAAATATCGTGCATTACTGAAATGCAAAATAGCTTTGGCTCTACCTAATTTCTGATAGACAACTGTAGTACTTAATTTCCTGGACATTCTGATGTGATATTTCTTTCAAGCTAAGGAAGGATGCTTTGCTAATCTCACTAACAGGTTGTTACTGATAAACGCTACAGCATGACTAGTCTTAATCGTTTTAATGTCTTGTGTGGGTGACTAAACCAAGAAAAACCCCAAGAGTCTGCCTGCCCATCCTCAGTCACAGCTAACCCAGTTCTTCAAGTTTACCAAACCGTTTTTTATTGCATGTTGACTGGTTTACAGCTGACTCTTCGAGGCATGACTGAAGCCTTAGTTGACAAGCGGGTTGCTCCAGCCCTTGTTACCTTGTCCAGTGATCCTGAATTGTGAGTTTCAGACTGAGACCTTGAGTTAATCCTGTCTGTCTTTCCTGGTCTGCTTTTTTTTGTTTTGTCATTGCTAGAAATTAATGTAACTTAAAGTACTAATTTTTTATTTTTGCTTTATTTTTTATTTTATTCTTAATGTTTAATACATCTTAAAGACTCTGTTTTTCTATTGTAGTTCAGTAAGGATTGCAACAATTCCTGCTTTTGGGACCATCATGGAAACTGTTACTCAGAGAGAGGTAAGACAGCTGTTGTCAGGCTGTTGTTTTTGTAGCATCAGAAGTGGGTGATTCTTTTTATAAATCCAGAAATCCAGTAATTTATTAATGAACTTGGAGGGGGAAAAAAAAAGCAGCTTATAAATTATTTCTTCCTTTGTTATATCCTCTTCCAAAATGCTTTCCAGTTTTTCAATGGTTTTTTTTTTTTTTTTTTTTTTTTTTGAACAAACCAACCCTCTTTTAACTAATAAAAACATTTCCTTCTAAATATCAAACCAAACATAAACAAAGAAAAACAGATATGTAGAGGGGGAGGCCTGT
This sequence comes from Fregata magnificens, assembly GCA_013389945.1. Classification (NCBI taxonomy): domain Eukaryota; kingdom Metazoa; phylum Chordata; class Aves; order Suliformes; family Fregatidae; genus Fregata; species Fregata magnificens. The sequence continues at coordinate 12,171 of WAAD01017998.1, read as the reverse complement.
GCTAGAAGATGGGAAATCCCATGCTCAGAATGTTTTTTAAAACATTCTTCAATACAGTTGAGAAATCCAAGTCCATTATTTCCAAATAAAATAGCTTTACTTTAAATGCTAACCAAAAAGTCATGGTGGGATTCAGTTATCTCCACATAAGTATATTGTACCATTTTAGATGCTTTAGAGTGTCGTGCTTGGCTTCCAACTATTTTAGAAGGGCACAAGTGTCTTGTAGTTCCTGTCCTATCTGCTGGTTTAGCCCATGGTGTCCAAGATGGCATTAAAAGACATCATAGTGGCATAACTGAAATAATCCTTGAGGATAATATAGATATGCAATTCCTCTTTGTTTTTTAAATGATGAAGCTTTCGTAATATATCAGACTTCTGAAAAAGACACCCAGGATTCTGCTGTAAGCAGTAGAAATACTGTATTTTGTTTTATATAATAACAGTACAATCAAATTTCTTCTTAAAGTCCTTGCAACTTTTTGCAGAGCTTGCATTCTTCCTGTAATTTCAACTTATTCTAAAAGAATGTGTTTGAGGAAATGTGAGTAAGAAGTCAGTGATGACTCACGAGTACTTGGAAGATGGATAAGTTACAATTTTGTAGCTTGGAATGCGTGCCTATAATCAGTTTGCGAAGAATACTGTTTTGTTACCACACAAAAATTACTGTATCCATTGCACTAATTATAATAAGCCTTAGAGTAGAGAGGTGATAGCGCCTTCCAAAATGTATCAGAAAATGTTATTTTTACAACTTTGAATGCAAATTAAATACTTACATTGTCTTAGATATACTTGTATTTTAAGTTTTTCTAGCCTTTACTTGAAGAAATCTTTTTAATTCCATTGATTTTATGATGCTTGCTTTTGCATCTCTGTCTTCTGCAGAAAATTTTTTGGCATACTGATTACAAAAAAAACCCCCCATGAATTCAGTTCTAATTAAACAGGAAAACTCCAAAGATATTAATAGTAAGAGGGAAATTTTAGTAGCAAGTAAAATGTGAGTATCAAAACCAAGGAAACCTCAGGAGGAGAGACAGGCTATGTGGAAGCACTGTCTATAGTTAAAGATAGATCAGATTAAAACACTGTTAACAGTCTTTAAAATGTAGAGCTGCATCGAAGAGCTTGGAACATCCTGTCAGCAAAAAATGTAAATTAACAGAAGGTCCAAGGTTTATCATCTGAAATATGGAAGATGATAGTCACACTCTGAACTGACCATAACAGTTTCTAGCATCTTCATTCTTTTGTGTACTTTTTATTTCTCTGGGAATATTTAAGCTTCTGGAAAGAGTAAAAATGCAGCTGGCATCTTTCCTGGAGGACCCTCAATATCAAGACCAACATTCTCTACATACAGAAATTATAAAAACATTTGGAAGAGTTGGACCTAATGCTGAGCCCAGATTTAGAGATGAATGTAAGTTGCATCAGTGGGAAGATGCAGTCTTCCTGTTTCTGTCCCAAAGCTCATAGTACGCTGGTTATATTTGGGGGTGGGGGGGGTCCCTGTCTTTACAAAAAGTTTGATGAAGACTCTTGTTTTCAGAGTTTGGTATGTTCCAGTGTTTAAGTCTTTGCTAATATAATTTTCACTTTACCTAATATTGCTGTGTATATAGAACACCAGCACACAGTGATGAATGATTTCAGAGCCGGAGGGGACTAGTCACTTTGCTGCAGAGCAAATTTGAAGTTGTCTTTTTTTGAGTTACTTGACATGTAAAATGTCTTCCTCTGCCCCCGCTCCCCCATTGCTTCACCCCCTGCTGGCATATATATTTCAAGTATTCCACACATCTTAAATGTAAGTGCATCCCAGATTAACAAAACAGCTTTTTTTTTTTTTTTAATGGTCCTGAAATGTAAAGCACATGGAAGAGCAAAGTCGATTTTTAACTGTCTTAAAGATACTTATAAACAAAACGTGAGGAGTTACCATGCCTCCCAACTGCAGGCATCTCGTTTAGCAGGCTAAACTCATTAGATAGACTTCCTCTATAGTCAGTGAAGATTTCTCACAACGTGCATATCTCTGTCACTAGCTTATCAGCTTTATTTATTAAATAGAAGCATATTTTAGACAGCTTTAGCAGCAGGAGAGTAATAGTGTTGCAAAATATTTTCTGTAAACTGTTACTCTTTCAAAGGTACTCTGAGGTACCTTTTTATTTTAGGTGGTAAATAATAAAATTATTATTATTATTTAGAATTTTTTATATATAATGTGATATTGTTATAATAAATTATTGTTAAAGAACAAAACCACAGTTTTATTTCAAGTTTTGAGTTGATCAGTTAAATCCACAAGGGCAGGCCTATCTGCCATGAAATGGCAAATAAAAGCCATTATTCACAGTTCTTACTCCACACTGATGTGTGATGCTTCGGGTGCCTGCAGTTGCCACTCAGCAACTGTGTAATGCTAAGCAAGTCTATGGAAAGCAATTTCAAATACTTATTGCATTATTTACTTTTACAGTTGTAATTCCACACTTGCACAAGTTAGCCTTGGTCAACAACCAGCAGTCTGTGGATTCGAAGAGACTGGATATTGCTACCCACCTGTTTGAAGCCTACAGTGCTCTTTCCTGTTGTTGTATCCTTTTTTTAGGGGAAGTTTAGCTGATAATTCTCTGGTGGAGGGAGAAGATTAATACTTGAGAAATAACTAAGTTTGTGTGATGCAAATCATGATCTGCTCAGTATAAAGAAGAGGTTTTCACAGAAGGTGGATGTGTGGTGGGTTGACCTTGGCTGGATCCCAGATGCCCACCAAGCTGCTCTATCACTCCCCTCCTCAGCAGGATGGGGTGGGGGGTGGGGAGAAAATAAGATAGAAAAAAACTTGTGGGTCAAGATAAAGGCAGTTTAATAAAGCAAAAGCAAAGGCCACACGCAGAAGCAAAGGAAAACAAAAGATTTATGCTCTACTTCCCATCAGCAGGCAATGTCCAGCCACATCCCAGGAAGCAGGGCTTCAGTATGTGTAGCGGTTGCTCCGGAAGACAAACATAGTCATAACGAATTACCCCCCTCCTCCTTCTTTCACATAGCTTTTATTGTTGAGCAGATGTCATATGGTATGGAATATCCCTTTGGTCAGTTTGGGTCAGCTGTCCTGGCTGTGTCCCTTCTCAAGATCTTGCCCACTCCCAGCCTACTGGTGAGGGCAGAATGTTGGTGAGACAGCCTTGATGCTGTGCAGGCACTGCTCAGCAGTAGCCAAAACACTGGTGTGTTATCAACACCTTTCTAGCTGCCAGTACAAAGCACAGCACTATGAGGGCTGCTATGGGGAAAATTAACTCCATCTCAGCCAGACCCAATATAGTGCAATTGATAGATACTTTAAAAAAAAAAAAAAAAGCTATGAAAACAAAGCCCTTGATCTTAACCAGTAAATTAACAAAAAATATGAAAAGAATGGTGTGGATGTATGAAATATATAAAGTTAAGTATGTTTAAGATCTTTTTTCTTTTTTATTAGTCATGAAGTGCCAAATGCTGTTCTGTTTTCTTGGGGTTTGCTGCTGTAGCTTGTCCCTGTGTTCAGTAGAATAACATTATCAGGAGACAGAAAAAAAAAATGGTATAATTTCAGAAGACAATCCTTATAATACCTTAACATCCTGGGTTTTAGTTATTTCGGAGGATTTAATGGTCAATCACTTTTTACCAGGACTTAAGTGTTTACGAACTGACATGGAACATCTCTCACCAGAGCATGAGGTGAGCAGCTACGTTTACTGAGTATGAGATGCAGGTGGCAATAAAAGTTGAAATGTAATGGTATTTAAAACCAAAAGTTAAGGAGAGCTACTCATAAGTGGTATCAAAACGTAGCATTGAGGGGTTTTTTGATAAGGAATAGGTTACAGGATTTAAAAAACAGTAAAATCTTTTAAAATTTATTTCTAAGCTGAGGACCTCTGCAGAGAAATGTTCAACTGTCAGAAATGCATGTAGAAACACAGATCTTTGTAGACTGCAGAAAAAGGAGGTGTTTTTACCAACTGTATTTTCATCAAAACAAGGATACACTAAAATCAAGGGCCACAATATATCCAAGGAAATGCAGATGAAAATTGGTGGAGTGCAGGAGAGAAATGATAGGCAAGGGTGAGGAAAGCATAGTCCTGAAATACATAGGATGCACTTCATATCTGGAGTATTGTGTCCAGTTCTGGGCTCCCCAGTACAGAAGCATGGACCTACTGGAGAGAGTCCAGCGAAGGGCCACGAAGATGATGAAGGGACTGGAGCACCTCTCATAGGTGGAGAGGCTGAGAGAACGTGGACTGTTCAGCCTGGAGAAGAGGAGGCTCAGGGGGGATCTTATCAGTGTACATAAATATGTGAAGGGAGGGTGCAAAGAGGACGGAGCCAGGCTCTTCTCAGTGGTGCCCAGTGACAGGACCAGAGGCAGTGGGCACAAACTGAAACACAGGATGTTCCCTCTGAACATCAGGAAACTTTTTTTTTTTTTACTGTGAGAGTGACCGAGCACTGACACAGGTTGCCCACAGAGTCTCCATCCATGGAGATATTCAAAAGCTGTCTGGACACAGTCCTGGGCAGCTGGCTCCAGATGGCCCTGCTTGAGCAGGGGTTCAGACCAGGTGACTTCCAGAGGTCCCTGCTGACCTCAATCATTCTGTGATTCTGTGAATTGTAAAAAGCAGATTATAATAAGCAGACAGGACAACATGGGAGCTAACAAGATCTTCTCTGGTAGAAGGAGCTTACAGAAAGTAGCAAAAGGGAAGAGTTAGCAGGAAAAGCTGACTTGAGAAACTTGAAAATCTTGGCCATATGTCTATGTACTTTTTTGTAAATACTTGAAGAGGATGAACACTAACAGAGATTGAAACACATAGATATTAAGTCAGTAGCTGAAAACAAGAGATGTAGTTTAGTTGCATGTTGGGAAAATCTGGACACTATGAACATTTCAAGTGATGGTGGAAAAGATTTAATCAAAATGTATGAAGGAACATTTTTTTGGTTTTGAAGGTTAATACGGTACTTTCATGGATTACTTTGTACTTGAGAAAAGTAATTATTTTTCCTTATGTTTGCAAAAGTGACTTAATTGAGGCAACTGTATTCTTCTAGGAGTTCTTATACTTGGTAACAAAGTCCTTTCTTCCAGTTACATTTTCAGTCTAATTGCCTATAGTCTCATTCTTTTATTTGCTGTATATTATTATATTATTTTATATAATTTACAATATGTGGAACGGGGGGTGAATTAATTTGAGGAACTTTCAGACCTAAAAGGAAAGAATCTGACTTCAGAGAGCTGAGTCAGAAGGGACAGCAGTGACCTGAGTCAGTCAAAGGCAACAGAATTGCACTTCCTTACCACAGGCAGCACTAGAGGACATCTGGCATAGATGATACTCTGTATTCAGTGAGCTGTATTGTGTTTTGGGAAGTCTAAGAATATACCTGAAAGCTGCAGTAGGCAAAAGTAGGATTTAGTTTAATTTTCTTTGTTCTATCATATTCACTAGTGGGATAACTGATACAAATACTAATAGTTCATTTTTGTATAGTAAAGGTTTAAGGGCATAGTCAATTCAAAAGATGCCCTGAGTTGGAACAAAAGAGCTTATTTGATTGAGTTTGAGTCTTGTAGCCAGAGAAGGAACGGAGGGTTTAAATAGGATTAAAAATAAATAGAGACAGCTCTCAATCCTCCTTTACCACATTCTGCATCACTGTGATTAATTGGCTTCAGGCATGATGCCAAGTGCTTTATTTTTCTAGCCAGAGAGAAACATGAATTTAAAAATATTTACTCCTGCTCCAGTGGGTTAGAAAACTCGCTATAGCTTTTACTGTAGAAATGGAAACCTGATGCTTAATCAGCTCCTTGCTGCAACAGGGTGTTTGTGGGCTCCGTAATAGAGACCTCTGCGGCCCAGTTAGTTCTAGTGTCTGTCTTTCAAGCCTTCTGTCTTCAAATTATGTTTTCTGAAGAAAATGTGATTTACTGTTTCAAATAGTTAGACATTTCCATAAACAGAATTAACCCTTTTCTCATTATTTTGCTTACTGTGGTGTTATTCATGATTCAAATGGCATATGTTACAAAAACACATTTTCTCATTCACAGAGCCTTAGCTCTTGTGGCTCTAACATCAGTACAGAGTTTATGCTCATCTTGGAAATGTAACATTTGTGGAATTGGCTTGTGATCCTGTCAGACAGCGTTTACTGCTTATCCCTCATATTTGCTTTCCTTTCATTCATACAAACAAAAGTGCAACTTGGGTGTTTAGCCAGACCCTCTCATCTTTAAAATAAACATTTCACAGTGTGCAGACATTTCAGATACTTTGCCAGCACTTCCAATTCTATGTCAAGTCCCTTCTTCCCCCTTCTCCACTTGCCTTCTATTTCTTTTCAAAATAATTGGATTTTGAGTTGCATGATACTGAGATATAATGGGTACTTGATAAAAATATTTAGTCCATCTGCAGTATTGTTTATAATACTTAAGCACCTGTTATGTCTCTTAAATGTCTCTAAATATAGTTACATCTCTAAAATATCTCTTAAAGGAGGCCTAAATGATTTCATAGTCAGTCCTATGACCAAACAAAGAGAACCCAAGGGAATAGGTGTGAGCAGTATGTGCAATATTGTAATGTAAAATTGCTGTATGATACCATATTTATACCTTTCCTCTGTTTCACCCTGAACTTTAAGGCAAATTAATTTGGGGAAAAGGGAAGAATTGCTCCACTTCATCCGAGAATTATGCAGCCTTCCCGGAAGGAGCTGTGCAGTGGATGGGGGCTCCATCCCAGTATTCAAATTATTCTGGGTCCTTGCTGAATTATTCTCCCCCTTGATGAAGCCTTCATATTGTTGATATTTGGAACATCTAGATTCAGATAGATGTACAAAAATGTAGAAGTGCTCCAATGCACAGGTAGAAATGCTAAATAACAAAAATTATGGCAACTGTGCTTAGAAATTTCTGTTTTCTTTTGCTACAGAAAGAAAAGCTTGCTTTTTCACTGGAATTCTGAATGCATTTCTCTTGTACCTGTGTAGTCTTGAGTTTAAGTACTTGCATAATATCTTATGCAAATGAAGGACAACAAATTTAGCAGTAAGAGTTGTAGTCGTGTTGGACTCGTACGCAGGTTTGAATGCTGCTTTCTGGAACATTCATGGGTATATAACACTTGCTACCCAAACTGTTTCAAATGTTGAAGTGTAATACTTTTGGAGAAATAGAGTGAACAGTGGCCCAGATCTGCAGACCGGGCCACATCTTATCAGCGTAATAAATTGTTTCAAAGGATATTTTGTGCTGCAGCTGTCTAACAGGGATTTTAGAAATTGAAATTAGGTTTTTTCCTTTATCNTGCAACTGTTTTGCCTAAGTGTTTCAAATGCTTTTGTTTTAACATGTTAAAACAGTGCTGTTGTGGGCAGGGCAGGGAGTTACATATCTGTCCAATGAATTGTATGATTTCTTTCAAAGCCTGCTATTGGGAAACATTATTTTTGGTATGCTGGAGAAATGTAAAATGTCAGTGTGGGGGTGTTTTTAGTCTTAAATATTCTGCAGAAACCTTTACCGCTGCTTAAGTAAAAAAAAAAAAAAAAAAAAAAAAAAAAAAACCGGGTTTCTAAAAA
>WAAD01017997.1:52338-65187 GCA_013389945.1 Fregata magnificens | reverse complement strand
CTAATTGTTGAGTGAAAAAGATCACCTGGTCTCTAAAAAATAAAACCCTGAAAAAACACATTCTTCCTTACCATCATTAATCATAATTCTCTTAAAATATCAGAGACTAATCCAGTCTTCCTTTGCATAATTTTGTCCTAACTGTCTAAAATTGCTTAATTTCTCTTTGGTATTTCTTTACTTCTACATGTAGCTATAGATTCATTACCATAGTCTACATTTTTTCCAGGTTTATTACAAACATTTGGAAGATGGTGCATACTTTTAACAGATCTAAGAAATCTAGTTTGTTTGGGTTACTTGTTTATGTTTTGAGTTTATTTTTGTGATTTTCCGCAGCACTGTGAGATTTTTCACACAGCTGTACTTCTGCTTCTGGGCAGTGCTAGCAGTGGTTGTATCTGCCTTGGCTTCTTAACAACTTTGATTTACTTTAATCCATAACCAGCAGCTGGCATGCCTATGTGTTGTGTTTTTCTTGTACAAGTCTGCTATATGCCTGCATCCATTTTTCCTTGGTCAGGCCATCGATCTGAAACATAAATGCCCACATGGAAGGAGACAAATCTTTGATAATACAACTCTGTTCTTTCAAAAGTAAATATTTCTCATCACGAAATAAGAAATGTTATGATTTTTTAGAATTTTATGGCATGTCCAGTTTAGAAAATGCGTATTTTTTCCTTTGTATAAAAGACTTTGGTAGATTTACATATACATATATGTAAAGCAAGCTACACAATCATATTTTTACATATGTATATCTATATGATTGTGTAGCTTGCTTTCTTTGTAGATTTCCATAGTGGAATCTAATGATTAGTAAATACAACTCAAGGCACAACCTTAACTCAGTCCAGGCTAGGTCCCAAAATTGCACGTGGTGGTGTCCATCTTGTTCTTATTCTAAATAAATGCTCTTATTTTTTTTCTAAAAATACAATTTTCTAATGCAGTCATTTTCTTAAATTGATGTAGATTTTGCTGTCTTTAGTTCTCTGCACAATACTGCCATAAACCAGACTGAGAAAGAGCTGGCTTCTGGAAATTGACTGAGAAAATAGTGTATATTGATATAGCTGTGAAATGGCTTTTTTCATCAGTGCACATCAGCCTTTCCAAAGGTGACTGAACACATTAACTGCTTTTACCCTGTGAGTCACATACAAAAAACCTGAGGCGCACAAAAATACATCATGTAACTTGGAAAGCTGAGGGTGTGAAGAGCTCTGAGAGAGATTTCTTGGTTCACTCTGACAGCGACCCTGACAGAACATGAATGCTCTCGCGTCGTATGGTACTGAGCTGCTTGGGCAGGTTGCATCTACAGATCCTGGAGCATTAAATGGTATTAGCCACTGCTGCTTCCCTTCCTCCCACAGCAGGAGATTTGGATGGCCCAGAAGTCCCCATACCAGCCAAAAAGATGCAGATAAAAATCTTGTGAGCTGGATGTGGCTCAGGAGCCACAGTTTGGCCTCCTTTATGCAGCTTGAAAGAACATAGCAATCGCATAAGTGTAATTGCTTTACGAGGCTTCATGGTGAATTTTTTCCAAATGGCATAGAATAACTGGATATCTTGATTACTGCTCTCCCACACAGTCTACATTTTCAACCAGAACAGCATCCAAGAGACTTACACAAACAGAGTAAAATATTTAGCTACTGTCTGCATCTTTGAAAATAGTTATAATCCTGATCCCAAAGCTGGTTGCTGTAAGTTAGAATTTCCTTAACACACTGTATCAGACTCACCAGACAGGAAACTCAGGTATGAAAGCTTTTCTTTCCATTGAAAATGTTGTGCATGTGCTAACTTTTTAATGGTTAAAGGCACAAGCTTCCCTGTAATGGAGTTGGCACAATCCATGAAAATATTGCAGCCTAGAAAAGCTCCTTATACACGCACCTTGATAGCTTAAAGGAACTCAACTGTGTTATCATTCTTTGTCATGTAATAAAATTATATAATTTAACACACAATAATCCACTTTTTATCATACCATATGTGAGACTGCTATTAAAAGACAAATTTTTTTCTCTAGCATCAGCTAGAACACTATTCTGAGAAAGAAAATAGAGATTACCTGAAGAACTCATAATTTTCTTACTAATGGACTAATGTATTTTCAGCTTTTGTTTTTGTATAAAATCCACTATTTACAGTGCTTTTGGGTTTCTCCCCCTCCCCCCCTGCTGTCTGCAAAATACACACAAGAGGTCCTCTCTATGTAACAATGTTTTGTATTAAAGCAAACAAAATATTGGAACTGGAAAAAATGGTGGATGTATTTTTAAAGAATTGAGTTCTGCAAAGACAGATTGTTCTCTTTGTCCTACCAATCTCTTTTGGGCTTCTGCCTGTCACTCCCAGGACAACTAAATCTATCTGCAACTCTTTATATGGACTTTGAAGTAGTACTCAGTATAAATAAAAACTAAACTTAATTCTGAACTCCTCTGAAATCCTTCATGACAATGGGACAATTTATGCAGGTTTAACAGAAATCCTTTTACTTACACCTATATTTGTCAACATTTTACGAATACAAGCTAATAGGCTTACATTTCCACATGAAGTGACAGGTTTTTTCGTACCAAATAAAACTCTACTTTTTGTCTAATTTTTTGTTCCTTCAGACTTTCATAACCTACTGCACTTTGTGGAAAATAATAACAGAGCAGTTTTATTTACATTTTACTAAAATGGTGTTTTGCTTTAGTTACATATTTCATAATATATGATGTAATATAGTGCTTTAATAATAACAAATGATACAATGGTACTGTAAGCTAAAGGTATTCAGGAAAACAAAAAGATCAGCCTCATTTTCATTAATGCAGCTGAAGGTTAATCCTATTCTGGTCATTTTTGCATCTTAGCTAATAGAGTATGCTAGTTTTAAAAATTTCAGCACTTAATATACTGCTTCACATATATCTAAAAATAAGAAGGAATAGCACAGTGTACACATGGAAAAAACCCCACTTCTGTGTTTTCCTCAAAGTGAAAATATTTTATGTCATGTTTGCAGAAGCAAAGACAGTTTTTTTCCAATGATTTAAAAACATATTTTTCTATCAGAATGTAAAAAAACCCAAATGGGCTGGACTCTTTTTAGTGTGATAGCCTGTGATGGAGGCTATGGTTGCAGCCTATTCATCATCTTCTCCTGGAGATATTAGGGAAGTACTTTAAAAAAAACAGAAGCCACTATGGAGATCTGGACTGCTCCCATACAAATAGAACAATTTTCCCCCTCTTATTCTATTCTTTGTCAAACACTTGGCAGTCACTTCTGGCTGTGTATGAACAGCACATGCACAGATCAGTTGTGCAGCACATATGATATAGATCCAGTGTATTTCTTGTCTGAACTGCCACAAAGATGATTAAAAGACTGGAGCTCCTCTCATAAGGAAAGAGATTGGGACTGTTCAGCCTGGAGAAAAGAAGGCTCAGGGGCATTTTATCCAGGTGTATAAATACCCAATTGGATAAATAAAGAAGATGGAGACAAACCCTGCTCAGTGCTGTCCAGTAATGAGAAGAGCAGAAACTGAAATACAGGGAATTCCATCTGAACATAAGAAATACACTGGAACAGACTGCCCAGAGAGGTTGTAGATCCTTCATACCTGGAGATATTCAAAACTCAACTGGATATGGCAATCTGCTCTACCTGACCCTGCTCTTAGAAGGGGAGTTGGACTAGGTGATCTCTACAGGTCCCATCCCACCTCAGCCATTCTGTGATTCTGTGATTTACAAGATGTAGTACATTCAGAAAAGCAAGCGTGAGTAGTACTCTGTTAATCAGCAACTGCAGAACTAACCAGGCATTCTTTGGGGTGGGGTGGAGGGGTGCAGGAAGGGGGCAGTCTTTCAAACTGGGAGTTTCCAGACAGGATCCTGTGAGCCCCTGCCTGAAAGACAGCACTAATGTATGATTAGAGCTGCATACCCTCCCTCCTTCCTCCCTCCCTTCCTCCCTCCCTTCCTTCCTNTAAAAACCTAATCTTTCCTTCTCTTTCCTCCCCCTCTCCATCTCATCCCCACTGTGTACTTGCTTCTCTCCTCCACTCCCCAGGGGCCCATAGGATTTCTCCAAGCAAAGCACTGAGTGCAAAGGACAAGGCTTCCCTCCAGGTTATGAAGTGCAGTGATTCTTGACTTCTTTGTTCTGACTTTTTTCCAGATAACCACAGGTTCAAAATTAGAGTATAGCCCTGCTCTCCTATCTCCTTCATCTCGTTGCCTATGTAGAGACAGCAGGTCAGCTGTCAACTTCTGCTGAGCTCTGATTCTCTCCTTATATTTTAAATCCATTTTATCATCTGCCTGACACTTTTACTTCTTTAACCTCATTTTTTATCTATTTTTTTTTTTTTTAAAAAGTTAAGATTTGCTGGGGTTTTGTCTGTTATTTATTTACAAAACAATAACTTTTTGCCTCTTAACATTTATAATTAATGCCATTTCTTTTGGAAATCCTTTTTGACTGCCCTAGTTTTTTGTACCAACCTGTCGAGAGCTGGTGGAAAAGTGTTTTCAAATTCTTTTCAAGGAGGAAAAGGAACAAATGTTCCAATATACCAACTATTTAAAAACAGTATTCAGACTTATGACATGGGTTTTCCTGCAATATTTTTGGTAGGTCTAGAAAGGATCTATAGAAATTGGCAAAGATAGGAACTTATAAGAAGGTAGTAGGTATGTTTCATTTATGGAAGAAAGATTAGGATCATGATGGGAGAAATAATGAATAAAGGGAATAACATGAAAGATCCCCTATCTGTACTTCTTAAGTATCACAAAAGAGCAACAAAGAGAAAAAGCAAGAGTCTTCAAAAAATAGGTTTTTTCCCTAAAAAAAGTGCAATTAATTTGTGGAACTCATTTATCTGCCTGTCTCTCTCTACATCTGGCTCAGTCTTTATCTCTGCCTCTACCCTCTTCCCATATCTTTATGTGTAAAGACAATAATTTAAAAACTCAAATATTACAATTCTTGTAATGGTCATACAGAAAGATAATCGACAATTTAGATTATACAAAGGCACAAAAGTGTATTCTTACTTTTTACAGTAAAAACTGATCAGTTAATTATTTGACATTAATTACAACTTACATTTTTAAATCCTTCTAATTCTGCAGATTAGGTGACTACTCAGTGAAGAACTGGCTGAAGGGCAGAGCTCGAGGAGTTGTAGTGAATGGGGCTACATCTGGCTGGCAACCAGTCACCAGTGGTGCTCCCGAGAGCTCAATTCTAGGCCCAGTTCTCTTCAATATTTCTATCAGTGATCTGGATATAGGAATTGAATGCACCATTAGGAAATTTGCTGATGATACCAAACTGGGAGGTGCTGCTGACTCTCTTGAGGGACAAGATGCCTTGCAGAGGATGTAGATAGATTGGAGCATTGGGCAATCATCAATGGGATGATATTTTACAAGCCCAAATGCAGGATTCTGCTCCTAGGATGTAGTAATGCTGGGCACAAGTATAAATTGGGAGAGGAGGAGCTGGAGAGCAGCCCTGCAGAAAGGGATCTGGGGGTGCTGGTCGACAGCAGGCTCAATATGAGTCAGCAGTGTGCCCTGGCAGCCAAGAGGGCAAACTGCATCCTGGGGTGCATCAAACACAGTATAACCAGATGGCCAAAAGAGGTGATTATCTTGCTGTATTCAGCATTTGTGCGACCTCACCTTGAGTGCTGGGTGCAGTTCTGGGCCCCACCATTGAAGAAGGATGTGAAGGTACTTGAATGTGTCCAGAGGAGGACAATAAAGCTGGTGAAAGGGCTGGAAGGCATGTCCTGTGAGGAGGGGCTAAGGACTTTGACTTGTCTAGTTTGGAGAGAAGGAGGCTGAGGGACGACCTCATGGCTCTCTACAGCTTCCTGAGGAGGGGAAGTGGAGAGGGAGGTGCTGATCTCTTCTCCCTTGTATCCAGTGATAGGAAGTGTAGGAATGGTTCAAAGCTGCACCAGAGGATGTTCAGACTTGACATTAGGAAGCATTTCTTTACCAAAGGGGTGTTCAAACAGTGGAACAGGCTTCCTAGAAGGGTGGTCAATGCCACAAGCTTGTCAGTGTTTGAGAGGCATTTGGACAATGCCCTTAATAACATGCTTTAACTTTTGGTCAGCCCTGAAGTGGTGAGGCAGTTGGACTAGATATGATTGTAGGTCCCTTCCAACTGAAATATTCACTTCTCTCTTCTCTCCTCTTCTCTCTCGTCTCCTCCCCTTCCCTTCCCTTCCCTTCCCTCTCCTCTCCTCTCCTCTCCTCTCTTCTCTTCTCTTCTCTGTCTTGGTTTTCCATAGATAAGAATTACCACCTAATTTGTAAGGCAGACTGCCAGAATAGGTTGTTTGTGATAGTAAAAGTCAATCAATCAGGATTACAAACAACCAATTTATGTTATCTTTGGGTAAAAAAAAAACCAGGGGAAAAAAAATTAGCCCAATGGCCAACAGGACTCTTTTCTCTCATCTGAATTATGGCCAATATAGGAAAACATATATATAGACATATGTACATATCCCGTACAAAAACATAGAAAGATCACATAGTCCTTATACCTCTGCAAATGGGCTTAAAATGACTTCAAAAAATGCAACCCTGCTTTTAAACTTATACAAATGTTTCGATGTTTACATAAATATGAAATTTAGCTTTTTCTAAATGTGACTTTCAAGTCTATGAGCTTTTCTTCAATGAGTGGTGTGATGTGTAAATAAAGGAGACAGATATTTAATTTAAAGGAAAGCTACACAAATTCAACAATGGTTTTGCCCAGAGCAATTTATAAATGTGGAAACCAAATTTTCCACCTGGTTGCACCTTGTCAACCAATTTTCATCTGATGCCATAAACAGAACTAACAAGTTCTTAAAAAAAGATTGTGTTTTCTCAAGTCTACCCAAAATACATTAGCTCTTCTTTGGGTAACAGTCCTCAGGGAGACAAATGAGTTCCCACATTACTACTTAGAAATTTTCCACAACCAGCAGTTTACAAACATAAATATATTTCAGATAAATATCACTTTAAAATGTCACTTCGAAAATATTTAAATCAAAATCTCTCATTTTTTTATTATTTATTCCCCCCCGCCCAACATTTTCATTTATGATCTCCAGAACTGGGTGAATCTCCCACCTGGAGATTCTGTAACAGTGAAACACTTTGTTGTAAAGACAGTTAGAACTTCCATCAATCACCTTGTTGCAAGTCAGTGCATTACCTTATCTGCACAGAGACTTCCTGTGCAGTTCCTCAGCCACCCAGGAAAATCATCCCCAAGTGTGCTGGTTATGCACACAGGCACAGCCCTGATCACCAGCTAGACCAAAGTTGTAACTTTAGGACAAACCTGTATTTTATCCTTATATTGAAATTATAATTTAAAAGCCATAGCTCGCTACAGGGTAATTATGAAGTCATGATGTGAAACAAATTATAATGAACTTGAGACTATTAGGGCTCATATTTGAGCCTGGGTCATTGCATTATTTCAAATGAAGTGTTCTACAGAAAATTCTCTCAATTTATCTACATAATTTCAAAACAGAAATTATTTTGACAGCATTGTTTACTACTGTATTTTCAGATACCAGTGAAATTATAATGCAATGAAGAATAGTAGTGTTAATATTTACCAAACCTCTATGCAGATAGATGAATAGCATGCAGTAAGGTACAACTGTCAAATCACAAATTACTTGCTGACTGCAGTTGTCTTCTGAAAGGTGACTGAATGAAAAAATATTGCAAATAGAGGTATTATTTTATTTATGTTTTTTTAAAAAGAAGTCCTATCTTTAATTGATTTGGATAGAAGGTAGCTTTTTCGAATATCAGCAGTCAGATAAATATATGAAATTTAGTATTTAAACTTCTATATTTTTCCAAAAAAACAGGAGAGAGAAGATATCTTAAATCAGAAATCTTTTTATCCAAATATTAGAGAGCTATTGACTTCAGTGAAAAGTGCTGTTATAGTAATGACTAAGGAAGAACCTTCTTTCATAGAAAATGTACTGAATTTTGCTGACTGAATATGCAGCTTTAAAGTTGTATTTAATCTCTTATTCATTTGAAGAACAGAACAGCACAGTAAAAATCAGAATAGCTTTCCTTAGATTAAATGACACAGTTCAGATTTTTGAAACAATATAAATATGTTTATTATATCTTTGGTAAGCTATGTTAAAATGTGGGAAAACAGTCTTTATTGATCAGCATAACCAAAAAAGTCTTTTATAATTTGATATGTTCATTAAAGCTATTATATGTAATTTTTAATTGAATTTATTATTTACTTTCCTGAAACGTTTTAATAAAGGTCATCTATTGTCAGCTTAATAACATGCTGTCATTTTAAAATATTCTCCTCATTAAAAATAGTATGTTAAATTTGTATACTTCCCACAGCATTAAATTAATCCTTTTATATGAAACACTTTAATAACAAGAATTTAAACTGATATTCATTTTGTTGAAACTGTTGATACAAAGAAGGAAAAGTACTTATACTCAGTGTTGTGTATTTTAAATCATTTTAAGTTATAATTAGTCTCTAAAAATAGTCCTATTAATTATTTAAATGATAGTGACAAATACAGTAGGCTAGTTTCTTTTGTTATTTTTTTGTTTGTTTTATTGCTATTGAGAACAACTAGCACACCAATAAAGTTGTTTAGGTAATTCAGTTACCTACTTATAAAAGATGTGTGTTACTATGTATTGAAGTATCGACCAATGCAGATACAAGGCACAAGTACTTCTCAAGTTAAAAATGTTAAGAAAACATATTCTAACAATCTTTTTATGGCTTATTAATGGTGGTGATAATTACAATAATTGAATGATCATCATTAGTACATTTTTATTGGATATGGCATGATTTCAGCATTAAAGTTCCTATCTGAAGACCACAGAATTTACTGTAGCCATGAGGCTTGGATATACAGGAGATGCAGACTGCATACTGATATATCTCCAAGTTAGATATAGGAGACATATTGGAAAAAAAGTATATCTGGTCCAGAAATGGGTTTTTTTGGTTGTTTTGTGGGTTTTGGTGGTTTGGGTTTTTTTCCAAAGATTTGCAGTTTCCAAATACTTCCTTCACCATATATATAACTGACAAGTTTTCCCCAATAGGAAATGGAAAATATAGAGCTTTTTTGAATGTCCA
Organism: Fregata magnificens; assembly: GCA_013389945.1. Taxonomy (NCBI): domain Eukaryota; kingdom Metazoa; phylum Chordata; class Aves; order Suliformes; family Fregatidae; genus Fregata; species Fregata magnificens. The sequence goes on along the minus strand of WAAD01017997.1, from coordinate 55,973 downwards.
TCTCTTTCTACATCCTGCACACCTATATCATTGCTATACTGCTCTTTCAGACCCCTTGGGCTAAAGTGAACCTGTGTCAGAGAGCCAGCCTTCATCTCTTTTAAGAATATCATTCTAACTGTTGATGCTGCTGTCAAGATTTTTGGTATAGTTTAGATAGGTTCTGAGCATATCTACCAGCTCAGGCTTGTCTTTGACTTTGACTACTTTTATGCTAGGTTTTTTTAATTATTATTATTTCAACTGAATCAAAATTTAAAATTTCAAAATTAAGTCTTATAAACTAAGATTTTGCCAGAAATTTCCTGTAGCAGACGGTCACCACTGTGATGATACACTTTTTGGATGTCTGTACATAAATTTAATCTACTTCTGATTTTAGGCATTGAAGAAGGAGCTCTGAATTTTAGACAAAATGGTATGTGAGAGTGTTCCCACTGGAACTTCAGAGCTGTAACAAAGAGCCACAGTCAACCTTTGATGTGTTCAGGTGATAGGATTATGCCTAAGAAAACAAGATAACCAGAGAAACTATAATGCCATAACTTTCTCTTCCGCACAAGCTGTCAAGGCTTGGGAGTCATTGTACTAAGGTATTCCCTAGCATCTACAGACATAGCTCTTAGATTTCATTGTGTATGCATTGTACAGTGATCCCAGTGTAACTTAGTGAATAAAATAGGTGCTTTTAAGAAAATCATGACTATTTAGAAATGTGATGGTTATCTATAGGCTCCCAAACTGATTTACTTAGTAAAGGAATTACTATAACAGATAACAAAATCGTGAAATTAATAGTGGATAGTGCAGTCCCATTACCAGGGCTGAATTATACATGCATATATATGTGCATATATATGTGTGTATATTTGTATATATATGTATATACAAACATATACACATGTAAAAATATTAAAAATTAAAAATATATAAATATGAATAAAAATATAAATATATCTTTACATTAAGATGTTAACAGGTCTTTACATCATATCTATAATTTTATCTATTATCTATGTATATACAATGGTTAACTTATGTCAATTCTAGGAATATAAAAAATATAAGGATTTCTCCAGTCCCGTTACAGCTCATTTGCACTGAAAGAAAAGTGAGGCAATCTCAGAAAGTGATGTACACAGTTGTGCCCCTTATTTTATGTTACATACTTACCTAATGAGGCAGTTGTTTGAGAATGTGGTCCACAGCTATATGTTTTTTCAATACTTTATGAAAAGCTTTCGTCCCACAGAGTATTTGATCTTTTTTCCATTCTTTGTCTGAGTAGAATCTCTTAGAAGTCAATGAGTTTAGTTTTACATATCCAATGTGTAAGCAATGTTCAAATTTACTTCACTTTTGTAAACTTGTTACAAAAGATTGCAAACCTTATTTTACTGTTTAGCTTAAATTTACTATTTATCATATGAATTTGTCCATTAATAAACATGATATCTGCATAGACAATTCACTCTGTTATGGGGGCAAGATATCTACAGAAAAAATTGAGTATTGTCTTTGGAAAAATTAAGTCCTCTAGCATGAATTCAGTTTTCTAAAGACAAAACACTGCTGCAAAGGCTGTCTTGAAAAAAGGTGGTACCAGCTATAAAGATCAATTTCTGAAGGCAATTCATAAACTGTCCCTAGAAAACGCCATGCATAGGTTACTAGAGATTTGGCGTGTCAGCAGTATTTGGAAGATTAAAAGCATGAGCTGCTTTGTCCTATGACTGTGAAATGGTAACAGGCTAAGTGTGTACACCAATAGAAAAGGAAGCTCTGCAATGGCTGTACCAAAATTAATATTCACTGAAAGAGACAGGAGTTGTGGGCAGCTGATTGTGTATGCAAAGACTATATCAAATTGCATTTGCACAGGCAGGCAGATCGAGAACGCTGTCATCCTTAATTCTGAAATCCCTAACTTTTGAACTCTGACATTCTTTTAACAAAATTTTTCAATATAGCATGTAATGTATAATGCATATCTGCAGAAGAGGCAGTTCTGACAGTAGCATATTCTCACTTTATCTGCTGTTAGCTATTTCTTTTCTCAGAAAACTAATCAAACCCAAAAGCATCTCATAATTTACAACAGGAGTGAATTGACTTTCTTCTAAGAGTCTTAATTCTTTCTTTTTGTTACTTTTAAAACAGTTATCTGTGCGAGCTAATTCTACTTTAACTTGCATTTATATACTACATTCTTATTTTTGATTGTCTGAAAGGAAGGGGAAATCAAATACATAAAAAGGTTCAATTAATCTTTATTCTGCTCTCACAGATATGGTAAAAGGTCATGCTTTCAGAGGATCATTTTCTGTTACAAAGGTGTCTTTTTCTATTACAAAGGTGATGTGTAGTATCAGGACAAAACTGTATNCAAGAAGCATTAATCATTTCATGGGTTTGATTTACCTGAACTATGCCTGTTTAAAACTAAATGTCTGAGATCCATTTTATTTTTTTTTAAATACATAAAATGTGTAGATTGTCCAGGTAGTTTGAGGAGTTTACCTTGTTTAAGGGAATCCTGAAGATTTATATACATATCAGTAAGAACACATTGTAGCTGCAGAAAAAGTGCTTTTCTGTATCTTTAATCAGTGTGATTTTAGAACCTATAAGAAAGGTAAGTTACAAAAGAACAGGTTTGTTTTTTAATAAACCAACCTTTGAGACATTGAGTGCCATTTTTTCCTTCCTCTGCTAGGTGTATCCATGAAATCTCAGACTTGTACCTTTTATTTTAAAAAGCAAATTATTATATTGCTTAAAGCACAAGATAAACCCACTTCCACTTGAAAAACCTTCTCAATGATAAAATAGATCCTACTTTCCCCAAAATAAATACTGCCTGAAGAGAACAATTCAGTATAAAAGAGGTTTCAATCACTTGTTTAGAAAGAGTCATAGCTAAAGTCTCTTTTAAAAATGATTTGCTGATTTTACATACAAGATTTTTGGCCAACAGAGAGCAGTGTTTAAAGAGTGAACTATAAAATATAAAATTGCACTAAACAAAATAAGAATAGAGATAAAATAACGTTATATTACTGCTTCATATTGCTTGCCTTATTATCCAAGAGTTCATTGACTCAAAAAGAGATGATGTAGGACACAAACAATACCCAAATCTTCCTAAATGAAGGGTCATTTTTTAGAGGAGTGACTGTCAATTTATTGGAAGTGTAACTCTGAAGGTTCTTATTCAACCAGTTCAATCCGTGTTGTACATATTTGCTCAGCATATAACAATTTCGATGATAGGTATTTCTTTTATCTACTTTCACTTAACTGTATAATAAATCTGTGTTCACCACATAGAAAAATAAATTATCTTTACAGAAGAGAATAGGCTGAATAGTAACTTCTAGACCTGTATTAAGAGAAGCTCTGAAGCTCTTAAATTATTCACCTTTCCTAACTTGAGAAATTTATTATGCAGAAATGACTGTGGTGTTTGGAAAAAAAATAAAAGACTGAAAAGCTATGCAACTTTTTCAGGAGATGTCCTACATACTAGTGAACACAGTGAAAATACCCACTGATAAACATCATTGTTCTCAGACACCTCAATGATGTTTTTTTAAAAAGGTATTTGGCAGGTTAAAACTAAGTAGACTAGAAAA
>WAAD01017997.1:33751-51497 GCA_013389945.1 Fregata magnificens | reverse complement strand
GGGCTCTCCAGTGTGATTCAGCGAGGTGCTCAATTTCAGCATGCTCTTAACTTAGAGAGTATGGACAGTCTATACAAGTCAATACGACTACATATGCTTCAAAGTAATTACTACTAATGACCCATTTTTCACAGCATAAAACAGTTTCAAATGTGGAGTCCATTTTGTGTGGCAATAAAAAGAAATTAAGAAGATATTTTGGTTGGTAATGTAATATGCAAAAGTTCTGCCTAGCCCCTTTATACAGCTGTTCTGTCATATACATATTTTCAATCTATTCTGTAATAAATAATTGAATATCTGAAAACATCACCATCTCATGAAGTTTTCTTGAATATTAGTTAATGGTATGTGTATATTATGTGCTTCTCTTCATTATTTGTTGAATGGACAAACAGTCCATAGAATTAACTCATGTACAAAATCCATGTGGAGGCCAGTACAATTTGTATTGCGGTAGACGTAGCTGAAATGTAGTGCCTTTCCTCTCTCACTACTTGTTTTTTCCTCTTTGCCTGAATTAATATTCCAGTTTCCCTCCAATAACTTCCCTCCTAATCTCTCATGTATCTTCATGGCTTTTTCTTTTTGTGATGAAGCATACAATATGAAGAACAATAGGATGTTACCCAGATGTATCAAAAACTTTAGATTCTTCTAACTTTTCAAAACACTTTCTAATTAAAGTATTTGGAACACACTCTTCTTTATATTAGAGCTAAAATTTCTGGAAAGATTAGCATCCAAGTGTAATTGAAGTTCTGCGTACACTTGTACTGATCCAAAGCTGTGTATTTTATATGTTGGCAAAAAATATCAGATGACATTTACATATTTCTGTTATTGCATATTAGTCCCAGAAACTGCAGCCATAGAGCAAGACTTGACAGTTCCAGCTGTGGTAAAAGCAGAAGATCAAAAAGACCTTTTTTGTACTCCTGGGAAATCCTTGGTGTTGTAGGTGGTAACATTGTGGGGGAAGCCTTGTGTAACAATGGTATAAATGTCATAAAAATATGTTGTTTTGTTTTTTTAATAACAGACACAATCTTTTTTAACATATTTTATGTGAAAAGGAAATATTAACTTTCTTTTGAAATAGTGATATTCCAGTGAAATGGACTATCTCTTTATAACATTTTACAAAAGAATAAGTGCTCCCAATAGTACAACATTTAACCAAAGCCCTTTAAATATTAAAAATTAAGTCTTCTGGAGACACAAATCTCTTCCTCTGTTCTCAGAGCATTTTGAGTATTTCAGAACTTTCAAAAACTAATAGAAATTTTAGGATTCTACTTATCAAGTCTAAATGTCAAAATCAAGACCAAACACATGGCTAAAATCTACTTTCCTTTACAACCTCTCACTTAACCTTTTTTCTGTAGTATTACTGCTGCAAAATGGCTACCACATTTCTAATCCAAAGGCAGGCAGATGATATTGGAATTTAGCAATGCAGTGAAGCAGAATCTCTGTTTACCCTGCTGTTGCTGAAAAGCTATAAAATGAAAGGTTCTTTCTGTACAGTTCTTTACATTTCTGTAAAGTAATATTACAGTTGATATGTCAAGTGGATTTGCATAATGAAACTATTTAAATACAGTAACTGAAAACTGGAGGCAACAATTTGCTTTTAAATAGCTGTGGAAGTATATTGCAAAACATTTAAGCAGCATTAAAGATCTGTATTAAATACTCTTCTTATAGTCATATTATAGAAAATATGTCTTAAGATGTCTCTATATTTCCTTAGTCACTGAAATTTTATCAAATATACCTCTCTACACTAAAATAAAACATAGGTCCTAGTGGAGTCCAAGATCCTGTGAGGAAAGAGCAGGGCTAAAAGCAGGATCACAGCACTGGACTTCAGGAGAGAAGACCTTGGTCTCTCCAGCAATCTCCTTGGAAGAATCCCATGGGATACAACCATAGAGAGAATAGGGTCCAAGAGAGCTGAATGATATTCAAGGATCACCTCCTCCAGTCTCAAGAATAATCCACCTCAAAGAGCAGGAAGTCAGGCCAAAGTGGCAGGAGGCCTACATGTATGAACAAGGAGCTCCTGACTAAAGTCAGGCATGAAAAGGAAGTATACAGGAGGTGGAAATAGGGTCAGGTGACCTGGGAGGAATATACAAACACTGTCTGAGTGTGCAGTAATAGAGTTAGGAAAGTCAAAGCCCACCTGGACTTGAATCTGGCAAGGGATGGGAAGGGCAACAAGAAAGGCATCAAGAGGTAAATCAACTGCCGAAAAAAATTAGGAAAACATGGGCCTACTGCTGAGTGCAGCAGGGCCCTGGTGACAGAGGACACAGAAAAGGTCGAGGTACTCCGTGTCTTCTTTGTCTCAGTCTTTCTTAGTAAGGCCAGCCTTCAAAAATCTCAGGCCCTAGAGATCAGAGAGGAAGTCTAGAGCAAGGAAGACTTACACTTTGTAGAGAAGGATCAGGTTAGGGAACATCTGAACAAACTGGACATAAACAAGTCCAAGGGACCTGACAGGACTCACCCATGAGTGCTGAGGATGCTGGCCGATTTCATTGTGAGGTCACTCTCAATTATCTTTGAAAGGTCATGGCAGTTCAGAGAGGTTCCTGAAAACTGGAAGAAAGCAATCATCACTCCGATCTTCAAGAGGAAGGATCTAGGAACTACAGGTAAGACAGCTTTAACTCAGTCCCTGGGAAGGTGTTGCAGCAATTAATCCTGGAAACCATTTCCAGGCACATGAAGGACAAAAAACTGATCAGGAATAATCAACATGGATTTATGATGGGGAAGTTGTGCTTAACCAACCTGACATCTTTCTACCATGAGGTGACTAGCTTGGTGGATGAGGGGAGAGCAGTAGACACTGTTTATCTTGACTTAGCAAGGCTTTTGACACTATCTGTGGTAACTTCCTCGTAGAAAAGCTGACATGGGTTAGATAAGTGGACAGTGAGAGGGACTGAAAACTCACCGAACAGCTGGGGTCATAAGATTTGTGATCAGCAGCACAACATCCAGCTGGAGGACAGTCACTAGAGTTATACCCCAGGGTGTTGATATTGTGTCCAATATTGTTTAAGCTTGTCTTTAGTGATATGAATGATGGGCCCTAGTGGAGGACACAAAACTAGGAGGTTGTACTGCCGTTCAGAGGGGTCTTGCCAGTCTGGGCAGATGAAGAGAAGGCAAGAAACTCATCAAGTTCAACAAAGGGAAATGCCAAACCTGGCACCTGGAGAGGAACAAACCCATGCATCAGTGCATGCTAGGGGCCAATAAGCTGGAAAGCAGCTTTTCAGAGAAGGACCTGGGGGTCCTGGTGAACAAGCTGAATATGAGCCAGCAAAGTGTCCTTGTGGCAAAGGCAGCCCCCAGCATTAGTAAAAATGTTGGTAACAGGGAAAGGAAGATGATCCTTCTCCTCTACTCAGCTCTACTGAGGCCACACCTAGCTTGCTGGATCCGATTCTGGGCTCCCCAGTACAAGAGAGGCCTGAACATATTGGAACAAGTCCAACAAAGGTCCAAAAAAATGATAAAGGGTTTGGAGCATCTCTCATAGAAGGAGAAGCTGATAGAGCTGGGACTGTTCATCCTTAAGAGGAGAAGGCTCAGGGGGATTTTATCCTTGCATATAAATAGCTGATGGAATGTAGTAGAGAAGAGTGAGCTAGGCTTTTCTCAGTGGTGCCCACGAAAGGACAGGAGGCAATTGGCACAAATTGAAATTCCACCTGAACATAAGTATGGTTCACCACCCATACATGAGGGTGGTTGAACAATGTAACAGGCTGCCCAGAAAGGTTGTGGAGTATCTGTCCTTGAAGTTATTAAAAACTCAATTGGGCATAGCCCTGGGCAACCTGCTCTAGTTGACCCTGCCCTGAGCAGAGGAGGTTGGACTAGATGATCTCCAGAGGTGCGTTCCAGCCCAGCCATTCTGTGGTTCTGTGACTGCGAACATTGAAGTTGACTCTGAGTAGCAGGCTGAGTGAGATGACCTCCAGAGATCCCCTTCAACCTACATTATTTTGTGATTCTAAAAAGACATTTGTTCAACAGTAATTTTGATAATCAATAGTGAAAAATGTAAGAATAAAATGGATAGATTAAAATATAGTTACATTTCAGTTAGGTTTTGTTTGTTTGTTTCTTCTCTCTGTTTTTGAAGTCTGGAATTGTGTGAATAAATTTGTGTTTCTTTTAAGATATTATTTTAACCTATTGGCTATCAGACATTTTCAAATGAAGCCTGAATCAGTCACTGTTTCATGTAACACATGTAATATGACTCCATTATAAATTGGCAAGCTTATTTCTTCTAATAGATAATAACTATTATTGCTTTTAATGATCACTTTCTAATATGTTATCCAATACTTTCTATTATACGTTTTCTTTGGATGCAGGAGGCGCCCTTCAGAGTAGATACTCATGTAGAAAATAGTTCTTAGCATGTCTTATAGAGTTAGCTATATTATTTGATCTTGATCTATTTTTCTTTATTTCCATATAGTGTCCAAAGAATATTAATTCATTTTTTAGAATGTAGTTTCACTGCAAAGCATGAAATATATTATTATGACACTGACAGTATTTGTTGTATTCTGATCTTCTACTCAGTGTGGATTCTAAAAGTGTCTCAGTGAGTTTACTGCTAGTACCTTATTGTGATACATTTTAGGAGATCAGCAGGTACCTGAAATTTTGCAGACACAAATTATGTTCTCCGAAGGATGATTAAAGAACTATATGCTCTCTGAAAGATTCTTTCCTATAGTCTTTTTTCCAACTAAGTCTTTAATTTTTTTTTTTTTTTAAGCCTGCCATAAAGCTAGTGCTTGAGTCTTCACAGGACCAGGATCAGGTTACTTTTTAATTTTCCTTCTGATTAACTAAACAGATTGACCTTTTTGCCTCTTTTTTGTAAGGCTGCCATTCCACAGGTCAAATAATGTATCACTGGTTTACCGACTTAGAATGTCTCTCGTTATTAATCAGAGGAGCTTATCAGCTTTCATACCTAGAAACTTACAGAAGTAATTAATGATCATGTAACTATTCACTGTGATCCCTAAATCCCTTTTGAAGTCACAGCTTCCACAATAAAAGGTCAACAATTACATTTTTTTAACTTATTAGGAAGTATATTGAATAACTCTGAACCAAAACCCAAGTTTTGTGTGACCCCATCCACAGGAAAGACCCTATTCCCTATTTAAATAGAGCTTGGAAGCCTACCCTTTTGTCAATGGGGATTATATTTTGCAAATATATCAGTGATTGTGTGATTTCTTATCTAATAAAAAGATTTGTCATACAATAGCATTCACTGTCTCCAAATCCATATTTCCTGGGAGACCTGTGAGATTGGTTGTTCTCAATTGTTACTGGTGATACAATTGTATACAGGTACATTCACTTCTTCATTAAGTAACACAGCTTCAGTCATGCAGCTGTATGGCAGATTTGGGCTACATCTAGACTATGTATCTCTATATTTTATCTTTTTAAATCTAGATTCTTTTGAGAAATCCATGTTTAGCACAAAGCACAATGGTTTCATTTGGGACCACTTTTTGTCAGATTTAAAAGCACGATGCTGACATCTTTGCATCTATAATTCCATATTAATGTAATAAGGTAATATGCACAGAATGGCATTTGGAAGAAGAATCTCTAAGTATGCTGAAAATTTGTATGTAGCAGTGAGTAGGATAAATGCTACACTTGTGTCATTCAGAACTCATTATATTAAGTATATACTGAAGAACAGTATTGAATATTTTTAAATCAAAAGTAATTTGCATATATTTCTCTTCAGAACAATATATGTGCATAGATCACAGAAAGCACATTGAAAATTAAAAATTTTATAAACTATGTACAAGGAGAGTAGAATTATTCATATATATGTGTGTGTGTGTATTTATATACACTTATAAATGTTCTCTTTTGAAAATTTTCTCAGGTTTTGGTCCAATTTGCATTTAGATCAAGAAAGAATTTCAAAGCAAAACATCAGAAACCAGCAGATGATAGTTTATATTCTCAGAAAATATAACTTCTTCAGCTGGAAACAGAGTCCTTTCTCCGGTTGTTCTCACAACGTTGTGGGTGCTGTACCCCATCTGCTACAAAAGTTTCCATTGTCAGCTGACATATCAAAAGAAAAGTCAGTAATTTTACAAGATTGTTTATTAGAAAGCAATAGCAATGAACAAAATATTCCCCATTAAGTGCAAATCAATATGTTATTACGCCTTAATGTATGAAAAATATAGCAGCATATAGATGTTCAATTCTGTATATGGTGAACTAAGCTGTCAATCTAAACTGTATTTAAAACAGGTGTTGTGTAAGGTCATTTTAGCATTCCAGTTGTGATTGATTAAAAAAGAATGGTAGACACGTATTATTGTGTTCAATGCAGGCTAAGATATTTTACCCATTCTTACCACAACTTTCAAATCAGTAACAAAACTGCCATTGACCTAACCTGGAACTTGATCAAGAACTCCATAAAAAAAGAACCCTAAGAGTAATGTTACCTCCATTTGAGTTCAACAACATACTGGCAGACATTCATATATCTGAAGAATATGTATATAGATGTCATTTGCAGCTGACTAGATGAAATGGTAGGGTTGTATTTAGATTATCAGATAAAATATTATTCATGATAACTGAAGTTGTGCTAGAAATCAGTCAAGGCAAGGGCTCCATTCTGTAAAGCACTGTGTAAATACAAAACAGGTGATGTTTTTTGCCATGAAAAGCTTACACATGAAACACTCATTACACACAATTATAACTGTGCTGAAAGGGACAGAAAGAAGTCCCTTTACAACCTTTAAATAAGCAAAATGGATTTGGCATCCGAGCACATGACCGTCTCCTCATCTGTGGTGGGTTGACCTTGGCTGGCTGCCAGACACCCACACAGCTGCTGTCTCACTCACCTTCCTCAAACAGGAGAAGCTCATGGGTCAAGGTAAAGACAGTGAGATCATTTACCAACTACCATCACAGGTAAAACAGAATCATCTTGAGGAAAACTTATTTAATTTATTGCCAATTAAAATATATTTGGATAGAACAAAATAAAAGACAAATTAAAACAATAGCTTCCCCACACATTCCCAGACTTTACTCTACTCCTTCATTCCCAGCTCCTCTACCTTTCCCCCACCCCAAGCAGCACAGGGAGGGATGGGGAATGGGGGTGGTTACAGTCAGTCCATAATAGCTCCTCTCTGGTGTTCCTTCCTCCTCACACTTTTCCCCTGCAACAGCATGGGCTCTCCACAGACCACAGTTCCTTCAGGAAATACCCAGCTGCACTGGAGTCAGGTCCTCCACAGGCTGCAGCGTGGATATCTGCTCCGGCATGGTCCTCTCCGAGGGCTGAAGGAAAATACCAGCTTCATCACAGTCTCTCCACCAGCTGAAGGGGAACCTCTGTTCCAGCATCTGGAGCACCTCCTCCCACTGCTTCTCTGAGTCTGGTGTCTGCAGGGTTGTTTCTCACATTTTTTTCCTCACTCCTCACCACCTGTGCAACATCTTTTGCCTCTTCTTAACTATGGCTGACAAGCTCAGCTGTGCCCTGTGGTGGGTCTGTTGGAGCTGGCTGGAACCAGCTGTGTCCAGCATAGGGCAGCCCCTGGCCTCTTAACACAAAAGCCACCCTGCAGCCCCCCCGCTCCTAGCACCTGGACACCTACACTTCACCTCTGCAGAGAAGCAAGAAGAATTAAAGACTGACTGGACCTTAGGCTTTGCTTCCCTTGTACGTTAACCAATACCACTGATTCCATGCACAAGTTCTAGGCTCTACAAACAGTATAAATTAACAGAAAACATTTGTATCCTATTGGAAATGGTGGAAGAAGAAATAGACTAATGCACATGCATGAGATGCAAAGGCATGCCGATGCTCTTCTATCCCTACTAAACTCATAGCTCAATCTCAAGTTTTACCAAAAATAATGCACTCAGAAATCACACTGTTCATAGCATAGAAGCTAATGCCCAAATACCCATATAGACAGGGAGAGCATTGCTTGGACACTGTTACTGAGCAAAAGTCTGATAAGCCTGGAGAATAGTGGCTTACAATCACAAGCTATTTATTTACATTAGGGGAGCATATTGTGTATGGACAAGTTGCAGAACAGGAACAGAGACACAAAATTATCATTGCATGTCTTAGCACTGTCTAAATAGAAATATGAATACATTATGATCTGAACTGGTACTAGTCTGTGTTATTAAAATACAAATTTATTTGAAATCTACTGTGCTATAAGTAATATATTCAGCTGACAAAAGAAATACTCACTAAGAGTTCTTAATAAAATTTTTCACATATTTCAAAAGTGGATTTACTGAATCTGTAAAAGAGCATTCTTAATGGTGTTTAACTCAGTATGCTAAATCTATCTTATATTTCGTCAAATAACAATGGATATATTTTCTGCATTTTATCAGTTCATCTCTAAATGGAGGTGGGTGAGTGAATTCTTCAAAAAACATTCTCGTTTGCATTTTTAAATAACATATATGTGTAAATGTGTATGTATATTTATCTATAACATATTTTTATTTCTCTGCTAAAGAGACAAATAATCCTCACATGAATTTCCATAGTAAACCATCTAGAATTTTTAGAATTTAACCCAAACACAAAGCAAGGTTTAGATACTGTTACTGATGTCACTTAAAGAACCCCTTTCTCAGCATCTGTCTAGCTGTTCACCCACAGAGGTACAGTTTCTGGTTCTGAAATCCATTTTACCTATTTTAACACAGATAGTAATCTGTTTGCTATGAAAGCTATCATAACTTTTATGCTCTCAGTTAACTTCTGTAAGTCCAAACAGCAATCCAATATTTCAAAACTGAGCACTAGAGTACTATCAAGTGACTTTGTGTTTTTCCTTTTATATGTACAGATTTCTATGTATTTGGCCACTTTTTGTAAGTGTAATATATATGCAATATTAAACACATGCATATATATCACTAAAGTAGGCTGACATCAAAAACATATTTAATGCAAGAAAATATATTTAGACATTCTAGCAATACCTAGAAGATAATATAAAACTTATTTGTATTCAGTTTTCAAATGCGCTGATGTCCTGAGAGAGTTGAGGTTTCTATTGGACAGCCTCATGGCAGAAGATTATTTGACAAGTAATGGTGTTTATCCAGTTTCTTTAAATGGCTTTAGGCAGGTTTTTGGCATGTCTTGGAAAGAACATTTTTTTACTTTTATTTGCCTGCCCTGCCTGTTTAGATTACATACCTGGAGCAGAAACTTCTTAATTAGATTTTTTTCCAGATGGCAGAAACTTGGGCTTAGCTGCTGTTCCATGTAGTCCTGTAATAAAATTAAATACTACTATTAATAAACTGTTAATGCTCTCATATAGTTGCTGTACATAAGTGGTCTTGCTTTACCTGTTTGTATAGCATTAATAATACTTCAGTTATAACAATGGCATTAGAATATTTTATTGTAAAGGTAAGGTCATAAGAGTTAGAACATACTAGTATCAAAGTCACCTGGCCAGTTCTGTATGCATTGCAAAATACTCTTTAACTATTTTTCTTCCACAGAAATCTTTGATTCTTTCATTTCATGTGCTGTAGAGGTTTATTGAATGATGAAGGTAATAAATATTTTAGGATTGATGACCACTCTTTACCCTCCTTATTAACTGCACTTTGTTGAAATATTGTTCTAAACATTTAATTATTTATTTTCTTACAGTCTTCTTTTCCAACAATATTAACAGTCAGTGATAAGCCCCCTGAGAAATGTTAACACAAGCATCAAAATCGGAGAGAATAAAATGGTTAATTTACAAAATTCTGTTTGCATGGTCTTCAAAAACTTTTTTTTTCCTTTAAAACTAAAGGATTTTTTTATACTGTGCGTTTCATGAGAACCTGAATATTCTAATTTTGCCTATAATATTTCAAAAAGAAGTCTGTTTATATTTCAGAAATACCTCAGTATCACATTTTAAAATGACAGGGCTAAGTATTCTGTCAAATCTTCTTGCCTTTTTACAGGATCATAAGATAAGTCAGAGGGGAAGGGACTTCTGGAGGTTTCTGGTCCAACCTGCTGCTCAAAGCAGGGTCAGTGCTAAATAAGGACCACATTACTCAGGCCTTTTATAGTTGGTTCTTGAAAACCTCTATGGATGGGGACTGCACAAGCCTCTCTGGGAAACCGTATTGCACTTAATTACCTTCACCATAAAAGTTTTTCCCTTATATCCAGCCGAGACATCCCTGTTTCAATTTATGACCACTGTGTCTCACTTTGCTACTGTGGAACTCAGTGAAAACTCTGGATCCATCTTCTTTTAACCTGCCTTTCAGGACCCCAAGGGCACCACCAGCCCTGACTGTCCCTGTCCACCCCTCCCCACAGGGGCTCCCCCCACCCTGCCCACAGTCCAGTATCCCATTTCAGCCCCCTGGGACCATCAGTTCCTGACTGAGCTACTCTGTAGAGATGGAGCCTTGGATGGCAAGGACCCTGCCCTGACAGTGGGGTTATCATGCTTGTTTCTTGGCTCTCCATCCCTTAGGAAGTAGGCAGTCCCTGCGGCACTCTGACAGTACTAATACACTCTGGTGAGCCTGTGGCCCTGAAGCCATTCATTCTCCAGGCTGAACCAACCCAGCTCCACCAGCCTCTCCTCACGGGGCAAATGGTCCAGGCCTGACCACCTTGGGTGCCCTCCACTGAGCTTGCTCTGGTCTGTCAATGTCTTTCTTGTGTTGTCGGGGCCAAAAATGGACACAGTGTTTACAAGTGCCATGCAAAGAGGGATAATGACTTCCTTCAGCCTACTGGCTGGGCTGTTGTTGATACAGCCTGATGTTCTGTAAGTCTTCTTCACTGCCAAGGCACACTGCTAGCTCATGTTTAGCCTGCTGTCTACCAGGATCCCCAGATTTTTTGCAGCAGAGCAGCTCCCCAGCCAATCTGTCTCCAGCCAATCTACTGGGCCCAGTGTAGGGCTTTGCAGTTGCCATTGTTGAACTCATACAGTTCTTGTCAGCCCATTCCTCCAGCCTGCCTATATCCTTCTGCATGGTAGCCCTGCCTTTGAACATTTTTACTGCACTCCACAGTGTGGTGCTGTCCATGAACTTGATAAAAGTACATTTTGCCTCCTCTACATCATTGACAAAAATATTAATAAGAAAATGTCTCTGGATAGACATGTGAAGAACTCTGCTTGTAACTGGTCTCCAGGCTGAATACTAACCTTTAACAGGAACACTTTCAGCCCACCAAGCCAGTCAGTTTTTCAACCATGTGGTATTTTATCTGTCTTGGCCAAACAGATTAAAAAAATATGTTAGGAAACAGTCTCAAAAATCTTGCTAAAGATCCACAGATCTTATTTCATCCTAGGAGACTATTGGTTTGTTCAAGCATGATTTACCCTCAGTAAGTCCATGCTGGTTGCTCCTAGTCACCTTCTTCTGATGTGTTCCAAAATACCATTCAAGATTACTTGCTCCGTGATTTCCCCATGGACCTGAGTAAAGCTGACTAGGCTGCGATTCTCAGATGTCTTTTCCACCCTTTGTGAAGATGGATGCAACTGTTGCCTTTGACTAGCTATTGGGGTCCTTCCCCAGTCTCCATGATTTTTCAAAGATGATAGACAGCAGCTTGACAATGACATTAGCCAGGCTTCAGCATCCCTAAATTCATCCAATTTAGTCCCATGGACGTGCATGGGTCAAGATTTTTCAAGAGATCCCAGACTTGATCCTCTTCCACTGCTCATAGCTCCTGACTTAATCAACTCTGTTTCTAGGCAGAAGGGTCTGAAAGATATTGTCGGTAAAGATGAAGGCAGAGAAGGCATTGACTACCTCTGCCTTACCTGTACACACTGTCACTAAATCATCCATCACATTCAGCTTCAGGCCCAGTTTTTCCTTATTTATTCTCTTATTAATAAGTTAACTGTAGAAGTTCTTTTACCCCTTATCGTCCCTTGCTGGTTTCACTCCCAGTTGTACTTTGGCTTTCCTAACACCAACCCTGAATGCCCTGGCAATATTGCTGTAATCTGGATTTGTAGCTGGGCCTCACTTCTATATCCTGTGTATGTCCTTTTATGCTTTGAGGGTCAATCACGAGTTCACTGCTTAACCAAGCTAGTCTCCTTATATGTCTGTTCATTTTCCTGTGAATGAGGATGAACCATTTTTGTGTTTGAAAGATGTTGTCCCTAAAGATTTAGTATAAATTTTCTTCTATTTCTAACTCAAGAAAAGATGAATTTAACTTTCTACTAGTTTATGTGACTTTACTGAAGTATGGAGACTTACACATCCATGTCTTAAAGCTGACAAAAAAAAAATTGTCTTTTAAGTTTTTAATTTATGTTGTTTAAGCTATTAATAACTAAGATTAGGGTTGTTGGAATCACAAGCAACCTGCTGGTAATCAAGCTAACATTTTACAAAACATAAATATCATTTAACTAAGATAAGCTGACAAATCTAGAATGTTGAATATGGCTGGAATAAAAGAAAAAAGTGCAAACAAACATAAATGGAAAACAGCGATTATCAAGATAATACTAAGATGTTTTCCAGTAGAATTAGACAGGCATAGATGTTCCTACAGTATTCTAAGCCAATGTGAAATACTTATCAAGGTTTTTACTTTTACAGTACAGCTTGTCTATCAATATTAGAGTCAGCACCGGAATAACAGAGGTTTTGAAGCTGCAAATATTTAAATATTTATTGCAGTTCTGATTGGGAAATCAAAATGTTAGTAGTAAAGACCCATTGAAGAAGCGACCAGTGAAGATTATACAGATCATGGAAATAGTACTGAAAATGTAATAAGATATTAAGGATGAGTATGGAAATCAGATACAACATTTCAAAAAAGTGTTATATAAATTTAAAATTATATATTAAAATGAGGAAAATAATTGATTTGTGTTTTGTAGTTTGTTGGGGAAAAAAAGGAAAATGAAAACTTTTAGAAAGTCATAATTTTCCTCCATCTGATGCATGTTGGCATTGAATGAGACTCATTTCAGCTAGCTCAATTGTCTACTTTAGGAAGAGATGCACTGAATTCCACAAATGCATATTTGTCACTATTTGATTATTGATTACAAAGATAACCAGTGTGACTATCTTGAACACAGATATCTAGAATATAGAAGTCTATTCTCTGTCACCTGGATCTCATACATGGTGTCATAATCATCATATGCTAAAGAGCAAGTGTCCCACTACTCCAACTCTCTGGCAAAGCTGAAATATCAAGCCAAACATCTTTGAAACAAGTGACACTGACTGCTGAAAGCAGATACAGTTTTTCCAGGGCCTGATCACACTGACACATAGGTATCAGTGAACATATATGTGTGCGCATATGTAAGCATATGTGTGCTTACATGTAAATGTTTATATATTTTCAAAGCAAAAAGCTACTTATAGACAATGTGTCTTCTTCAGAGTGATAAGTCAAAATCAAGGAAATGATCCAGTACTGAAAATGGCAATAGTGATTTTTTTTCAGCTGTCATGTTCTATTGCCAGGTGAAATAAGCAGAATTTTGTTGCCAGTGTCTTTACAGGCATTACTGCAGCCCAGGTCTGTTTGTGGAAAATATTTTACTATTAAGTTATCTGATAAAAACTCATCTGCGTGCTCATAAATTAGCACAGAAAGTAGCAGGTGGGAGATCCCAAATAGTACCCTGTCCCAGCTGCTCTCATGTCCATCAAAAGCCTATCATCCCATTAAAGGTGCTTCTCCACAAGGCCAGAGGAGTCCAGAGACCCAAAGGCAGACAGAAACCCAGGTTCCTAAAGGCAGACAGGAACTCAGAAGCGACCCCCTATCCAGACCCTTCCAGGGATGTCCTAGGACACCCTCAGCCCCAGTGCCCAAGCCTGAAACCCATCAAGATGAGTGAATATTAGAGCCACCTTTTGGACTGAGGGGGGTTGCTGCCTTAGGGGTTTGGGAGACAGGATGTAAGGGAAGAACATTTTGGTATTGCACAAGTTTTATTATGAGATGTTTAGAGGAGGAACCAGAAGTGGGAAAAGGGTTGGATTTCAGTGCTTTGGGAAGGGGCAAGTATGGGAAAATAGAGGAGTAAAGGGATAAAAGGGGCTGGTCACGTGTAAATAGTTGCCTGGTTGATATGCCCTGCACCTGATAGCACACTGTCCTACCTTCTCATTAAATTCCTTTATAACTTTTCCTGGTTGAGGGACATCTGTTGTGTGTGCGTGTGTGTGTATGGGGATCTAAGTGCCAGCAACTGGAGTCAGACCATGGGGTGGAGGGCCCATGTGTCTGTGGTGCCAACGGCTGGAGTGAGTGAGGGTATGATTTCTAGCGAAGTTGAAGCTGCACTAGTCGGTGAGGTGGCCTAGGAGCTAGGCATGTCTCCAAGGGCAAGACCACAGGGGAGCTGGCTACTGGGGACCAGGGGAGTCCTGGAAAGCTTTGGGTGTGCAAGTGTGCTGGAGTGTAAATACAAGTATAAATCCATATTTCCACAGGTGAATCTCCACCCTCATCAGTCAGAGAGGGGAGCAGGTAGAGGCTGGTGGTGCTGTCTCTGTTCATGTGAGTGCTGTCTGTGTGCTTTTGTGTCATTTTTGTGGCCGGTCATGTACATAAGTGGCGTGTATATATATATGCCCCAAGTGTGTGTGTGCCTGTTGGGAATACATCTTCAGCTTCAGTACTGGTTGGAACTAGGGCAGGGAGATGAAGCAGCCTCACCCCTTGCACACGCCTTCACATATAGTAAGTTCCTATCTTATGAGTAGGTCAAAATCTTCTATATGTCCAAAGACAAAGAAAGTGCTCGTTACTGAAAAAGAAAAATCAGAAGAAATTATGAAGATGTGTGATCAGTTAAATCTTTTAGAAAAAGAGAAGAAAACAAGTGGGAAAAAAATCATTTTTTGTAGCTCACACCATAAATAAGTTCTTATAAGAAGTTAGAAGTGAATGGTGTTTTTTGTTTGTTTTGTTAAAGTACAAGTTATTTATCCCTATTTGTAGCAATGAGCAGTTATTCATATGAGTAACAATGACATCCATGGGTTTTGTCTTCTTAGATGCTCACTGGAACTACTCAGATTTGCCCAATTCAAGCTTGTAAATACAACAAGAGGTAAGGCAGAACACTTTTCCTAGCATTAAGATGGAGCATATCTGCTTTAACAGTGCTTGGAGGTTGAAAGTGATTGTCTTTATGGATTTTTTCCCCAGTTTTATGAACCATAATTTAGCCCCTAAAGTGCATTACAGTTTTCATAGTTTCATATTCTTCTGGCTTGACATGTTAAGTGCTGACAGTACGACATTTTGGATATTCATCTATCTTATTCCAGTGATCTGCAATGCGTGTGGGAGTCATAAATCTCTGCTCTGCACATTTACAAACTTTTTCAGGCACTGTTGCTCAGCCCATTCCTATTTAATTATTGCTCAGAGTTTCATCAGGAAAACCATACTCTGAAACACATGTAATCAATCAAACATGCCATATTTCTTCTGTACGTTTGGTGTAGTGCAGACTGAATAATAATTATGAGAATTAGAGGTATAATTCAACTGGTAAATATTGCCATAATTGTCTCAAGCATCGCAGTGATCACCCACGCTGCTTTAGCATTAGCTCTTTCCTTGGTTCCTCTTTGAACTACTTGTGCTATCTCTAAGGCAACTCTGTTATGAGGTTAGCATAGACGTTAGCCAACCTAATGTTATAGCTCTTGGATCTAGAAATGAGTCCCTGGCATGAAGGACTTGTCGTTCGTTTATTTCTATTTTATTTTAGGACTGCTACTTCAGCCACCTTTTTTTTGGGGTGGTGGTGGTGGTTTTTCATTGGTATTAACGCTGTTGGAAATATGGTCCTCTCAAAGCAATAGAAAGATGATTGTGAGTGCCCAAATTTTTCCAGATGATTCAGTCAATGAACCTTTCACATTGAATTTTGCTAGACTCAGTTTGTTGAAACTACACTGTGTGATTTCAACACTTCTCATATACAAATATACATTCTTATAAATAAACATATATTTGCGTGTGCGTATGCCATTGCTCGCCCAGAAGTTCAAATGTTTGTTTTGACTTTCTCCTAAATAAGAATGCAAACACTAACCTGTTCTCTTAAGAAAACCATGCTACTTTGAGGTTAAAAACCAGTACAACAAGTTGGTCTCAATCACTGAATTTCGTCTGCCAGAATGAATGTGATCTCTTCTGTTGTTACATTAATAAGGTTCTTTTCTCTAGAGTAATCCTTTGGGATGTATCAGTGTAATCTCTGTCTTTTGGCATTCCTGCCATGTCAAAGAGCAGTTGTTATACGAGGACTTTTTTTACCTCTTTTTTTTCCTATGAGAATGAACTATTCAGTCCTGTTGCTTCATTAAGAAAAAAATTGGAACACAGGAAATGGACCAGATCCAAGATCATTCTCTGAATTAATATGGAACAGGAGATGTTTCAGGGAAGGTATATTAACAATTTGTATAGTGAATGTTGACACTTTGCAATTTGAAAGAAAAAAAAAGGAAAAAAACAAAGAACAAACCCAAGAAAGGGAACGGAAACAGAGTTTCATGTCTGTTGTGCAAACGTGCTGCTTCAGCAATGACAGACTCTAGTGTGGGGACCTGAGAGCAGTCCTGCAAGCCTCTCATGCCAAAAGAGCAAAGTAGGGGAGTAGGCCAAAACCCACACAGGCTTGGAAACCTGCCTGACATAAGTTTTAAGAAGCTTTGCCAAGGGTTCTGTTGCATCACTGGCACAATTGTCGAATGGTCTGACTTCAGTCGGAACTGATCTGCATAATAAATAATTATTTTCTGACAGACTAATGATGCTCCCCAAGTTAAAAAGACATTTCTATCACAAACTTCATTTATAGATGCTTATGTATTAATTTTAAAATTAAAATTAAGTTTTAGCAAGGTTTATAAGAACAGTGGGCATATCCAGTTCCATTGTGTGTCTACCCATTTTGTCTGTAGATCCCCCTTTGTAGCTTGTGATAGACTGTAGGCAAATCAAAATGTATTTGTAAGATGTAATGACATTTCAAAGGCAATTAAGCCCCTATAATCTTAATGAAAATTTGTGGCAGCCTGGAGGAGAGACCAAGATTAGTGCCTTCACTGAAGAAAAAAACAAAGGGAATGCAATTTATACGTATTTTTCTGGCAGTGTCTAAAGGACAGCTTCTTTTCCTGGCCAGCCAAACGCACATAACTCTGGCCAAGTTGTATCATCTGTTGTCTTTTCTTTGGTGGAAAGAGTCACTGGTGACAACAGAGAGCAGAAGGGAGAATTAGTGTTACCCTTATTACAAGGGAAGGGTGACAGGTAGCAAACCAGGCAAACCTGTAAGTCATCTGCTTCTGTTTGCTCTGCTCTTAATGGATGTTAATTGCTTTTCTATAGTCTTAGGAGCATAGAAGTATTTTAGATGTATTTATATAATTCATGTCAATTTGTATTAATCTCATTTTAATGTTAGAACAATATAATTTCAGTTTCTGTGTTCTTTAAAAGTACTATCCTTTATTATGCAAAATTCCCTCTAACAGTTATCACACACATTATTATAACTCTGTTAAGATAATCAAAATTCAGAATGATTTTTATGAAATTAATTTTTATTATTTGAGT
>WAAD01017997.1:2764-15316 GCA_013389945.1 Fregata magnificens | reverse complement strand
AAAGAAGTTTAAAAAAAAAAAGAAAAAAAAAAAAAAAAAAAAAAAAAAAAAAAAGCGTATTGTAGCTGTTTTCCTGCTCACTGGTAAAAGAGGAGTTTTATCCCTTTTGATTTGCTCGTGATGGCATGGCATGTGCCAATACTTTGCAGTGTGTGAAAATAAGGGATTTAATTCTGTGAAGAGCTTCTAAAAAAATTACAAAATGTAATCCCCAAAGTTTCAATCTGGATGTTATTACTCATTTTGTTTGCTACATCAGTGTTTCAGATCGAGTTCATATAAATAAACTACATTGCTCCAACTCCTCTTAGCTACTTATCCACCAGAGTGGTCTCAGGTGAACAGGTTGCGGAAGCTTTGACAGCGCACAACAATGACCCATAATTTCTGCATGTTGAGCAGGGGAGACCCACAGCTTAGAGCTACCAGAAAAGAACAATAAAAGTACAGGTACTTCTAAAGGTCAGAGCAGCAGAAGGACTTTACTGAGAATTGCAAATAGACACAAAGCCTTGCAATGACTGTGTTTTAACTAAGCTTTTGCTTTTCATAAGGTCTTATAATAATCATAGAACTAGCAGAAAGTAAAAGGCTGGTTTGTGCTCTCTGTATCATTAGGGAATCAGAATAGGTCATGCTCTAATTTGTATAGATATAAATGAAGGCATCTTATGGGTTGCTCTGCTGAAGCTGTACAAGCATAATGGATCCAGAAAGAGAACGAATATATGTAAGTATGCTTTTATTTATTGATTAATGTATTAACCTACAAACAAGGACTTCTGAATTGCACTGAATTGAACTGCTTCCTAACTGCTTTCTGTTTTTTTTTTTTTCTTTTTTTTTCTTTTTTTTGTTGGTCTTGTTTTGTTTTTCTTTTTTTTTTTTTTTTTTTTACATGCTTGAAGACTACATAAGATAGTATGTACCAGTCCTAGGAAAAAAGACTAGGTTATAGTACACATTATGGCTAGCTCAGAACATTAACTAGTAGATTGTTTTATTAACATTCCTTCTTCATCGCTTCCTTCTGGATCTTTCAGTCTTGAAATTCTTTCTCACAGAAATTGCTTATAGCCAAGGCAGGGCAGGCTCTGAATGTGGGTAGTAAGTTCTACCCTTGGTTAAGAGATTCGGTCCTACTGAAAGAGACCAGAAATACAACTCGTGGGAGGAAGAGTATATCACGGTTGATGCAAGTCCCCAAGCTGCATAAACTACATAGTTTCTCAGGGGAAAAAAGAGGAGTTTTCTCACAAGATGACTGATTAACTGGGAACATAAGAGACCATTCTATCAGATACGGCAAGTGTGCCTCCAAGGTACAAGAGATACCACAGAACTGTTTAGCTTGCTTTGCTTTTTCCATATCATCTCGAGCATCTGGAAGAGGGCAATGCCTGGGATTACAGCACAGAATCCCAGCCCTCTGCTCAGGCTCCCCTCTGCACACAGCATGTGAAACAAATGTATGCACAGGGACTTCAGCACCTCTCGCAAAGACTTCAGGGGCTTGAAGGTGCCTGATGACTCCTGAAATTTCCATGTGTCTCTCTTTATGCCCAGCTCCTTTATTGCCAATTTAAAACCATTGTCCAATACCCAGTATTGCTAAATTCATATTGATTAATGCATGGCATCTGAAGCCAACTTTTTGTCACAAAATCTATTTTTTCTTCATTCATAGTCATTTTTGCAATTTGGCTTTCTAGTTATCACCTCTCTGACTATAGATATGGCTACAAGTTTCTCACAGTATCAGAAACACTGTTCCATGTTATGGGACCCCTACCTCTGATGTCCTTTTTATCTCTCTTTCATGAGCGAAGAGAATAATTAATCATTATTTTCTTCATAACTTTCCCATTCTTCCCTTTCTTTAAGCACCCAAATGCAATTCCTTTCATCTTTCCTGATAAGTCATGTTTTCTAAATCTCCTATCATTCTTGCCTTTCTGCTCAACTCTCCCTTGCGTACTCATGTATATACATGTGCATATTTATGATTTTTCTTGTCTTTTTTTTTCTGCTTTAAACTGTATATGGTATTTAATGACAAGTAAAATAGAATAATTTTCCCCCATAAATTTATAAATTCCCCTAGTTTTTAGATTTTAAGCAAATGCTCCTTTTTGTAAAAGTATCCTGTTAACTCCTAACAATGCGTGATTCTAGCTTTATTTTTCTATAGTTCTGCTGCCTGCAGTGTTTCTGCAGCTGTTCTCCACTTAGCATTACACTGTAATACATTTGCATTGTACAATTAACTTCTATTCCACTATAATAACTTTTACTTTTTGTGACTAAATATCATCATAGGGATTTTCAGATTTGTATTTGATTTATAAAAATAGTGACTTCCAAGAAATACAATTCTTGGGTTATAAAGTTAAATATTTTCAATTGTATAGCAGTTTTAAATTTCCCAAATGTTATGTTTTTGTTGTGAGCTTTAACAACATATATTTTTACCTCAATCCTTACACATGGAGAATAAGGAAAGTGTCTGTTTAAAATGAAATTTATGTATGTGTGATTCTATTTCTTCTTGATAATTTTGCCCTTTAAATTGTATTCTGAACCTGTCTGTTGGAAAGTCCAACATTTTATACTTACTCTGAGGAAAAACCTGATGTTATCAAAAAACTCCACCAAACATAATGATGAAAGAAAGGTTTGTGAGAGCTTCTGTTTGCCTAAAGCTTTACAATTTAGAATGTTATAATTAATTTCCTTTATTTTGGAAAAAAGTAACAGTTATATCACACATAGTAGAAGTCAATTTATGTTAGAATTGCATTGAAGTCTATTGTTTGCTACACTGTGAGGAGGTAAAACATCTCTTCTTTCTCCCTCTCCCTTGTCACAAGCTGAAACAAAAGCCATATGCAAAAAGTTAAAAAAAAAATCGCATAACAAGTGAAGTCATAAATGTGACAGAACCAACCAAGACTACCTTGTACTACTTTTCTAAAAAGCCTTTGGGGAAAATTGCTGATGACAGTAAAAATAAGGCTGACGTAACCCCTAAAGGAAGCTAAGAGGAGCCTTTTTTTCCTTCTTTTTTTTTAAATAACTTTTTCTTTTCCTTGACAGGGAAATTCAGCTCACTCTTCCCCTCATATGAAATAAAAGGAAAAAAAAAGTAATATTTTTATATTAATAATCAAAGAGAAAAATTCTTTAACCAGGAGTTTAGAATTTCCTGCTGATTGTTTTAATGGGAGGACAATACATCTGAACATCTGGACCCCTCTGAATTTGAAGAACATGGGGTAAGATTCAGCCAGTGGTGAACTGAATATGAATATTAAACAACACCTGGCATTCCTTCAGTATCACTGTTCTTATGGAATTTTTATTTGCAAAAGGAATGAATGAAATCACTGAAATAATTTTGGAAGAGAGAGACAATTGAGATGACAGGCTACTAAACTGTTGTTATCCTGCACTTTCACCTCCTGAGGCAAGAAGTTTAATTCTATTTTACTCCTGGCTTTCATAGGTACTCAAAATACTACAAAAGAGCTGTTTGTAGACAGAGAGGGGGGGAACTACAGAATAAGCTGGGTACGCTGAAGTACGTACAGTCATATTACATGTTGAGCCATCCCCACAACATCCCCATGTTTGCTTTGTCCAGTTCCGTTTTTTCCCAAATTGCTCTCCATTTATAATTCAAAGCCTGAACTGGAAGTACGTGAGGTGAAAATTGGCAGGCCATGAAGAACAGAAATTTGTGAGTGAGAAGATTTTTAATAAAGACAAATAATATCAATGTTTTAATTTTTAATGGACTGCTGTGGAAAAGGGTGTCTATCAATTAATTCTTCCACCTGTAGTGGTGTACCCTGGGTATTTAAATAGTACCTAGTGGGCTTCTCCTTTTCAAACAATAATTTTCCATCTACCTGTGTGCTGCACTACAGCCAGACTGTGACAGGTACTGAAAGACACAAGTGGATTTCACAAATGAATTAATAACATTGGCTTTTTCAGAAAAGTTTCTATTCAACTTCCTAAAAACTTAGTGAAAACACTACGTTTAAGTTCCTGGTCTGTCTCATCGATAATTTGGTTTGTTATAACTATAAAAAATGTAATTAGTTATTTATAAATCCAGTCCTTTAGATAAAAGACAAAGTTTATTTTCTTTAGCAACAGCTTAGATTTAAAGCAATGAAAGAAGTGAAGTAAATTAAATTGATGTTTACATATAATTACATAATACATTGAAAAAAGTCAGTGCTGTATGTCAATAACAGTGACTTGAACCACTGAGTATATCAAATGAAATTCAATTATAAATCAAACTATTAGACCAATCATAACAAGGTATTGACATGTGTACGTTGTTAGGTATACTTCATTAGCTGGGAAAAGTGATTTTTAAATACCAAAAACCAAATGAGAAACTAATTTACACACAAACATACATCCCCACACACTCAATTAATGCATTGATGCCCAGAAACAGGTTGTATTCACTACACAGCAGAAAACTGTTTCACTAGATGAGCCTATATATTCTTGGGTTTTGCACTGATTTCCTAAGATTCTCTCTTATTTTCTGTATTGTTATTTTTACCATTAAGGAATATTTTGGGATGTCTTCAGTCCAAAAGTTAGTGTAGAAAAAAATTGGATCGTGTGAAGAAGCGTTTCAATTTGCTGGTTTTTTTGAGAGACTTGTACCGCTACTTAAGGAAGTTACACATATTAGTAACTTAGACTGTGGACAATGACATTTCAACATGGCACTTCCCTATCTTTATTTTCTCTCTTGTATGAGTACTGAGCTAAAGAGGAAGGAAAAAAATCTGTTACCAAATCTAACACATACAAGATATTCCATAAAAGAGCAAACTGTTTCTGTGCTTGTTCAAAGCTTTTCTTTTCAGTTGTACTTTTAGAAAACAAGCAAAGGATATAATCTAAAATCACTCTCTGAAATGAAAAAAAAAAAAAGCTTCTGTCCTTACTTGGTTCACCAGGTGTCTATGAAAATACAGCTCTTTTCACACCAGAGTACATTTAACTGAATTTGTCTACAGATCTTTTTCAGCTTTCTAAATTCCTGGGGAAATAAAAAGGAGAGGGGGTGTAAAACTTGGCCTCTTCACTAGTAGGTATAAACGGTCAACAGAACTACTGCATAGTAGGCAAATTAGTAAAAACAGGAAAATTTAAAAGAAAACTTAAATGAAATTCAAGCATGGTTAAAAAATAAACATGATTTCCACTCCTCTACCTCTCTAAAACAACACACAAATAAAAAAACCCCATGTGGTTCAAGGTATTACTACATGGTGATCTACCACTTCTTGGTTATTCATCCTATGAAGTAAAATTATTATCCAGCTCTTTTTATATGGATGTGCTATATATTACAATCCAGAGTATCTTTGAAAGGTTTTGGAGGGTGTACTGAATGTCAAGAAGACTTTTTAGCTGTTGTCATTGTTCACTGAAAGTATAACTTCGCTGTTAGAACTCAAGAGGTGAATTCAGAATTCTGCTGGCGGTCCAGAAATACTAAGAAGCAGCATAATGATTGTGCCATTCAAAGGCATTTAAAAAAATACTTTGTGCTACCAAGTTGTAAGATGGATATTGTCTTCACTATCACTACAACCTGAGACCAAATCATTCAGTATTAAATTAACCTGATTTCCATACTGTGTTTTTTCAGACAGATTTCAGAGATATTGACCCTATGCCTAGACCAGCGCTGGATTTTCCCTCGTTAGTCTGGCAATATGCTCCAGTTTAATAACAGTTGGTCACAGTCTCGGTCCTAGCATGTTCTCAGCAAGTTATGGGAACAGGCATTACAATGTGATCTCTATGAAGTACTTCTAAATTGATGTTTCTTTCATCTTCTCATCTTCTTTGTTCTTTTGCCACTTTTTTTTGTTTGTTTGTTTCTGAGAGTTGTCACTAGTTTGCTACGAACAGTTAGCAGCGTGAATAGCTGTATGAACAGCAGTCATGTTTTTGCTTTTCTTTATTAACATCCTCCTATCCACTAGTTTCATTACCTATACAAAAAAGGGTTTAACTGACCAATATACTGTATACCTGAAATCATCAATGTTACCTGAAATGATTAAGACTTTCAGATGTTTCTTTTGTATTAACAGAGGAGATCAAAATAGTTTCACAACTGAGACAGAACTAGAGTCAGGTCAAAGGGGAAAATGTACTGAAGCAGACAGTGTCTTTCAAATAAGGTAAATTATATCTCTGGACTCTGGAGGCTTTCTTAGAAAAAATTAAAAATCTACTTTCGCCTTCCCTTTTACTTGGGCAGCATGATATATAATGGTTGAGATCCAGTTACCATTTAAATTCCTGTGCAGGTGTGTTTGTTCTATGGTATCCTGAAGATATTAGCCTTACTCAACCATACATGCAAGTGTTTAGCAGACTTTCCTACCTTGTCAGGCACAGTGATCTTAACTGAGGACTGAGCAAAACACTGTACAAGATTTCTACAAGTTACTTTTTCTATTTAATTGAAAAAACCCTATATTTCTAAATTATTGTTATTAATTAAGGCTTCACGCTAGTCTTTGAATGTTACTATTAAATATATGGTGCTGATCTGAATCTTCAGTGATGTATAATAGTGATTCCATAGCTTTCGATGGTTACTGTCCCATTTACACAAGTAACAAGCCGTGAGATAGAAACAATGTGTATGACAAAGGCAAACTGGACTAGGAGTACACAACTTTAAGGATCATTTCATTTAAAGTATACTGCCTTTATCTTCTACAGCTTCCTGCTCACCTTCTGTCCTATAAGTATTGAAGAGTTTCTTGGGAATATCCTCATTTATATCAAAACCACGTCGGTCTCAGTAAAGACAGTGAAAGACTTTTTCAGCACTAACCTTGAACTGTTGATCAGTTTGACTATGTCAGGCAAGCAGGCAGGTGGGAACTGCTGGTCCCCTTTTGAACTTGTCAAATGGGGCCTAGGTAATTAAAAGTAAATCTCTGGTTTCTTTTCCTGGGCAAACCAGGTAAATCAGACTGATATTTGTCTGCAGCAGCTTACCATTACCTGTACATAGCAGGAGTGACAGTTTATGACAATAGAGTCCTCTTGGTATTAATGTTAGGAGATGCCCTTTGCCTCTGTCTGGAGTTTATCAATGTCTTTTTGGAGAAAATGTTTTTCAGAACTCTGTACTGTTGCCATAATTTTTCATTATGTAGTGAAGACCAGTGCAGGGAGGCGGTTTGCTTTCTGTGGAGCACTTGTTGGCACAGCAGGGAGCACTGTCCACCGTTCTCCTTCTCAGACAGCTGGCACCAAGCATCAGGCTGTAAAGGTCTAGAGCAGCAGGCGGAAAAATATAATACTGCCTTTCCTAAATCTGCTCACTGGAACCATTCACAGAAGTTACAAAAAAGAGATCAAGTTCACAGGAAGTGTTCAAAGCAGGAACATTCATGGTGCTTAGCTATGTCTTTGCCGGGTTTGAATGCATCTGTTGTTTCTGCCACGATTTATAAACATATTTTTTTCCTCTCCTCTCTCTTCTCCTCTTTCCTTTTCCCATCTCCTCCCACCTCCTCCGCTACCTTTTTGTTTTTACATTTTCTTTTCCCCTCCTTTTTTCTTTCTTTTACCTTTTTTCTTTTTTTTTTCCCTTTTTATAGAAAAAAAAGTTTTGGTAGCAAAATGATGTACAATCAGTTTTAATTGTAAGTGACCCTTCTTCTTCCACAGTGAAATTAGCCATTTAACAGTATTGACAATGAAAATATCTTCACTGAGTATCTATGCTTTCACTATGTTGAAGTGCATGAGTACAATTCTAAGGGATACTGAATAACATCTTTCTCTACAATTATTATGTGTTATCCAAAATCACCATTCTGAATTGTACCCTTCTATTACAGTTATTTTTTTGGTCTTTTCTTTTCTCTTGTGAGATACCAGCAAAGAGAATATCAGTATCTCAGTTTCTGAAGAATCATGTGAGTATCCTTCAGGTTCTTCAAAGTCCTGTTTCACATAGACATAAATAGGTCAGGGAAGTATAAATTTTACTCATAGGATCAAACCACCCCTCTTTTCTTCACACCCCCCCCCCCCCAATGGAGTCCTTAATGGAGTACTTCAGACGTGTAGCTGTAATTATGTACTTGGCCTATTTTATATAAAATGGAGCAGTGGCAGGATTAACAAAGAAAGGAAATAGCATTGTCAGAACCCTTGGCTAGACCTCTGACTCAGAAAAAGATAACTCAGGTAAAAATCAGATTGAACTTTTTATGAATAAACTGAGTATTCATTCTTTCTTACTGACCAAGAAAATCTTAAGAAAAATTGTAGGTTTTCATTCAAACAAACAAAAAAATCTGTTGAAATAACATGATACAAAATGAGATCCTTGAACTACAAATCTTAGCATTTTTAGGGGGACTATTTTGCGTTAAACAAAGGATATTTGACCAAATGGATTAGGAAGCATAAGACTTTATATTTTCTATAATTACTTTATTACCTTTTTTCATCATGCTTGCATCTTCCTAAAATTTGAAAGGCTTTTTTCTTTTTCTTCTGAGTGATTCACATCTGGAGGAAACGAAGGGAGGAAAAAAAACAAAAGAAAAAACCTCAGTGTATAATTTACATCATTAATAGCAGAAAAAAACTGTAGTTTATATGCTGAGTATATCTTACCAGAAAATTCTCAGAAGCTTGATCATTCTTTTTTCTTAGTAAAAGTGTTTTCCCAATTTGCAAGAAACTTTTTGAGTCTTTTGATCCATTCGTTCTTTAACTAGGGAATATCAATGGGAAAATACTGCAAATTTTCTGAGATTATAAACAAATATCACAAAAAAAACATTAATAAAGAAAAAAATATCAGGTATTTGGTAGCATTTTGTAACCCTACACTTTGAAATGTTCACTAGCCAAAGGTAATGCTTTGGTCAGGGTGCAAAGACTTCCGTCTATAAGTTTAGCTAAATTATTTGCAAGACATTAGACAGAATTTTAATTAATGATGGAAATGAGCTACTATATCCTAACTGAGAGTCTCAATGTATCAGGTGCAACCTCCATACCATTTCTTCTGGTTCTTTTGGAGTTCCACATCAGTTCTTGTTCTGCTTGAAGAATCAGGCAGCAAAAGCATCTCAGAAAATGTTCATGTCTGTAAGCTAAAAAACTAATACAGGTAAAGCTGTCTATCGTTACAAGCACACTTTAGAAATAAGGTAGGCTTAGTGCTGAGGAACAGTTTAATAGACTGAAACCAATACTGAGCTAAAGCAAACTGATGCCATACTGGAAATCTGTTTATTATTCACTTTTTTTTTCTCTGAAGAATTCAGATCTTAAGCCTACTTATGCTGCAAAAGATCTTCTGTATATGGATTTTTTTAAATGGAAGCTTAGTGCCCTGGAGGTTAATTATTTTAAATTTAAGTGGTGTCTTGTATAAAAGGCTTCTTAAAAAGCAAAATACATTTAGGTTAAAAAATAGAAAAGAAACAATCTAGTAAGTAATAGCAAAATCAGGAATGTCTGGAACAACTTCTGATATCTTGCTTCTCTTTCCTTGCATCAAGATTGCAGATAAAGACATAAATATAGTAGTTTGAAGTGGAACTGAGTTAGCAGTTCATACCTGATTTGCCAAATACTGTCTCTGTTGAGACGAGTCTTCCATGTGGACAGCTAGATATAATGACTTTGAAAATGTAACTCTGCATATAGAAATTAACAAGCCTTAACCTTTAGGTTTTTTTTTTTTTTTGGGGGGGTGGATTATTATTCCATAATGTAGCAGTTATAATTGCAAGAAAAAGAAGCAAGTATGCAATTACCATTTCTAACCTCCTAAAAGCTGAACAGGTTTGTTTTTCCCCTTCCCCTCTAGTAGCAGACCAAGTAAGACTATACTAAAAAAAATAATGACTACAAACTTGGTAAAAGCTAAGAGTAATTACTTGATAATTTGTTATCACTGTCAGACAAAACTGTAACTACTGAAAGGTGTTACTTCCTAGAGAATGATGGTAAGATGCTAACTTAAATAAGCTTCTTAAACAGAAAAAAACCCATAACACTTATTAGTTTTATTCATTTTGAATAATACAATCTTTTTTCTATTTTATATAAACCACTTGTTCTTCTTCCTCTTGTATTCAGCATCACCTTTTGAAAAAGAGGGGAAAAAAATACTAAGATTTTTGTTGTTGTTATTTTAGAACTCTTCTGAACTTTCCATTTCTGTTATCTTCAATGAAGTATAGGGTTGTTTGCACCTTGTAAAACACTTTTTGGTGTCAGCTATTAGGTAGAATTCCTCCTATATTATTTTGTCCAGACAATAATAGGTTGAATAAAAGGCAGCTCCAATATATTTTTTATTTTCTGAAAAAATTATACTTACATTTCTAAATTCTTCCATAGACATCAGACTTCCAAATAAGGTACTTGACTTATAATTTGATTACACAAGCTAATTACTATATGGCCATCTCCAGAGCTTGTTATAGCAACTAAAAAGGGACTTTTTGCAGCCAGTAGTATTCTCAGAAAGCAAAAACCACAAAATCTTCAACAATCATGATTGTTTTTATTGTTACCAAACCAAAATACACCTTAAATTAATTTGGTTGGGGTTTTTTGTCTGCTAATATACATGTTTATAAAATTCTGTCTAACTTAACCTAGTGGTGCCAGCTAGAATCTAAATCTTTATTTTACACTTAGATAAAGTTAGATAAAACAAACTTAATTTTTAACCGTCCATAGGAAAAACAGAAGTAACCGTCTTGTAGCAAGTATAATAGATGTCTTGGGATGCACACTTAGACTATATGGTTAAAGAACGTTCACATCCTTCGTGCCCTGCAGGGAATTTCCTTCCACGTGAATTCTCTTAAACAATGATCCTCTTTAAAATAGACTCAGTGAAAGCTGAATTTTAGGACTCCCATTTTAAGGGGAAAAGTATACACTCTGCCAAAGAAAAAGGTAGGAATGCTATATGGAGTGGAAGTATATATTTTAAGACCAGGGAGCTCCAATCCAATGTGATCAAAATTATGTCCCCACTGCCCCTGTGACTTGATGAGTGAGTGGATGTGCTATGCAGGCCAGTTCTAATGCTTCTTACCTTCTCTTTAATCCTATGTCATTGGTTGTCTACCTCTTATACCCCCCAAAAAAATTGCAATGTTATTATTATTACATATGATTTCTCAGGGAAAATCAAGATTACAACTATCATAGAATGGTAAGCCACTAAGATGTCTATTTTAATGCACCAGCAGTGGAAGTACAAGTAGTGTTACTGATGTAGCTTTAAGGCTTTTGTACTTAATTGTCTCTAAAACAGCTGAACAATGGAACACTGATTAATGGTGGGAAGAAAATAAAGTTTCTGAATTGCTAATAGGAACTATGTTAAAAGAATGTGAATCTCATAAATGTGAACTATGCAGTTTTAATTTGTTTTTTCCACTTGACTAGGGATGCAACTGCTTTGGTAACCACAGCTGTAGACCATGATAAATAACTCATTAGAAGAATGTCTGACTTCAGTAAGAAATACAATTCTTATAGATTAAATATAGTGTAAAGAACTACTTTTAAGAAGAAGAGGCAAATTCACTATGAAATTACAATCGGGGTTTCTTCTACAGAACTCAATACTGAATCCAAAAACAAATAAAAGGTCACCCTAAATAAACAAGATCAGCTAATTAATTTAGTAACACAGTTGGAAACATATATCATAATAAAATGCTAACCTAAAATGGAACAGTTGTCAGAGGACAGGGAAAATAATTAAAACCATGTTAAAACTGACTTGTAATCAAATTTGCTATTGTTTGGATATGTGAACTTCATTGTCTTTTTTTTTTTGAGCATTCATGCTCAGGAACAGTGCCATTAAGTACCGTAAACACTTCTGTATTACATGAAGTTACAACCATTCAACATGCTCGAATTGTGCCCTGTCTGCCTTCAGTTATAGTAGTCTATGACAATAATCACATGCCATTACTTTATTAATATTTTTGCTTCATTCCATTACAGTTCAAAATAAATTCTCTGATTTCATGTTTTTCTCATGTTTACCTAATAGTTATGAAAATAGACTTATTAATTTGTCACCACTCTAGTACCCAGAAGTTTTACATATTAATTAACATTGTAATTAATCAATTATTAAGTGTAGTTAGTGAAATTAGAAAATGAAAAAAAAGTAAAGTGATGGAGTCGGGTTTCAGAACCTTTTCTTTGAAAACTTTAGTAACTTTGCTGTTTTATTTTGGTATTTCATTTTCTACATTTTTTAAATTTCTTTATCTTTCAATTATTATTTTTATTTGCCCTAAGGATGGTTCAATACCACTTGTGCCAGAGGTATGGATTTGAAGACCCTCATATGTTCTTTCCATCCTTATTTTCCATTATTTAAATAATTGTTTTGGCATTTATTTTGCAATTAGGCATTATGTAAGTAGCTCCCAGTCCTTTTCTCTGGTATCTTATTTTAAAACTGTT
>WAAD01017996.1:336411-387551 GCA_013389945.1 Fregata magnificens | reverse complement strand
AACCTTAATGATTCTATGATTCTATAATTCTATGTCTATTCGTCACCCCTCACACGTGTGACAGATGTGTATGAGAGAAGTCCACGTTCATAGACTGCACACGTCGGCTCACATGAGAACTAGGGCTCCAACACACAATCAAATTTCCCTGTGTCGGCAGAGATTTGGGAACAAGCCTCACGTGTACTCCTGACGTTTTGCAAACGCGCTGCAATTCATCTTAACGTAACCTGCAGTGAGAGGGTGTTTTGCTAATTCTCATTACTTTGCCTTTGCTGTGGGCTGAAAGCATGCATGAGCTGTAATGCCTCGGCTGATGGGTAGGAGCTGATCATGCGCCAAAGTCCCGTGAGATGTCCTACTTCAGAAGGCCTGTGAGATGTCCTACTTCAGACAGCGCTGACCACGAGCAGCAGTTAAGGAGGTTGGCTGCTGCGGGACCGCTGTAGCCACCTCACTCGTACCAGCCGGGTAGCTGTACCAGGAGGTGATTCACCTCCCTAAAGGGCAGGGACTATCATTCACCAGCGGTTTGTGCAGCACCTTGTGGGTTACAGCCTCGGTTGTAGCCCTCGGGTGATACTTTGAGTCAATAACTATAATACCTGTATTCAGGTAAACCGGCAAATTATGGCCTTGGCGAATCCTTGCTATTGATTCCCACTCGAGACCAGTGGTTATGATGGATTATGAGGCACCATGATTTTTAAAGACCGGTTTGAATTATTCTCTCTTGTTTGCCTTTCTATGGACAGACCACCTAATCCCCTGGAGATCCCAATCAGCGTGAACAAAGAGTTCTAGGTTTGATGGAAAATGCTTGGTGCAAGGGGGATTTACTGCTGCGAGATGATTAACATTCTTGAGGTAATTTTCAATTAAATGAAGGAAACCATAGCATCAAACTGTAGCATTTCCAAGTAACTTCTGTAATGGAATATCATGTCTAGATGTCTGTGACATGTTTGATTTTTTTTAGGCTGGATTTCTAATTTTATTTAACTAGTGCATGAAACCTTACAACCAGAGGCCCGAGATGTGCTTTTTTGGAAAAGTATGAACACCTCCTTGGCAATACTTGAGAGGAAAAATTTAGGTAGGTTGTAGGGCATAGGCCAACAAGCTTGTCACTTTGGATGTAGAAAATGAGGTCATGAAGATTTTTTTTTTCTGCTGTTTTTAAACAGCTTGATGGATAAAATATTACACAGAATAGCAAGTTGGATGTGTAAGCTGTATTTTCTGTTTGTTGACTTCTGACTGATTTAAAGGAAGGAAGGAAATAAGAAATGAGGAGAATATGCTACCAAATACTTGGTTTGCAGTGCTTTTTCTAGGCACTGTTATCATAGACAGCGTATATGTTTTACATGAATACCGTGATGCATACATGAAATCTTCGAATGTTGCATTTCTGGTATTCAGTAGCATATGAATAAAGTAGTCAAATCGCATTGATTTTAATTTATGTTGTACTTCTCCCAAAAGGCAGTCATAACAAAGAGTTTGCATTTCAATTGCTTTGGAAAATAGTACTTGATTGCTTTCAACCGAAAAAACCTCGGCTGCATTAGAAAAGCAATACTTCAAAGAAAACGGTCCTTTTCCCAAGAAGTTCTTAAAGAATTGTGATTTATTGTAGCAAAATAGAACAAGGGATTTTATTCTAAATCATATGTAAGAAAATAGTAATAAAGTTGCCTTTCTGAAGCAATCTTTTTTCATGCAGTTATAGAATTGCATTCGTTCATGGCCCTGGGTCTGGTGTATAAGCAGTGGAGAGCAGGAGAGGCTTCTTAAAACTGTGTTTTAAAATGGCATGTTGAGAGTTAACGTATAAACCCACTTGGATCTAGATAAGACTCTGGGGGTCTTCAATAATGAAGAAAATGAGTTAGACAGGAAAAGTAAATACTTGTTCATATAAGAGTGCACGTTTAAAAGCCCAAACTCTGAAATCCTGATAGAATTGAACAAATGCTTCTTTTTTTTTGGTAAGTAAAATGCCTCTTTCTATATTAGCAGTTTTGCTTCATGTTGACTTAAAGCCACTTCTTGTGTTTGACACCCTTGACTCTCCCCTCGCTGCCACTCCAGCCAGCGACAGATCTCCCACAGGTTTCGATAGTCCCAGCGTCAGCCCCTCAACGAAAAGCACTCTGCAGCAGGAGCAGAAACTGCCGTAGCTGCGGTATTTCCTGGGCGTGCCTTGCATCTCCCGCCTTATAGCTCTGCTTTCATTACCCTTCACGGCTATCGTGTCCCAAAGTCGTCACTTCAAACCGACCCTAACGAGCTTCTTAAGAGTTATGGCGTTGTGAAGCCGATTCCCGGAGGTATTTCGTGTGTAACTGACTGTCTTCTGTTCCTGCGTAACAGTTGACCACGCGTATGCTTTCAGTGTAATGAGAGGATAGTCGCAGCCTGGTTTTCTGGTGTGACTTGTAAACAGATTCAGATGCTTTTTTGACTCCAACAACTGAAGATGGGAGCAGCTTTAAAAAAAAAATTAAGTTAGCTAGACACCACACAAGTTGTTCAGTGAGAACTTTGTTTGTTAGAGGGGAAGAAGTGTTTTAGAAAGGACAGCTACAACATCATGGCCTTCATGGCATCCTACTACATGTGCATCTGTATATCTGGGTACCTGGAACTATGTATACCTGAATTTGAATCTGGTCTTATAGTGAGATACTCACGCAGTCTTGATGGTTGAGAGTAGGATTTGTGAAAGCATTTGGCAGCTGGAAATTAATGGGATTTACACTCCTACATCAGTCAGACACTTGAAATATTTTTTTTTCCACTTTTATTTTTTCCCTTCTTTTTTTTTTCACTGAACTCAAATCAGAAAAGCCAAAATTGGGTCTCCTCACCAGTCATATTTTTCCTTCCAAAGACTGTGCTTACCCAAAGCCTGAATTTGGCCTCTTGTCTTTGTAGGTAGCATAATGCTTTCATACTTTTGACTTCCTACATACGGCCTCATCTGTCCTGTGATGCCATGCTACACATGGCTTGAGAAGTAACTTAAAAGGCCACTTTGTAGAAACTGGCTAACAATCCTATGGTTTCCCCCATCCCCAGTTTCCTTACTGTTTAATAAGGAAGTTACCTCTACATATTCTTTAAAGTCTATTTTGTAAACCTCTGCAGCATTTAAGAACGTATCAGGATTTGCTAACATTCCCCTAATCATTTGTATTAGCTCTTTTGAAGGTGGAATGAATTCCACGGGCAGTTTGCTTTCTTCTTGAAAATATTGATAAGATTGGGTGCAAAAATGTGAATATTAGAGTGAATGTGTTATTAATTTATCACATTGTTTCAGGGTATATCATTAACTGTTAGAACTACTTTAAAAGTAAGCAAAAACCTGTCAAAAATGGTAACTGAATAACTTGTACAAGGGAGTAAGAGAGAGCTGCTGGGTGAATACTAGTTTAATCAGACCTGATCGCGATGTAGAATTGCCGCTCATCCTAATTCCAGTTGGGACCTTTCATCTGGTACAGCCACGTCTCTGAATCCCTACAGATACAGTATTTGCAAACTTAATCAGGAGCAACAGGTTTTTCTCATGACCTATTGTATAGTCTCCCTTCTGAATGGGCTGTTGTGCCGTTGCATCTGCAAGCGGCTCTGGCTGCAACATAAAGAGCTCTGGTCTGCCCTTATGCCCCTCTGTATTTCACAGTGGTGCGTAGAAATGGCACTACACATCTCTGCTTTCAAGTGACACCGAATGGTTCATTTTCTTCTCTATTCATTGAGGATTTAATTGCCCTGCACATCAAAAGCAGAATACCCCCCAATTACCATCCTCCTTCCTAGAAAAGAGCTAACTGCCTATCTCAGGAATTTTGCCAAGAGATCCAGGCACCCGGAGGAGAATGGAAGTGTCCAAACACAGGCCAGAGGAGCAGGGAATAAAGAAATTGGCACAGACAAGCAGGTGTTAAAGCACTCCTCTTTTTCTGTGCACCTCCATCTGTGAATGTCTGCAGAACATTTCATCTCCAGCAGCAGCAAAGGGAGATGCACAACTGCCTTCTGACGCCTTTCAGGGCTTATGCCCTTCTGTCCCAAATGAAGATGCATGGTATTACTTACAACTTTAATGGTGCCTTAGCAGTGTTTTTGCAAGGTGCTAGATGCCCTTGCCTTAAAAATACTTCTCTCCACCTCCTGCAGCTTAAGCTATTTGCCAGTTATAAAGAATTATTTGGCAAAAAAACCAGGTCAGATCCAAACCGCATCAAGAACTAGGATTTTTGTGAAAAACTAGCTTTCAGGTTGCTATAGGGTTGTTGAGTACAATCTCACAGACAATTAAAACTGATTTTTTCATCAAAAGGCAGTAATCCCCTAAAGAAGCTCCCACCAACCCTGGAAATTCAAAGTCTCAAACTTTCAAGAGACTGTTTCTATGTTTCTTCCTCTTCACCCCCTTTTCTGCCTGGATTTCTTTTGTACCTGTTTTACACACCTGCTAGAAGACGAAGCTCTGTTTTGTTCGTCACCAGTAGGGTTTTTGTAATAGAAAAAACCCGGGTGACTGCATTTCTACTGTACGGGAAGCTTGCTGGGTGTTTGTAAAGATTTTCCCTTCCAGCTTTGCTGCAATGTAGATCTCAGCCAGAAATGTTGGCTTAAAACGTTTGCCATCTCATACAGGAGTCAGGAAACTTTCTAGGCTGATTATAGAGATATGTCTTCAAAGAAAACTAGGAGTTTGGAGAAGACTTCACTGGAGCTGCATATCAAGGCAAAGAATGCCTTTGAATTGGTAAGCGATGAGAAAATTATTCAAACTCCCTAGAGGTTGTCTAGATAGGACAGTCTGGGAAAAAATTGGCAGTGACTTGAAACCTTTCCAGAGAGGCTTCCAGACATGAAAATTGACTTCTGCTCACGTCCTGCATCCAACCCCTTTCCAGGATGCCTAGGAAATGCTTCGCCTGGCCAATGCCACTAACTCTCCCGGGATTTGACAAAGTGCAGGGATAGCTGAGTAGATGCAAAAGCGATAATTTGCCCCACTGCATGGCTGGGGCTCCCAGCCATTTTAGGTTAGCCCAGGTAAGACTCAGTCTTGACCTCCGTCCCTTCTTCCTCTCACGCTGCCTTGCTGCGTTACGCCACTGCTGCCTGCACCACAGCTTTTCTGAGTAACAGTTCAGAAATTTCTTTTGTGTGTGTGTATCAAAGCCTGTGCCCAAGGTGCACCTTCTGGCCGCGATCCTGCAAATAATTAATCATGTTCTTAGACACATGAATAGTGTCCTTCAGGGAAATAACGCTGTTTACATGCTTCAGGTGAAGCACAGGCACAAAGATTAGGGCTTCTGACGATTTCCTTGTGTGTGTATGTTAGTGTGGCAATTTCAAGTGTCTGTCTGTAAATTAAAAGATTACGCAGTGAAGAAAATGGAGAAGGACAGAAGTGTTTTCAAGCTTTTCCCGGATGGAGGCAAGCATGAGGAGACAGTGCTTTTGTGAAGACTGTTTAAGCAGCTGGAAAAAATGCCATTTGTCAGAGAATTACGATAGTCTAGTCTAGACAAGACTAGTGCCTGAATCGGTTTCCAAATCCTGACAAATGAATGTGTGCTGCAACTTGGAAATATAGTTCAGGTTTTCACAGAGATTTCTATTGCATTAGTATAGGTACACACACATACGCGTTAGCATATGCACAGGCAGAGGGAAAATTCCATTTGGTTTACCCTGTGGTTTGTAAGGTGACTATCAGTCACTAGGACCACAAACATAGCAGGATGTTTGCAAATGCCCAATTCAGGCTAGTGGAAAGCTTTTTTTTTCCCTTGGCACTAGCTAAAAAAACCACTAGCTGTCATTCAGACCTGGATTGCAGACAAGCAGGTGGTAAGCAGAGACATCACCTCATTGGACTGCATGAAGAGGCAAGCGTAGCTGGAGATCACCTTCGTAAATGGGATAATCGAAGTCAAATTTAAATCATCTTTCTTGTTTTTTGGCTATTTTTCCCGTGCTACTTTTGAGTGTTGGCCCCCCCTGCCCCTTCCTCTCCCTCCTGGGAGGAGAGCGTGATGGACAGTGCATCCTGCTGCAGAAGGTCGTACTTTGCTGGGATAGCACCCTAGCTGGCCAAACACTCATACAAGCACTTTATAATTTAGCATATCAG
The DNA here is from genome assembly GCA_013389945.1 of Fregata magnificens. Taxonomy (NCBI): domain Eukaryota; kingdom Metazoa; phylum Chordata; class Aves; order Suliformes; family Fregatidae; genus Fregata; species Fregata magnificens. The sequence goes on along the minus strand of WAAD01017996.1, from coordinate 381,379 downwards.
CAGTATCTAATGTCTACACTAAGTAGTTTGTTCCCATTTGCTTCTGAGCATAAGACAACCATCTGTTTATTGTCTCAGCAAAAAACTGCATGCTTTTATAGGTGTAATAAAAGACCACTTCATTGTCTGCGAGGGGTTATGACTCTTATTTTTAACCAAGACTGAGAAGACTTGGAGATGTCAGCTCCAGCATTCCCTGTTGTTGTCAGCTTCTTTCAAACTGTCGTGACCTGTTTCATTAAAAGCTGTTCCCCCTCCACGCTCCCCGAGTGTTGTGTTTAACGACAGACTTTCCCTGCTAGCATTGGTTTTCATTACTGGTCTTTGCACTTCTAGCATCTGGGAGTAGCGTACAGAGCATATGTTCATATAATTTATTTATATTTAGGGAAAGTGTGGTGTAGGTTGTGCATCGTTAAATTCCCCTTTGGATGGCTGTTTCCTTGATGTGTTAGCACAGTGTTTTCAGACCATTAGGGTTTCCTGTAGCAAAGGCTTGATTCACTATTGTGTCATACCATGACTCCCCCGATACCCCTGCAATGATATTTTTAGTTTCAAATAAGGGTTCTGATGCTGTGCAATGCACCGTGGTCAAAAAACTTCTATTTCGTTTTCCCTAAATACCTCTTTATATCTTTGTCTTTTGGATCTTGTCTGCTAGTGGAGGCCGAGGTCAATACTCTTCAAAATAAAATTGAATGGCATAATTATTGTTCCGGCTCAGTTAAAAACTCGAATGTTTCCATATTAATGTCTGTCATTCTCTTATTTTGAATGACAGTGCTTCTGACTAGGAGCTGCCAAGAACAGTTTGAACATTAAAGATGCATGAGTAAAAACACAGTATTTTTTTAAGCCGGTCCATTTGAATAGCTTAGAAATATGTGTTCGTATCACATCAAAACTGCCAGCAATGGCAGGGTTTTTCCTTTGCAGAAAGGGGGCCTTGTAAATAGTTGTATTCACCGGAGTTAAAATTAGGTTTCTGTGGTGTTGATTTGCAGCCAGCTTTTCCCACAGGGCAATTTATTTAAAAAAAAGAAAAAAAAAAGCCCTAAAATAGTAATGTGCATATGACATATTCTGTGAACTTGAGAGTCCATTTGGACTAAAGCTTTCTTTGTATTTCTTTCGTCCATGGTGCCTTAAAGGAAAAGTGTGGCAGTAAGCTAACTTCCCTTTCTAACGCAGGGAGTGTGCAACATTTTTCTCTAATTTGAGCTTTTGTAGGTGTACTCTATGGGATTATAGTTAGAGAAAAGGAAGAAAATTCTTCCTCCAACCATTGATCTGGGAGAGTTTGCCCAGGGGTTGTCCATGGAGATGATACCCTTGGTTCTCTCACTGCGTTGCTTGGGTTTTTAAAAAAATAGGATTCAGATGAATGTCAGTGTATTTTTCTAAAGAGAAAATAGTAAATTTATGAACTGACCAGTACTTACGTGCATCACTGAAGAAGTAAACTGGAATTTGTATTGCACATTGTGGTTTCCTTATTTTGGTATGGTCTGAAGGCAGAAGTCCTCTGTTTCCCCACAGAACTGCCCACTTGGGTAACAACGAGAGTTTTCTTCCTGCCTTTTGGCCAGGGCCAGAAATAAATCTTGGACTTTCTCCCAGGCAGACATTGTTCATTTTACCTCTCTCTCCTGCTTTCTCCTGGCACGGCTCCACAACGCCTCGGAGCGTGGACTGCCAGCACAGCACCAGAGTCCTCAGGAACAAGGACTCTCCCGTATCGAGTTTGTCAGTATGAAACTTCTTATAGAAAACAGTTTCCCTGATTCAACTAGATATAGGAAGGGAGATGTGGTGTCGTTGACTTTCATGGGGAATTAGGATCCACTTGCTGAGTCCTCTACCTACCTCTGATTTGGTCTGCCAAATGATCTTCTGGGCAAGTCACAGGTGGATGGTTAGTTTGATTTCTTTTGTGAAAGGTCTTGTGGATATTGATGGAAAAAGTGACTTAGGGCTCAGGCATTATTATCGTAGGGCTAATTTGTCCATCCTACTGAGTATTTCAAGGGGTGAAATACCAATACTTGCATCTTTTGGCAGTACCTGCTTTGTGCAAGATTTCTTATCCTTAAAAGCTATCTACGCACTATCAGTCCCAGATGGTGTTGCTATACCTGCAAATCAATTACAGGTAAAAAGAGCTTCTACATATGCACGTTACATTATTTGATTTTGCAGGGAGAAAAATGTACCAAATGAGGTTAGATTTCAACCCTCGTTTTTTTTTGGTTTCCCCTAACATCCTTGTCTGATTCACTGCTATAGCTGAGTGTTGCAGGCTTCCCTGAGCAAAGTGCAGCCAAGGTGGAGTCTTAAAGATGGTCATAAATCAACTGAGATACAATAGCTCTCTTTCTGACACCTCCCGTAAGCCCCTTGTGAATTCCACTGGGTTAATTTGCAACGTACTATAGTTTAAAAAACAAAATCCACATTTTGAGGGCAACGTTACTGAAGAGTCATTCATAAAGATCAGTCACCCAGAAAAAACAACACATCAAAGGGAAAATCGTTAAGCAGGACCTATTTTACTAACATTTATAAAATGAATGCATGATGCTTTATTATCAAGGAAACTTCATAAACTTTATGATGGTATAGTAAGGCAGTATAACTAACTGCAGTGGCTAAATCTCCTTCCAGTAGTGGTCTAGATCATGAGGTTATAGATGTCTCCTGTCCTCTTCATGAGGTTATACATGTCTTCTGTCCTCTGCTGACTCTTTGGCTCAGAAGAAATACCTTCCATCCTCTACCTCCCACTTTTTTATTTTTCATTAGCATCCTATTAAAGGAAGCCAAAGAAGTATGAGAAACAGCATGTTTTGTTTCTTAGCATGCAAACACCAGTTTATCTAAAAGACTTGTATTTATCTCGCAGACTACACCTAACTTTTGTTCATTGTTATTTGATGTTTCAGTAGACCAAGAGCCTCTAAAGCCTAGTAGCCATATCTGTCTGTATGAAGGAATACAGAATGGGCATATGCAGGTGTACAAAAGGAGTAGGATCAATAAACTGAAATGAAGACGCACTGAAAGTCCCTTACAAAGCTACTGAGATCTGTGATTTTTTGTCCTGTCAGACTTTGTCTAGGTTTTGAAGGGTTTGTTCTAAAAAATGAACGTCTCTACTTCCCATTGAATTCAATTAATGTCAGTGAATAAATGTGAATAAATGAATAAAGCATTCTCCACTCCTTTATTTTTAAAGCTTTGTCTATGGCAAAGTCTCTCTGCATCCTGAGTGGAGAAAATGAACCATTCTGCCTTTTTTTTTTTTTTGCAGGGTATGACAGCTAAACTAACATTTCTGCCTGCCAGCTTGTCTTGGAGTGTGAAATTGAATCGAGGGCAAGAAAGAATAGTATAGAGTCTGAAAAGCAAGCTTTTTTTGTCATTTTAGGTGTGTAGAAAGACCTGTTTCTGTTTGCGTTATGCGAAACTTGTAGGGAGGGCTTTGAAAGTTCCCCCTTGCTTGTTTGCATTGGCACGTACAGCAGCAAAGCTATTGAGCATCTGCCATCAGGCTTGTGTTTCTTCTGAACGGCGGGCTTGGGGAAGAAGATTTGAAGGGGCTGGGGGGAAAACTTGGATTTAGCCAGCTGGTTGACCTTTTATTTATTTATTCATTTATTTATTGAGGAAAATGGAGTTTGATCAGCTTCTTGGGAAAAGCCTGTATTTGAATCTGGCTCAGTGGAAGTGGGGACTGGAGCCTGCGTGGCGGGTCGTCTCCTCTCTCTGGCCAAGCCAGAGTGCTGGCATTTCTAGCAGAGGCAGAAAAGCCTTTCCCTTCCACACACAACCTTTTGCTTCTTCAGTGCCAGTAAAAATAAGAAAACGGCATGGCTTAAATAGCAGACCTCCCTCAAAATAACTCTGTGGTCATGAGCTGAGGGTAGAAATTGTTCCTTCTCCGTAGCATATGTGAGATAAATGATTTGCATGATTATTTCTTTCCCGTGCCCATTTTTAAAAAGAGGGTTCAGATTTTTGAGCAGTTTCCTTCAAGGAAGTGTATGAGAGCTATTAAACACATATTTCTCTTGGAAATATCACTGGACCCTTCTTTTCCTTGCACTGGAGCGAAGAAGTGTATTAAAATATTTTCACTGAATGGAACTTCATTGTACTAGTTTATTGGGTTGTTCTGCTCAGTCTTATCTACTCTTTGCCATTTTTAGTTGAAGTGGTTCCTCTGGCAACAAATCATTTTTCCTAACCAGACAATCCAGCCTGGGAATTTCTCTAATTTACTCCACGACATACTTCAGTAGGTGGAGGAATAGGGAAAACTGAGGAATGCTGAAGCGCTTCTGCACACCCCCACTCACTGGCATCCTGAGATTAAAGTTCTTCTTTTTCTCACCACAAACCCCTGACCCCTCCGCTTTCTTGTAACTCAGCATCCTCTAGATGGCCCTTAGGCACAGCTTACCGCATGATATGTGCAGATAGCTTAATAATAGAGTTTCCTGCTGTGAGGGTCTTACGGATTCTGTGAAATCCCAGAGGGATTCAAGGAAATCTGCATTATAATGCACTGTTTGGTACAGGTCTGTGCACTGAGCGGGTACACAAAAGGTAACGGAAACTAAATGTGTCAGGCATCATCTTTCTAATCCAATGTGGGGTCTGTTTAATCTCTTTCAAAAGATGTCTTAAGAATTCCCAGTGTCTTCATTGAGCGCTGGGCTTTCACCGCTGCCCGGATGGGGGCTGGGGCTGTTGCGTGGTGGGGCTCTGCCGGCCGCTGCTCCATGTCGCAGTGAGCTGCCATAGACGGAGTTTTGCTTAATTAACACATAGAGGCACGTCTGCTGCTAACCCATCCTTGCCACTTGCTTCAGCCTGGGCAGGAGGCTATGATACTCGGTCTGGAGGAAGCATCTGTAATCCTATAAACAGCTCGTTGAGGGGCAGGAAGAGAGAATTGGGACTTCATTCTCTTTCTGTCTCAACTAGGAGAAATAGAAAAGCCCTTAGACCTGATACAGTCAGGGCTGAAAGTGTCAGACCATCCCGGCTACAGCGATGCTAGCACTAAACTCCAACACCTCGACACACCCATGCTTTCACAGGCACCGGCTCACATTACAAAAATTTAAGGCCTTCTGCAAAGTCCTCTGGCTCAGACCCCAAGCTCTAGACTCAAGATTCAGTTTATGCTTTTTCCTGTGTGAATGTCAGTCTCCTAAGCCAAGTATGGAAAGCTGAATGCCATGGGATAGTGGAACGGTGTTTGGAATTGGCGGGGGGGCAATGTGTGTTGAATAATAATAGTAAAGTCTTATGGCCCTGAAAACTCTAGCAAGCCGGCAACTCCTGTTGGCTTCTGGAGGAGTATTGTGCTTGTAGCGTAAACCCTACTGCTTCATGGAGTTATTATGTTATGTTATGTTATGATATATTATGTTATGTTACGTTACGTTACGTTACGTTATGTTATTGAGGAACCTGGGGAGGAGAAAAGTCTGGGTTCTTGGAGGACTTAATGTGATGTTAACCAATAGTAAAGTAAAAGTAGTGTACCAAGAAGAAAATGGATGTGTTCAGCAAGCAAAAATGGATGAAAAATGAAGAATTGGTACAGGCAGGCCAAACTTTTATCAATATTGATCTTTGCCTGCTTGTGTAGTTTCGCAATAGTAACTTTTGGCTAGGTTGGGCAGCATAATGCGTGAGAGCAAAGAGTAAAAAATAAGGACCACAGGGGCAGATAATGAGAACAATGAATAAATCAAGCAACCTTTTTTGCCTCGGTACTCAGAGATCATCTTTATTGTAAAAATCTGAGTGATCCTAGGAAGAAAATCTGAATACTTAAAATGGCAAAAATCAGCAAAGGACACATAGTTCAGAGAAGAGTACACATCCTGCGGTAATTAAGAGCTGGCTGTACTGGTTGTGACTCAGTTGAGCTACATTATCTCTATGTATAAAAAGCTATAGACTTTGCAAAGACACAAAAGAAGGGGAGAGGTAGGAGAAAAATGCAGAATTCCTGTCTTTTAATCCACCTTCCAATGTTTGGCTTAGCTACAGTGTAAGCGATAACAAAAGAAGAGTGTGTATTTATTAATTGAATGGTAAAACTTGTTTATAAATGTCTATAGAATGAAGAAGACCATAACACTTGTGAAACCAGTCAAGCTCTGTCTCTCCTTGTCGGCACTGGGATCTTCGGTTTTGTCCAATTGCCATCTAGCAGGTCTTCAGCTGTGCTCCTGGGACAAAGGAGCTGTGGCTTTCCAGGGTATTGACCACCACCACCACCATCACCATCACCAACCTGCACTCCCTCAGACAAAGTGATCTGCTTCTTGGTCTGAGCCCCTGTGGCCGTGCCCAGGGAAAACCTGCACCAACTCCCAAGGGGATGAGCCCATCTCTGCGTTCAGCCAAGAACAGAGATTGCAGCAGAGCCTTCGTGCATCGTCAGTCTCAAATTGCCTCGGCCATTGCACCTCCCACCTTCTTCGTTCAGCCTTCAGTAGTGCAGAAAGTGGCACTTCGGGTGGCCAGAGCCTGAAACATTGGAAGTGTTTCAGCGATGTCAGTCACCATGCAGACCTTGATCTTCCAAAGACCCACCTGGAGTCCTAAGTTACTTCTTTAAGTGGTGCTTAGGGTGACGTGGTGGTGGTAGATACACCAGGAATGCCCAGCCAGGAAGAGGCTAAAGCTGTTACTGTTGGAACCAGTACGTCAATAAAGTTATACATCAATAACTATTTACAGATTGACACCTTGGGACAAATTCTGAACTTTAAATGTTTCAATCAGTGCATTGGCACTGGTCTTCACCACTCAAGGGCAGAGGCCCCAGGGTTTACTAGCAGGGCTTTTAATTACCTTAATACATTCTCAGTTGATGACAGGCAACTGGAGCATACAACATATTGCCCTTCTATACCTCTTCTGGTCTTTTCTGATGGTATTGTGTGGCCGGAGCTGGTGGAAAAGATTCAATTGTGAAAGAAAATGTGAAAATACATTGAATATTTTTTAAAATTCCAGACTTTAATAAAAATGTAGCTATCTCTTCATTTATTTGTTTTAAATAGCTCTTTCATGTGTTGGGACAAAGGGACATTGTATTAATTGTGAAGTGTGAAATGTTTTTCTTGTTTGCTTGGGACAACAACTGGGAATACATGGATTTGCCTATTCACACTTTATTGTTATGACAACATTTTTTCACAAAGTATTTGAAAGCCAGCGCTATGAAAGGAATAAAGTCGGCTATAAATCTGGAGGCATTTCATGCTTTTGTTTTAAGCTTGCGTGTATGAGCTTTGTCAAAATTCTGAGTCTTTCATCCATGGTGTCTGCCTGATTCAAGGGTTCTTTTCTTGTTCAAATATCCTTTAGTAAAACCCATTTGACTGAAAGGCTGTGCAAACATGAGCTGGCTATGATAAGAGTTCTACATGAAATCTTTAACGTGCTTTGTCAGCATGAGCTTTTTTCAGCTGTGGGCCCTACTAAATATTTTTTCGCCTCTACAGTAAGTTCATTTTCTTGAAGTGCATTTCTTATTTATAATTGCTGTAATTTTGGGATGGATGTATGACAATAAGTCATTATGCTTTAGGTGAAATGTTAATCCGCTGTGGATTAGTGTTACTTGAAAAATACTGCCCTAGTCCAAGCTGCGTTACTAAAACAAGCTGCATCCGAACTTAGGTCCCAGCCATGACTGAGTTTGCAATGGACCTATTTGCTATGTCTCTCTTTCCTAAGTGGGCTGCCTGTCAAGCTTTCTTTAGCACCGAAATGCTAAAAGGCATCGTAAGGAATCTAATCCTGTAACTGCTAAGCACGGAAAAGGTGCTAGAGGAGAACACATTAACCAGCTTAATCAAAATTGAAAGACGTGCTTTTTCTTTCAAACGTGGTTGTCATATGCGAGTACATCATTGCCCAGGCAGGAACTGAGAACAGAGGGGTTCATTTCAACCCTGTCTCGGCTCTGTAACATTCAGGATAGTTGTTGAAAAAATAGCTGTTTGCCCTGTAACAAACTATTCGTTTCATGCAATATGCAACCTATTTTCTCTAGCTGGTTTGGTTCTGCAACTGGTTTACAGGAAGAAGAAGAAGTAAAACTTTTCTTTGAAAAACTCTTTGTTTTGCTGCTCTTCATTCCTGTGTTGCGGTTTTAAAGTCTGAGCTTTTCCAGCTCCTATTCATCTCTGCTCACCTTTGCTTTTCTTGGTATACGTCTACATTGGCATACAGCTCTAAGACAGGAAAAAAGGAGAAATTTTACCACATGCCTCTGCTAAACGCTAACTAATAACACGCTGGATATTTTCCACTCCACCCAAGCTGCATAATTGTTCACCATATGAAATGAAGTTAATTCTGTGTAATGTTTTGATGAGTAATTTTAATCAGGGTTGTGGAGAAACTGCTCTCAAGTCTGGAAATGTAAGCGCTTCCTGTAGTAAACAAATCTTGTGGTTTTAGCATTTCACTTAATTCGATTTTTTAGATGACAGAACATGTTCCTTCTCTTGCCCTATGGTCTTCAAGGATTAGAAGCACTTTTGTAGCCCAGTTTAATTTGTTCCTCCCTAAACCAGTTAAAGGGGAGAGAGAAAAGGGTAGTTTTCGTCTTTTCCTTTGACAAGTCAGGAGAAGTCTTGACTGTGACTATGACTTCTTTCCTTTTGCCTGTCCTTCACGCAGCAAGGGCAGGAGTCTGCTGCGATATCCTCTGAAAATTAGTAGCTTCTTTGTAAAGTGCACACTGGATCAGTGTCTTGTTGGAAGAATACATGGGGAAACTGGTGAATGTGAGTTGATTTGACACTTTTCAGCACATGGCAATGACTGCGGGCACCTGGAGCCAAATGGATCTACCAAGTAAATCTCTTGACTTCTGGCAGTGGCTGCCAGGGTGAATTCGGTCCATAGGTCTTAAGCAATCTTTATTGCATGTCCTAAGCTCCCTGGTGCTTTCAAGGCTCCTAAATACACAAGCTTTGTTCCAGGCTAACATTTGAAAGCAGTAAGAAGTTGCAAAATGAGTGGCTGGTAAAAGTACTTCTATTACATAGTAGTTAACAAGGAGTTGTTCGTATTTGGGATGGAAGAGCCTGATCTGTTTTCCTCTTGGGCTGTCCCAGACAATCTGTGGTTAAAAAGGCCAAGGTACTTAGTTGTCCAGGGAAATTATAGAACAGAAATTCGAAAATTAAATTTTCATTTGCTAGGCATGTTATCCACAGGCAAATGAAATAGGTCGTAAGTTCTGTAAGAACCGCAAGAATACATTAAGGAAAAAAATACCCAGGTTGGCTGGCTATTCATTTATTATAGCTATTTTACAGTTTCAAGCTCCCTATCCCTATAGGCTCCTGTATTTGTGTGAACACCCAACACTGGTCACAAACGCAACTCTTGGAAGCAGATTTCCTGAGAAAATGTGAATGGTTGCAAATCAGGAATTCACATTTTAAAAATGTTCTCCAATATTTCCATGTAATTCTTTATTTTTATGAATTTTTCCATTAATAATCTCATTTCCCAGAATGTTTCCAGAGAGGAAACACAAACAGGAAAGTCACAGTCATTTTAATATATATGTAAATAGGAAGACAGTGGCGTGATGCAGGGGTTATTAACATTTAGCAACACTCCTCCATTTACTATTGTTAAGCACCATTTCACACCCCTGTTGGAAGTTTAAAGTACCGGTCCCATGAGCTATCCTGTCTCCTTCTTTTATTAAATTCTTTGTCACAGATTTGTCCTTTGCCAAACACATCACCTGCTATTTTAAAACTGAGAATCTCCAGATGTTAATTTTTTGCGAAGGCAGATTTAGTGTTCCCCCTGAAAAATACCACGGCAAACAAAAGATGCATGCTGTTATAGAAATGACAGGTTTCCTTTTTTGGCAGGTATTCAGTAGACTGGGAGTGCAGGGAGTGCCTGTTGAAGCTCATGATTCCCGAATTGCAAGAAATGTCTTTTCATTCCACACTGCAGGGGACAGGGATGTGCAGCTTTTGCTACTGAGCAGCATCCGTGGTGCAGGCTTTACCCTGGTGAGGGCAACGGGGGGAAACTCTCCTACCTTCCCCTCCAAACGGCTCTAGAAAATATTTCATGAAATCTCCTCAAGTCTTAAGTTTATTTCAGCCTTCATTTGCTAAGAAAAACCATCTGTGAACATTTGACTTGATGCGTCGTGCTGTGACATCCAGCAGCAGCACAGCCCCAAACTGCGGAACTGCTCCACCTGCCTCGCGTGGCCGGTCAGCTACAAGCTAGCGAGGAAAAATGCTGCAAAGCTTTAAAAGGCTTGAACTTATAGTCATTGGACGTTATACCTTAAAGCACTTCTCTATAGTAATTGTTGTCCCCATTAATGCAGCATCTACCACTCAGTGATGTTCTTGCTGTTGCATCTCCCTCCATTTGGCAGGGAGAACCGCACTGCTCCCATTTTACAGAGAAGACCTGAAAAGCAGAATTAAATGGCTTGTCCAACGTCTCAAAGGGGCAGAGGTGAATTCTGAACTTTGGTCTCCCAAGACCCTCACCAGCATCATAATTCCTTTCCCTTGTTCCAAAGGTTTCAGCTAAATAATGGACAAACATCCCGGGAGGGTCTGCAGCCACTTCTGCTTGGTCCAGAAAGTGCTGGTGGCTGGTCGGGTGGGGTTTGCGAAGACTTCCCAAATGATTGCTGTCCATGCAGTGCTGGGTAAGGATTTATGTTACATCTGAAGCACTTGTCAAATGCTCAACACAATAACTTGGGATGTGGAGATTGCAAAAAAATCATTGGGCTGGAAGGGAGTCCAAGGCATGCACGCTGCCAAGGTGAAGTGTGTGCGAAACATGTATTTAACAGAAGAGAACGACATTGATTTTCTATGACCTGGGTGATTTCAGAAATTATTTTGGCACTGCATTTTGCTACCTAAGCTGTTTAAGGAAATACTGCATATCCATTAAAAAAACCTTGTAGCTCAGCCTTCCCTTGTCCTTCATGGCATAAACATACCTGAGCTGTATCCATTTCCTCTCAAAAGCATCGTCCAATACTGGCCTTCCCTGTGTGTTAACCTGATTTATTTCTTACTACATGAAACACTGATTTCTTCATTCAGCCTATTTCTTTTATGACTGACATTTTCTCTGGTTCTGTTGATAACACAGTTACAGCAAAACAGAGGATTTGATAATATTTTTAATATATTGGTTTCTTAAACCTTAAAGATTTCAACCTGCATTTTCTACAGACAAAGTGGTTCTGTCTGCAAGGTAGGGCTTTAACCTTGGTGAAGCTTAGAGATGTTCATTAACTGTAGTCTTTGATCTTCTTCCTCTTCCTTCGTAAGTAACCTTCAGAGCAAGTCCACTCGGCTAGAGGACATAAGTCTGGCTGCTTCATTTACGTGCAGAGACACTGGATCAACACCTGCAAGACACAGCTAGGAACGAAGACCACATATTGTAACATTCACTTCCCGGAGCTCCCCTGCCTACGCGGGGACAGAACAGATTGTCAGCTTCTGTTGCAGCCATCTAATAACCCACCATCTGTTTTTCATTTTTAATTTAGACACAAGCAATAGACCTGAATCTAAACTGTGGTTCCGGATCCCATGAGGTTTGCTAGAAATTCTTCTGAGTTTAATAACTAAATAAACAAAAATTATTTAATCTCAGCAGAAATCCACTGAGCTGTGCACGTGCCTGCCATGAGCAACTGCATGCTCATTACCTCATTTGTTCCAGCCCCCGCGCTGTTAGGACTTGTTCCTTGTCACATCTCAAGTCTGCACCATAATTTCTTCAGGGCAAGGACTGTGTATGTTTGCCTGGTAATGTATCTATGGGAATAACGTAAAATACTAATGGCATTAACAGCAAGTGTGAAAGCTAATTTGGAAACTGGAATTAATTTTGAAGTTTGGTTCTTCGGTTCATCTCGAGTAATCAGGCAAAAAACAGGGAGAAGAAAGAAACATCCCGCTCCAATGTACTTAAAATTAGGATTTGAAATTAGAAATGCCACCAAAGCCATAACTGCTATCAAGGAAATGGCCGGTGAAATCAGCAGCCATGCCTGCACTGCTCACGAGCCCAGCTCAATGCCACCCTAATGTGGACACCAGGACACATGCTTCCCTTCGGTGTCTCAGGGCTACGAGTAAGGGTGACGTGACCAGGTGGGAACGATGCAGACCCAGCTAGGGATGTCGCAAATGGCTTGGGTACAAAAGGAGGAGAGGTTGTGTTGGACTGCGGCATTGTTTTTGGAGCCTGGTTTTGGGAGAAATCCGTCCTGCAGGTGGAAGTGATGACTCAGAGGGACCGCTCCTCCTCGTGATTCCTCTCCTGTCCAGACCTGGGTCTCTCTCTACAGCCTCTGTCATCACCTTCTCCTCTTCAGCCCTGTTGATGCCTTCCCAGCCTGCCTGCTGGCAGCCTAGGATAGGTGTCTACCTGGAAAACTGAAGGAGCATTGGTATAAGAGAATAATATTACCAAAATAGAGGGTTTGAGGATGAGGCTTTCCAGGGACTGTTTCAAGCTACCGAGGACTGAAGAGTCATCAGGGTCAAGCTTTAAAAAGGATCTAGTTCCTAAAAGGCCTTTTCTGTTGCATAAGGTGGTAATGTTAACAGGAGGAAGAGAAAAGGGAAAAATATCTATGCTCCTGATGTGCATCACTTGGAGATAAAAAAAGCTGAATGAGCTCATGCCACTCCGTGAACTTTAATGGCATCATGCTGCTTTACGTAAACTAAAAATTATCGCCAGAGATACTGCTCTTGTGGTAAATGCTAGACTTTAGCTTTGTATTGCTACCAGTGCCTCCAAATTCATATAAAGTGAAACCATTTCACATTACAGACTTTGATTCTAGAATTAATTGTGTTCGCTGGGTATCACAGCACATAAACCTGGCAGATCTAAGGGATGGGGAATCTTAGCTTGACTTCTGTGTTTCCAGCAGTCTGACATTTCCAGCATCTCCTAGCTCTCTCAAAATGAATGAAGGGGTTCATCGGTAGTGTCAGGGGGTTAAAAAGCATTTATGGGCTGAACAGGTGACTCTGTCCACAAGAAAGACAGTGAATGGTCCAGCCCTTTGCTCGCCAAGCATAATGCATATATTGACTGTTGTGGGTCTACAGTACCCATTTTTTGTTGTTCTGCCTCCAGTTTGGGGAGCCAAATGCTACCTTGGGATTCTCAGCAGCATCTCAGACAGCGGCCAGTCCTCAGTGAAGAAGTAGATGTCATCAAATGAGGTGGACCTTCCAAAGGACAGAGTCCCTGATGTGGCTGCAGGGACTTCTGCCGTGTGCTGCTATGGTCCTTGGGGCAGTAAACAGGGTGGAAGCCAGACTCCCATGGAGTGGAGCCAGGTTACAGGGATGAAGCAGAGCTGGATTTGCTGCAGTGCTGTGTCGTAGCAAGACCTTCATCTGAAGACTGCCAGTGGGAGAAGTCAGCTGGAACTGCATGGCTGGATGTTGGCAGAGCGATGAGAGACGCCTCTCTCCTTTTGGCGTCATGAATAGTTTTATCTGTTTTGCTTCTCCCCTGACATGCCAGCGTGGTGAAGAAGCTGACAGCATTCATCTAGCGCGAGTGCCAGCAGAAGAGAAGGGGAGTGGAGCAGCAGAACTGCTGAGAGTCATGAGGAAATTATGTGGGGCTGGGACAGACTTCCCTCTGGGTCTTACCTATGTTTTAAAACCTGGAATGTAGTCTCGGAGTTGATTAGAGAGAGCTTCTACCTTCCTCCAGCTCCAGCCCTACCCATGAGACAGTATCTGAGCTGCTGAGTTGGAGGGACTATTGTCATCCCAGTGCCTCCGCTATTGTTTCCCCCCTAGGAAAACAAGCATGTAGCTCTGTGCATGGCGAGAGAGGATTTGAGCATTGCGTTCAGGCCTGGATCTCTGAATGGAAAGACTGAGCTCTGCACACCACTGAGTGAAGCTCCGTGCAGCTTTCTGCCCAGAAGCTGCGTCTCCTGTGCCAACTCTCAGCCGTGCCCAGCTTTCCCAGAATGTTGTGCAAAACCATCCTGCTTTCTGCTCCTAATTGCAAGGAGCTCAAAATTAGGATTAGGCTATGTGGGTACTGTCATGGTCCAGCTTTGGAAAAGCTGGTTGATAGGACTACACCACCACCAATATCCTCTATGGAGGTGATGCTGCAGAGGTCATCTAATGTGAAGGAAACAGCTTTTGTCTGAGTCTGCCAGACAAGAAACGAAAAGATTTTTTTTTTAGACGTTTCAGCTTCTGCCTGACTGTTGCAACCGTCCTATTATTTGCTGCATCATTCTTCATCCTTCAGCGGGAGGGACGTGGAAGGCAGCCCTGCTGTTTAATCACTTGCCTTTACTGCTCACTTGTGGCTAATACTTGCTCCTCAGCATTGCAAGTGGAATGCAGTAGCACTGCTTTGCGTTACCACCGTGTAGCTGAGAACCAGGCCAATATCATCAAAATTCAAGGCATTCCTTTCCCAAACACACTTTACATGGAAAAGTACCCTTAACTCTCTCTAGCCTTGAATACCAGGCTTGAGGGCTTCTTTACCTGCCAATGATGCTGGGCAAGCTTACAGCCCAGATAAATCACAGGCAGCTGGGGAATGGGTGGCGGCTCTTGTTTCACCACTTGAAAGGCAACTTTTAAAAATTGGTTGGAATTCAGCCTTTAATTCTGAACCCACAGATTTGAACCCATAATCAGATGTGAGCTTGGGTCTGCACATCTCATCTGCTGCAGTACTAATGCCGTCACTATGCATATTGCCTGCCTAATCCAAAAGAAGAGTTAGATAATTGAATGTCTAAATGTCTTTAGTTTCTCCCACCACTAGTTATGAACACAGAATTAAAAGGTATTGGATCCTCTGCGCACCCCCTGAGTAAGCAGATTCTTGTAACCCTCATCTCCTGGCCATTCATTCGGTATCTGTAAGTGCTCCCTGAAGCTTTCCCATTTAACCCAGGCTGCTTTCCTAAGAGGAGCCCTCAGACATGCTACTCCAAATGGAATTGTTTGTTTTAAAATTAAAAACAAAATCCCAAACCCACACACCTCCTAAAATGAGCCTTAATTTAGAGGCAATTCTTTAAAACTTATTTATTTTCTTTCTTTTTCTAAATCCTAACTTCAGGAAAATTTCTAACGCAGCACATGCAGCACTTGTGGCTCGGGGCTGTGCCTGTGGGCAGCTGGAGCCTCAGCATCGCTTCCAACAGAATGCTGGTCCACACAGCCCTGCAGAAAACTGTCATTTTTACTGGTATTCCTGCCACAGCAGAATTTGGAGGAGGGCATAGAGGGGCTTTATGGCACAGCCTTGTTGTTCTTCTTGTCACTGGTGCAAAAAAATCAGTTAAATTAAAAAACTGCAGCCTCTGTTCTCCACTAATGATGGGAAAATGGTCCTCTGCTCTGCTTCCTTACTTGAAATGTCACTCCACACTTAAAAGAAAAAGTAATGGAAGTAAAATGAAAAAAAGAAACATGTTTTTGCATTTCTTTTCTAAGTGTATGTAATAAGGATGAAAGGGGAAGGTGTATTTTTGCTGGGACACTAGTTGAAGTAACCACTGAAATTTGTGTTTACTGCTGGGTAATATGTCATATTTAACCAACTTCACACAATGATGGAATTCACACACGGAATGAAGTTGAATGGAAAGAAATGATTGGATTTACCTTGAAGTAAGTGATTCTTACAAGTACTGTATTCTTTTACCGAGAAAAATTGAAGTCTCTGCACAGAAGCAACCGTTGCTTCATCAGGTTTTGCATGTCCACTCACCTTCCCTGTGCGAGTATGATCTCAGTGATCTGACTGATTTCCAGCTGGAAGTGAATGTTGTCTGGGTGTGATCCCAATGCCCAAACACACTAACTGTGGATGGTGGCTGGAGACTTCTCCAGAGAAACCAGCGATGCCAGGAAGAAATCACTTACAATGAAGTCACGGATGGGAGTCGCATTTTGTTCTGAGGCTGTGGTCTCATCCCTGTTTCTCAGTCTGGATCATGATTAATGCTGTGTCCAGGTTAAAAATTTAGATTTTTTATAACTGGGCACTGAATTTGCTTTTTCTGTTTCCTGACTCATTTGAACCTGTGTCAGGCAAAGCCTTTTTCCTCTCCTGGAAAAGCTCTGTAAGTCTCTTATCATGCACCCTTTTTGGTAAGCTTCTGATTTTCCTCTCCATCTTGCCTTTCATTCTGGAACTTGCAGCACATGTATACTCGTGTGCAAAACACACCCACAGTGGTATGCAAACAACAATGCAGAAAGCATATTGTGTATTTTCATGGGCTACCGGTGTGTTTTCAGGAAAAGCTCTTTTCTGCAGATGGACAAACAGCATGGAAATTTGTAATAAGCTCCCAGAGATTAATTACTTTGTGCTCTTTGTCACGTTCGAGCTACATGGAGCACCAAGTTAATATCAGATATCATGTAGGCAGTAGCTGGGTAGAAGATCACTCACAAAACCTCCAAGATTTGGGCATTCGTAATGTTAAATCTAATGTTCATCAATTCGCTAGGAGCCAGGAGGTGCCAGAGGTACCCGTCTCCCCAACGAGCTGTTGCAACAGGACCCCGATGGCTCGCAGCCCACTGACATTTCCATAGAGGGATGCTTGCTCCAGCCTCTTGGCCCGCTTCCCAGTAAGGATGATTGGATTCTTATTTTTCTATGTGCATTTCCACTGCTTGTTAAATGCCGTACAATATTTACTCCACATTTGCTGGCCTTAACTGCTGAGGGGCATTGCTGAATGCTGTTACCTGTCCCAGTGGTGGAAGTGGTGGGGGGTTTGTGAGACTGTGCAGGCTCCTTCAAGATGAAAGACTCTGTCCTAGGAATATTGGGTTTTATTATTTATTTAAAGGATGTTTTCATGACAGTGCAATTTCTAACCCAGCATGGTGAGGCCATAAAATAATAGTGGGTCTGTTTAGAAGAATGTGTTTTATTTGGCACATTTTGGGAATAGCAGTACAAAGGAAGAAAATAAAGTTGCAATGTTTATGGCAGCTGGGTTCTCTGTCCGTTGGTAACCACTTACCACAAATAACTGCTTGCTAGTGCCCACACATGATATTTTAAGACCCGAGCTCTTAAAAAGAAGCTCTTAAACATCAGCAATATTTAGTGCTGTACAGCCTTCTGGCCACCACATAATGACTGCAGTGTTTTTTATGAAAATGAAACTCATCACATTCTGGGCTTTGCTTTAAGACCTCACATCAATCACTCAACCCCAAGCCGTGCCTCACACCTTTTCAATTCCCACAGCCTTGTTCTTTCCGTTACGTTCGTCTTAATGTCTCTTTTCTGCCTTCTTTCTTGCTGCCTGCTCCTTGAGGAAATATGCTCTCTCCAAAGCTGTTTACTGAACAGTTCTCTTACTGATCTGGAGGAGAGAGGGAAACCTGGTCAAGTCTAGAAGGCAGACATGACTGGAGCACAGTTATTGACTGTTTCTTACAATTAAAACTAACTGGGCATAGGTAGCGAAAACATCAAGCACCAGGTAAGACAAGTAAAGGAAAAAATATTTTTGTTCCATACAAAATTAACTGTGGGACTCATTGCCACAGGATATTGTGAAGAACGGAAATAGAAAGGATTTTAAAAATGAACTAAGCAAACGAATGAAGTCTGGATTCATCACTCATTATGAAATGCAATGACTCAGACGAAACAAGCCACTGAGAAAGCCCCCAGAAAGCTGGTAGGAGCTGTGAGGACCAGGCACCCGCTGCTGGTCCTATGGGAAGTGGGATGGATCTGACTCAGCGTCACTCTTACGTGCTCTTCAATCATGCCACCCATAAGGAGTAAAACAATTACAAAACATAATTACAAACTGTTAGAAGCTATATAAATGCAGTTAATTTAAGGTAAGCGTTTGCCTTACTGATGAAATGACCCAGATCTTTAACTTTTTAATCTCTCAGTTTCCTCCTTTCTGCCTAATATTGTCTTTCTCCTGCTCTGCCATGATGAGTTTTGCTTGCATGCTCCTCGGGGCTATGACTGTGTCTTTCTTTCTGTAAGGTTGTCTCATGCAACTGAAAAAAGTACAGTAGCTTTATTCATTTGCTCTTACTTTCCTCCATTCCTTGACAACCCCATACACTATGGCTCTCCCTTGCTCCTTAGTCTCCTTTCTAAACAGTGGACAATAAATGCTGCACAAAGTCGTTCTATCGAGCAGGCAAATGGGTTGGACCTTTCCAAAGCGCTTCGTCCTGGCTTAGTCCCTTGTCACAGACCCTCCTGGTGAAACTGGGGTTCAACAAGCAACGAGGCCAATGCTGAGTGTCTGAAAACTCTTCCCACCAGTCTATTTTGCTTTGAAAAGCTCCCACCCACTGGTTGTTTTGAATTAGGGTTTTGGCCTGGGATCACTGAATTACACGACATGGCATGAGAATATATATTGCAAACAGAACGCAAAGCTGTTCTGTGGCCATTAGTTGCCTATACGGTGCCTTAGCGTCACTACATGTTGTGACTTGGATAGCGCAGGCTGCAGTCAGCTGAATTTCTTGCACTGAGACTGTGCTCTTTCCTATCTAGGGTTACGATACCGCAAAGGAAATGAAAGGAAAGATAAGCCACTGCTTCAGAAACCTCATTTATCTCATCCCTTCTCATCTGAGATGCTGATATACAAAGAGATACTGATGAGCTTTGTTTCAGTGCCTTGTTGAGGACGCCGGGCGGCTGAGCGATGCTTAGTGCTGCTAGTCACCAGATGTCCCGATGCTGCAGAGTGCGAATGCGCCCACAGTAAACAACCAGGGACAATGGGGACTCTAAGGAGGAGGAATGGGTTTGTACCAGGGCTAGTAACTGTACCTGAAATAACAAAGGGGCAATTCAGCTCGTTGGGACGGCATACTGCGGCACAGTGCAGAAAGAATGAATGAGGAAAGATTAGCAAGGCTTGGCTTGTGCAGGCTGGCACATGATAACATTATTGGTTCTGTCATTTGATGCTGGGTAAAGAATGCAGAAAGAAAGTGCTTTTAGTCAGCTAAGTTAGCATATGATGTTGGTAAGGTTATTTTCTGGTATTTTCTGCTCCGTTCCCTTTTTCTGTCCCCTGAGTCATTCCTCTTCTCCTTTCATCTGGTGATATTCCTGGTTATCAGGCAGCAACACGACCACGGGATTCCTAGCATAGCAGAGTCGGTGCTGGCCCAACGGGGATCAATACACTCACAAATTCCTGGTGGGGCTTACCAGCAGTTTGGGCAGACTTTGAACAGATCAAAAACTGGGTGCCTAGCCTGGGGCACTCTTAATGGAGGAAAGGTAACTGTAACATCTGAGAAAAAAAGTGGTCTGGTGAAGTTTTGTACACTGAGAAATTGGATAGCTCTGTTTAGGAGGGTGAGTATACGTTGAGAAACCCAACTTTGGGCATCTGGGCTTGAAGATGTTGGTTTGTACTCTCCGTGACATACTTTGTAAAACAGAAGTCTTAATGTAAATAGTAGCAGATAAAGGATTTTTGAAGTGGCCCATTGCCATGAAGAAAAGGGAGCTGGGCAAGCAAACAAGCAAATGCAGCTGAGAGAATGAAGGTCCCATAACTCATGGTGCATTTGTTTACTTACTTTGGCATGAGACGCAGGTGTGAGTTCGTTCTTTGTTTCTTTCTGCAGGCTGGAAGAAAGCCTGTCTGCTCCTTGCCATGCAGGTAAAATAACTTGAGTACTGAAAAATATTCTTTAAAGCTGTGCTTTGCCACCTTTTTTTAATGAAAAGATACATGCCTTTTCGAAAAAGAAGTCCAAGAACCAGCTAAAGTTAAATAAAGTCTGCAAACTGTTTCATGCAAGGCTCTAACAATGGTTTTCATTTATTCTCCTCACCTCTGCCTGAAATAAGCTAAACTTTGAATGCTCATGGATTACTCTCCCCAGTTTTGCTTCCTGGCATGGTTCTTTGCACATTTTCACCTCTCAGGTGTTGCAAATCCCCATGGCCCCCCTGACCAGAGCCTGCAGACTCTTTACACACTCTCCTCTTGCTTATATTAGTCTTTTGAATTTTAAAACTTTTAAGGATTTTTTTTGTATATACTTTTTGATCTTAGCCAGCTTAGACCCTTTTACTGAGAGTTTAGCAGTATCTTCTCTGAGGGCACAGAGAGTCTGGGAGAAGGCAAAGTGTAGGTGCAGTAGTGAGGATGGCTCAGCAGAGCCCAGGTAGGAGCTGCTGGCTGCAGAAGAACTGGTTTTGGGGAGGACTGGACACATCCAGCCTCAGGAGAGGGAGTTTAGTTTTCAGAACTAAATCCAGCTGTGGGGAAGCCCCTCCTGGAGCTCCAGGTGGGAGGAGATGTGCTTGCAGGGCCATGCTGGATCACAAGAAGACGGGCGCTCAGGCCAGCTGTGTAACCTGAATACCTCTCCTGCAGGATGGATAAAGGGGAGGAGGACTTGGAGATAGTAACCTGGGTAGACTGAGAAGCAGTATCTGGTATGTGGAGATGCAGAGGCTGCGGAGCAGGGACGGAGAGGAAGAGCAGGGAGAAAGAGGAAGAGCAGACAGCTGCTCTGTTGATGGTCCGTGTATTTGGCTAATGACGGTAATAAAATAGGATTAGCTGCTAGTCCTGGATTGATGGCCATGGCAATTGCCAGACACTCTGCTTCCCTTCAGCGAGTAAAGGATGGTGGTGGCACGTGGAAATTACTTTTTAAAGCTAATTAGCTGGGTATTAAGTCTCATCAGACAGTTAACATTTCGGGCAAGTACAACCTGGGTATAATTGCAGCCCCAGTAAATTTGTTTGCCCCATTAATACCTGTCTCTATCAATTATTTAATTCCTCCTCAGCTGTTTGAATGCTTGTTTCAAACTGGGCTTTACATGGATTTATCAGTTTGTTTCTGGTACTTCCAGAAGATATTAGGAGCTTTTCAGACCAGAAGGAGACGTGTTTCCTGCTCCATGAGCTCTGTAATCTGGAGGTAAGAGATTAAGTGAGAGACTTGAGAAAGACAGTGAGGACGGTGTGCTGATACATCTTTGGTTTGATGCTACAAAACCTGGGGGAGATTTCTAGTGGGAGGGCAAGCCTGGGTTTGGAAGGGTTGGTGTTTGGAGGACTTGGTTCAGGTCTCACAGACGTGACTAGGAGCTCCCACCGAAGCAAACGGAGCCCCAGTCACACGGGAGACTTCTGCTCCTGTTTACACCAGCAACGGGACAACCATAGCAGCAGGAAAACAAACTCCGGGAGAGAGGACAGACAAATGAGACAGGCCCAGGGAGCGGAGTGAGTAGGAGCTGGACAGGGATGCCAGAGGGGAGAGAGGGTCGCCTGCCCTAGAGCACCGGGGAAGTGCAAGAGGGGTGAGTCGTCCCTGCCAGCCTGTTAAGGAAAATAATAATCAGGAAAAATCTTTATTAGAGCTGACGCAAACATTTTTGCCATATCTTAAATCGGAATGTTTGCTTTTACTGCTGTTGATTTTTCTTTTTCTCTGGTTGCTGCGTCTCTGCTGAAGTTTTTGTGGCACAGATGGCTCCCTGGTAATTTGTGCGTACGTCCTTTCAGGAAGGATATGCTCCTCCAGGACGGCTTTTTTTTTTAAATTTTTTGTTTAAGTGACACCTGTTTGATGTGAGTATTAATTGAAGAGAGCAATAAAGAAGTGGGCTGACAGGTGAAAACCCTTCTCTTGACCTCCCTGCGCTTATCTTTAATGCTTTTAAGCTTATAGTATCAAAAGAATTAATTAAGCTGGCATTTCTGTGGTCAAATGGTGAGCGCTCATTTGGCTCGCAGCTCTTCGCAGCTGCTCAGCTGACATGTAAGCAAGCATTTCTGTGCAGTGCATATGTGCCACGCTGCAGTCCTGGCGACCGAGTATAGGAGTTTATTTTGGAAACTGCTAATGGCTTTGTTTGCACATTTATTCCCTTTGCTGAGAGAGGCTGCAAACTGTTACTGTGACCTTTTGTGTTACTATGATAAGAAGCTGTTTTGGAGGAAAGTAGGTCTGGTGCTTGGGACAGCCAGGAGCCTTTGCAAAGGCCTTCAGCTCATCTGCGCGGAGGGAGGCACAATGCTGTTTGTGGCTGGAATCCATAGGCTAGATAATATTTGCTAGGGTAACTATTTAGAATTTAGGCATAGGAATTTAGAAATAAAAAGAGGCTAATGTATATACTTATTCAAGGAACTGCATTGCTCATTTTGAGGGTCCAGTTATGGAGGCATCTCCAACCATGCCAGGACTGCTTCAAGTTGATTTCTCAGCAGAGAGACGCACGCAGAGGGGAACGCGCCTTCCTCCCATCTTCGCCGTGGAACCCTGCAAAGCCGTCTGATGCCAATAGAAAAGGGGCTTTTTGGTTTCTAAAAGGGGAAATAGCAAACCACCCTGAAGACTGAGCAGCAGCAGACCTCACAAAGTGTTATTCTGTCCTCAGACCATCTCTTAAACATAGCTGCAAAAAAATTAAAGTTTAAATGTTAATTTTTATATAAGAAACAAACTAGAAATTGTGCTTGTTCTTTATTTTCGCATTAGAGCTGCAGACAAGGCAATGTATTGCCTTCATAAATTAACACCAGACAATTAGCTCTAATTTACTTTCAAGTTTTGGTAACATTGGTTTCCATCTATGTCCCCAGCTTCTATTAATAAGAAAAGTCTAGTTATATGAATCACAATTTATGACAGGGAAAACTGAATTGTGAAGACGTTCTTACTGAAAGTCCGACGTGGCTTTTTTTTCCTTGGTTAAATAAGTAGCTTGAAACTGGTAATTTCAAAAAGAAAGAACAGCGCTTGTTGCTTTTGCAGTGTCCTTTTCAGATTGTGCATATAATAATATATAAAATGAGGCATATTTCCATAGCTGCCATTCTAGAGTGAACAAAGCTTGTTATTAGATGTCTAGCCTAGTTTGTTTGATTTGAACTGCAGTCAGAGGGATGAGTGCATGCTTGACATTTCTTCCGCTGTAAAATGTCTAAAGCAATGCCAGCCCGGGGTCCATTATGGGAAAGTAGTAAAATCCATTCAGTATGTTCATGAACAACAATTCTAACTTTTAATAAAATTACAAAGTGTATAACCACTTTTGGCCACATATGCTCCATTTTTCTACTTTTTGATCTTAAAAAAAAAATAGGGTAGGTTTTCTTAGATATAGAAAAAATACTAGCAAAATCCGTATTTGTTTTATGCAGCTGAGCCTGTTTATACTGTCCATGCTAAGGATTATGTGCCCTCAAATGGGAGAGGAATTTTGTCTACAGCTGTTGTGGAGAGCCATTATTGTAAAAGGTGATGGAGAAAAAGTGAAGAATTTTTTTAATGAATATATAAGTAATGAGAATGGAAGAGAGATCAGGAACAGCGACCTTAGTCCAGTTCCTTGAACCCTGGATGTACTTTAAGTACATCCCTGAGCTGATCCCTGTTGAACAAATAATGTGAGCATACCTTTAAGCTTTATTAGCTTCAGTGGGGCTTACACATGCGTTCAGTAACAATCTATAATAAACGCCCTGCTGAATCGGGGCACCAGGTTTGCTTTTTAAATCATGGATAATGGTATTTGTCCAGCTTGTCCTGATAGTTACAGATAAAACCACTCTGTGTTCAAAGTAGTATTATCCACGCTTAAATATGTTAAAGAAATAGACAAAGTGTATTTCTCCCTCTCAGATTCCCTGGAGACACCTGTCTCATTTGATTGATGGTTTGCCATCCTTGCTGGTGCTTCTCAGTGCATCAACTTGAAGTATGGTGCTACTTAAAAGATCTCTGACTTGCCTTCTCTTTTAAGCCCTAAGATCTTCACACCAAGGATGCTCTATTTCCAGCTCTCACTCCAAGCTCCAGTAGGAAGTGGCGTTTCACTGAAGTCACTGAGAAGCCACCAGTTGGCTGATGGGCTCTACCTGACATGTGGGCAGACTAATGTCACTTATCCTAGACGTATAAACTCTCTCTCTTGTTCATGTCCCAGGAAATTAATCCTACAGCTGGGAAAAACAGCAGATCCCAAAAAACAGGGCAGCTATTTCAAGCTTCTTGATGCTACTGTAACTCAGCCAGGAGGGCTTGGCACTGTTGGGGCAGAGGAACACAAGGAGCTCCCAGCTGGGGCANTGCAGAGGAGAGAAAAGAGGGATAAAGAGGGAGTAAGTCTAATACACCCTCCAAATCCTCTGCCAGGCGGTTAGCAGAACCTAAACTCTCTGACAAGAACTTAATATGCCTTTTTGAGTCATGGCTAGGACAGAAGATGCTATGGATTGATATCATAATCAGATATTCATCACTGTACAGGCTCCAGGCATCGCTCACGTATCTGTTTTAATTAATGGAATTATTTATGTATCTTTAGGTATGCACAAACCTTTTTTTGCTACAACAGTTAGTTAAGCAGCCTAAAGGCTGATATAAATGGCAGATGACTAAGACCAGAAATTGGTGCACAGAAGTGGCTTGTATCGCACACCTTTACTGCTGGAGCCCTGTCAGGGCTCCCTCTGACAAGCTGCTTCGGGAAGGCTGGAGGGATGCTTTGACTCACACCCAGCGGCTGTAAGCTCAGCCCAGACTGATGTTGCAGGAGGCATCCTGGCTCTGCCTCTTTCCAGCAGCAGGAAGCAGTTTCAGAGTTCCTCCTTTGGGTTCATGCCTCCCAAACGTGGATATTTTTTTGGTAAATAAAGAATGCGTGCAGCTTGCTTTACCTTGGTAAATACAGCGTGAGCGTATGCGTAAGGTTGACGCTAACACAGAGTTCATGACTTTGAGAGGCTGGTCTTGCAGCTGGGGAGCTACCAGCAACCACAACCTCGTTTTAGGGTTTCAGCCTTTGCAAGCAAAGAATTATTAATGCCATCGAGGCTGATGGAGCAGCACAATCACCATAGCAGATGTTAACGAGATCAGTGCAGAGAAGATAATAATGGACCAAAAGCAAGAAGTCTACATATATTTGAGATCCATTTCTAAAGGAAGAAAGAAACGTTTCCACGCCAACTGCACTAGCACATGAGCAAGCCTGGCACAGCAGAAACACGTCCTCCCAGCTTTCACCTTGGGAGAGAGTCCTGGTTAGGGATCCATCTCTCCACCACAGGGTCTTACCTGCTTTGGGATTTTCTAATCGCTTCCCTCCTCTGATCTTAAGTGAACCATTTTGGCCTGGCTCTAGAACGCAAACGCGTCAGCAAGAGCACTGGTGCAATGCAGGATCTTCCATGCACGGGTATCCTCTTGGGAGGAGGCAGAGCCCTGCCAGGCTGCTGAAGGCTAAGTCCCAATATGCCAAATAATAAGGATAATCAATAAAAACTCCAGATGAGGAGAGGTACACTGGTGGCAAAATGGCACCGCTGGTTGATGTAATTAATCTGTGGTACTGTACTGTATGCACAATAACAACAAATCCACACCTTTTCCCCAAATTACGGAAGAGCTTGGGTAGCTGGGAACATCTATGAAGCGACTTTTGCATTCAAGTCTGGATTGTGAATAAAAAATGTAAACGGGTTGGTTTCACTTAAAGAATGAGAACAAGATGTCACAGATTGCTGTAGCACATGCAGCAAACTGGGGCTCTTAGTCACTCTCAGTTGTTTGTCTGGTGGCTGGCAGCTATCACTTGAATTTTCCTAGCTAACTAGATGGAGTCCCAAAAATATGCCCCCTAATCAATTCATTATGGAGAAGAGACTGAGCTCTTCACACATAAAGATGGGGGGTTTTTTTAATCACTGTAAATTCATGTTTCCTTCATGAAATCCCCACTTTGGGATGTCCATGGTGTCTTTAAAGTGTCTGTCTCAAAGTCTTTATATAAAGGTTCAAGGTTAGTCCCTGCTAGTAGTAGTTTTCCTTAACACTTCACGTCAGACAGTGTAACTAACATTTTACTATTTATTGGTTTGCTGTCTGGGGGAAACTTTACTAATTTTTTTTTTCTGAAGATTAATCAGGTCATCCAAAACAGACATTAATATGAGGATGAAGTCTTCTGTAAACAGAATTATGCTTAATGTTCCCACTTCCAAGTGGTTCTCAGCACTGTTGCATTTGTTAAATCCTCACTGCAGACTTAGTAATAGTTTATGATGGTGTGATGTTTTCTAGATTCTGTGTAAGAGCTACTGCCCTGCCATTTCTACCGTCAGCTGTTAGTCTGTGTTCAGCACTCCTTGAGTGCAATTAATTTTTGCATGAGGCTTCTGTTTTGCCAAAGATAAACTAATATGGTTTGCATGCATTTCCACTCCTTTTATGGATTTTTTTGGTGCATTTTGATTAAGATAATCTGTCAAACAAGTGTGCGACTGGCAGTGACAAACTGACCAGTGTGCCATCATTGGTTCCTCTTGGGACGTTTTCAGTAGTGGTCTGGTGGTATTAAAGATGGAAACGAAGGAAAACAATATGGCCCCAGTGAAGCTAATTGGAAAAACTCCCATAAACTTCAGCAGAATCAGGATTTAATCCCTGCTATTTTACAGTAAAGCAAAGCTACATGGGAGAGGACCCTTTAAAAAAAAAAAATTATTAGAGAACAGTTGTGATCTTGCATGTCAAATGTATCTCATTATAAGTATTTTTCCAGTATCTCTAGAGAATTTAGGGACATTCAGTGGGACCTTCTTTTCTGTTTGGAAAATACTTTGCCCATTGTGGGCACTAGGAGAGGAAAAAATTGAAATAAGCTGTCTCCAATTGCAGTTGGAAATGTAATACAATGGGAGAGGGCTGAGACCCACAGGGAAGCCAGTGGCAACACTCCCACTGACCTTAATGGGAGCTGGACCACGTCCCACACGGCCTCGGAGACATTTGTGGGAAAAAACGTCTACTGTACAACTGAAAGATGAGAATGAAGAAATGCATGAATTTCAAAACTTTGTGGCTCAAGTGGGGTCAGCGCCAAAACCCGCTGAAGCAAACAAAGTCAACGGTCAGGCTGACTTTGTTTGACTTGGTTATGTCTGTCTTTTTGTTTTGTGGAAAATTTTGTCAGTTTGTCAACTACTACTCTTAAAAAATACCTGTTCATCACACAGATAATATACGTTAGCAACATTTCTCCTTTGTATAACTGATACACTGGATCTTATCCAAAATCATAGGAGAGAGGTTATTTGTGTGTTTGCAATCCTTGCTAATGAAGTCCATCAGGAGCTTGTGACCTCCGCTCGCTGGCAGTTCCCCACCCGGAGGTCCCTGGGGTTGTCTCCCTTGGGATCAGCCAGCACGTGATGTGATGAGACCTGTGGGCAAGGGCTGGGTCACCTTGCAGCCTGGGGGGAGGCTGGCAAAAAGGGGTCCTACAACGATGGTGCCTCTGCTACTGCAAGGCGAGGTAGATTGTGGTGGTGTACAAATGCTGCCATCTCACTGGTTTCAAAGACAGCAGCAAACCGAGGAGGAATTTTCATTAGAGGTAAAATATTTTCTGGGTTTGAAATGCGGTTGAGGAAAAGCTTAATGCTGAAAAGGCATTTGCTTCATGTACAGGAAAAGGAATGCCTAAAGGACTGCAGAAAGGGGGTGAAAATGTCTTCTACGTCAACAGTTCAGGGACAGCAGAGGCCAGAAAGCCCTCAAGCTGCTATTGTCTGCTTGCCATTTTGTGAAATTATGGAAGAAGATCTCCATCATGGTTCAGTTGCCAGCAATCAGGTGTCCAATGTACAAGTGTGGGCAGCGGGGAGCTAAAGACCCTACAAACACAGAGCCTCACCGTGGGTACCGGGACAAGCTTTGCTCCATGTCTCTCCAAGTGAGTCAATTCTCCAAACTACATGAAAAATTTTCCACAACCTTCAACAAAGCAGGGCTCACTAACACCAACTGTGGAGGAAATTAGGTCCTCACCCCCAAACAGCACTCAGATGGGCAAAGAACCATTAAGGCATGGCAACATGCAGAAAGAGCACAGCTCCCGAGAAAAGGGCTGCTTGCCCTTTCAGAAGAACTTGCTAGAAGCCACAACGCGTCTTGGAAGGAACGGGGATCGTATTTCAGCCTTGGATTTTAGGCACACGTTGTGACAGCCCGCGGCAGACATGCCAGGAACTTCATTCCATAAATCACATTTCTTGCAAAGGAGGCCTCTGTGCTCAGTAGTAGTAGCATTTGTTTCTTCTTTTTCTTGGCTGCTTTGCTTGGAAGTAGTGTAAAGACTTAACCCTGGTGAGAAGGACCTGCAGAGAAATAATGGAGTATGTGAGAGCTCCGGCTTTTGCCTTGTTAAACGAAACTCGGTCTATATAAACACCCTTGAAAAAAACCCACTGGTAATGCTGCAAACACAGGATTCAGCAGCGGGCTGTTTTCATTTAGTTTTTTGGCAGCATTTTTAACAAGAATATGTTTTTTGTGACTTTCAAACCAGACACATCATCTTGGATGAACTATAATGGTAATAAAAGCATTGCAAATATCTCTATTTCTAACCCAGGTTTTGCTGGAAACATCTTACTACTTAGAGGAGAAAGAGAGCCTTCGGGTACCGAGTGTAACAACTCGCTTAGAAGTGAGCATGTACTAAAGCATATTCCTGTCTTTACTTGTACCCCAGCTTCACTCTTAGTGTTCCTCCTTTGGTTTGCTCAGAATCACACCATCTTGTTAGGGGTGGCTTTTACTTTCATCTAGCCAGACTGCAGAAACTTCAGATGAGAGTGACCTTATGTACCTTGCCTTTTCCCTCTGAAGTATGTGATGTGTTTAGTGTAATAGTGTTTCATATACACAAAGGCTCGCATCGCCGCAAAAGATTTGTTTGTGGAGAAAAGTATGTGCAGTCAGGTGGTGAGGGTGAGGAAGATCTCCGCTGTCAGGAAAGAAGATGCTGCAGTCTGCAGCAAGGTCCGCTTCGAACACTCCCGAATAAATATTTTGCAAAGAAATGTATATACGGAGCTATGATGTTCAGCTTGACTGTAGTGTAGTAAAGAAAATGGTAGTGGAGATAGTCACCATGAAAAGGGTTTAACTAGCAAAAGCACACGCTGATTTGCAGAACAGATGTGAGCAGCTGCAATTCAAAGTTCCCGCCTCTACCAGCGATAAGGAACTCTGTCATCAGCTCTCGCAGGCAACCACCTTGTGTAATCCTCTGCGTACCTATCTAGCTCCAAACTAAGGTTAGGTAGGAATTTGCTCTCATCTGGAAAGATACTTCAGAAACTGTCTCAATAGCTAGAAACTTACTAGCTTCCAGCTAACTTCCACGTCTTCTAGATTTTCTTGCCATTGCCAGCTGATAAGCTTGGCACAAATTGTCACTGTTAATCCTGAGCAGCACAACTCTATTCACTGTGTTAATAAATTCAGTCTACTTTTTTATTCTGGTCTGTTCTGATCCCATTCTCCCAGAATGGATATTCCCATCTTCCTCTCTTTGACAGTCCTTCCCAGTCTTATGCTATCAGCAAAATTCTTCAACACGCTCTTACTTCTGGTGCCAAGAATATTAATGAAAATATCTAATCTATTCAGCCCCGAGGACCAAGCTTCTGAGAGCTCTCCTCTTTGACTCCCTCCATGCTGATGGTCCCCCTTTCAGTTTCAGATACCTCCAGCTTCCCCAAGACTTTCCCTCTGCCTTTCTGGTGAAAGAGTTGCCAGAAATGCTGGGCTCTACCTGTTCTTCTGCCCAGAAGCCGGGGAAAGCCCCCCATGACCTGGGATGACGCTGCTGGCTGTTCACCGGGGCACGAGAGGCTCCGCGCCAGCACACTCCTCCACCCCCGGTGCATCATGCCCTCGTACCCTGCTAGTTACTGAGCAGCCGCTGAAAGGCAGTAATGGTGGGTCACCAGATTTACAGTGGCCAAGGGTTTGATTTGTGTTTCGATTATTTTGCTAGACAAAATACTGTAAGAATGTAAAGAAGCCCTAAAAAGCCATGATTTCCATAGTGAGTACTCTTTTAGTACAGAAATGAGAAAAATAACCAACTGTTGACTTCAGAGGCTATGCCTAAAAAAAATTGAAGGCAGTCTGGAAACAGGTGAAGGAGGGAGTGAATGGGGAGATGACTTAGGTAAGCTAAGCTCTGCAATGCTACTGTGTTTTGTAGTCTCCCAAGGCAGCTGAAATATGCTGTAAGCCTCTTCCACCCTTTGACATGCAAGAAACAGTCTCATTCTGTAGCGCAAGGCCAAGAAGTACATCTTTTTAAAATAAAGATGGTCAGAAAATGCATAACTCTTGAAGCTGGAGCTGTCTCAGAGTCAAAACACATTTGTTTGTTATCAGCCTTAGTAATGAAGAGCTGAGTGTGCAAATAAATTGCCTCTTCCACAAAAATGTTGGTTTTATAAGAATCATAGGTAATAGAATATTTAACACTAAGATCTCTCCAGTAACTCATTGCCTTGATTAAAACGCAGGCTTGCTGTCTATGAAGGTATAGCTTCAGTGTGTCATCAAACAGCTGCTCGTTACCAATGCAGCTTTTTTCCTTGAAAATGTGGCATCTGCACAGAGGAGCTTCCCCTGGTTTGGAGCAGAGCTTCCCTCTGAGGATGCCAATCACACTGTGCTCTGCACACCCCAGCAGCTACAAGTATAACCACCATTGGCCGCAGCAGAAATCATTGCCTCCAAACTCATCACCCGTTCCCGTGCAGAAAACCAGAGACCTTGCCGTGCCCAAAGCTGCATATTTACTTTTTCACCTCTGTCCTCCTTCGCCCAGCAAAGTGAACGGCTCTCAAAAGTCAATGAATCACAGCACGTTGAAGGATATTTGAGCATCACAACATGAAGAAGGAGTGAGAGTGCAGTACTATTGTTGTGCTGGTCATTATTTTACCCCGTGCAGCGTGTCATAAGGCAGTCAGTGAGTTAACTTGGTGGTGTGCTATCGCTTGGAGTTACAAGTCAGCCTCTTTGCATGAATGCTGCCCACGCAACGGGGAGAACTGTCAAGCTGCAACACGCCAGAGACACCGAGACACACCTATTGGAATGGTGCTTTGCCTCCCCCTTCGCCTTTCCTTGCTTTAGCCTTCAAACGTTGAATGGAAAATAACGATCAGGTACTGTATTGTTTATTTTCAAACTTTCTGTGCCAAACGCAATAAACATTCACTGCAATGCGAAGCGTAGACAGTCACCGAAACAGCCTACTTGCAGTACGTTTTTCTGCTGATTTGTGACTATGCACGGTTATGGCTTTTTGCACTTTGGGCTTGTGGTGATAACAGCGGCTCCAGGCCTGTGTATGCTGTGCTGTGGTGCTCCAGTTTCGTGTGAATATTGCAGTTTAATGATGTTTGATGCAGCGTGGTCTATAGTAACACGGGAGATGGGATGGGGTGGCTCTCAGAGAGGTGCCCATGCCCTCCTGCATGAGCTGCGACGGTCTGAGCACATCACTGGGGGCCAGGAAATGCTGAGACACAACTTCACCCCAAGAGGAGTTGCTGCTGGCACTACTTTGTGTCTGCTTCCATAACCCATTTGCTGCGAATCATCTCCCTCCTCTAGCCCGTTGGGGTATTTAATTGAAAAAGAAAATTGTTACAGTAGTGCTGTAGGTGTGTAACCACAGGCTTTGCAGGGGGAGATGGACAGGATCACAGCGTGCGAGGGTAACCTCTAAGAACAAGGACTGTACAAGGAGCACTTGGTGGTGGGAACAAGCCCCCCATGAGCACTGCCCTGGGTGGCGTGTGTGCTCGGGGCTGGGGGGTGGCCAGGGCTGCATCTGGCCATGGGATGGTGCCCTTGGCTGGAGTGTGGGGACCAGGGAGGGAAATGGGGGAGCAGGAGTGACGTGTGGCTCCGAGGGCTCTTTCCTGCCTGGAGCCACCAGCAAACCTGGGATGTGCTGTCCTTGCTGTCGGTCATACACCACAGCCGGTGCGTGCTAGAAGTGTGCTCCCACCACACTGACCATGCTTTATTTTCTTCTAAATGTTAAATTGGTCTAAATAAAAGATTGGATAACCAACCTTAATTTAGGTTACTCAGGAAATTCCTGTATAGTAAATTTACACTGAGTTTACTGGCTATTCCGTGCGAAATCTCTCCGACAGTATGTGCGTCACTCCCACGCTTCTCTGCGTGGACAAACCATTAGTGCAAGGGTACTTGTGTGGGGAAAGGGCTCTTTAATGAAGCCAAGTTATAATGAGGTTCTGCGGCTGAAAGCTGAAGCTGAAGAATTCAGACCAGTAATAAGGTGTGCATTCTTGGCCACTGGAGAATTTAATATCTGAAACAATTTGCCTAGGGACATGATGAATTCTGTCTTTGAAAACTGAAATTAAGATGGGGTTATTTTTTTCTAAACAAGCTGGTTCAACGAGAAGTTATGGTCTTGGTGCTGGAGGTACTGGGAGCAAGTATATGACCCAGGCGATGTAAGAGTTCAGACCAGACCCTGCAAGTCTCCACTTGGATGAAATAAAATGTTTTGAACGGTATATTAAAGCTTTGCTTACCCTCGTGTTTTGAGTCTTAACTCAACCTCCCCTGCACGAAGAAATGGGGGAAAAAGTGAGAACAAATGACATTTTCTGAACTGTTTCTTCTGTGATGTATTTTTACTTTTTTTGGTCTATTCCTCCAATAATTTCTTGCTGACATGAAATCTCCTTGACCTAAAAGGAATTGGATCACCTTTGTAGAGCTTCCTGATCTCTTTTCTTGTCTTGGGGAATGGGATACTGCCTGCCTGGTAGAATACCAGCACTAAGGGATAATTCACCAGGAAATACCCCAGGCCAAGTAATGAACTGCACAGCACAGCAGCCCTCTTTCTCCTCATTTTCCTGCAAAAACAATCCATGTGCTTAAATATTTAAGGAATGCAAAATAAAATGGTGGTAGTGACCTTGAGCTATTAAGTATATTTTTCTACTCTTCTCTTAGTATACCGCTGCACAGAGGGGAGTTTTACAGAAGCCCCCATGTCTGGCAGGGTGCAGACCTCCCTGGCCGGAGCAGGACTGCTCCTTCTCCTCCTGGTCCCTTGTAGAGGAGCTGTAGCTGCAACACAGTGACATCCAAACCACTACCTGCCCAAATGGCCCCTGAAGCCATGATCCCCTGCAGATGAGCTGGGACAAGCATGGGCATGGAAATGTTTACTACATCACTGGAAACACCTTGGCTGGCAGAAGCTAACAAGGCTGTTACCATGGCTGTGCTGAACAGCTAGTAACAGGTTCTTGATGAGAAGGAAGAAAAAGGCGAGTGAGAAGAGGATCTTTGTTTGATACAATCCCATAGAAGCATCCCTCACAACCCAAGAGTACCCTACGTACTCTTTCAGCATTGTATAGATCTTCTAGATCAATCTGGTAATGACGATCTAGATGAATCCTTGTGCTTATTTCAGCTGTTTCTATACAAGAACCCTGAAGAAAAAGGAAAAGAAAGGCCTATATACAAGGTCTACTTGACTTTTCTCTGTCGCTAATGATAGTGGTGAATGAGTGTATACAGGGAGTGCCAAACTTAATTGTGTTGTATGTGAATAATGAGTCTTCTCTTCATACTCTGGAATTAGTAGGTAAACAAGAAAGAGCTTTTTGGGGAAATCAATGTCGTGACTCCACTCTGTCCCATGATTTTACATTTAAATTTATTCGGTCGGCGGGTTTGATTAGCCTTCAGACCGTGTCCCCACAACTACCTCAGTCAGACTCCCTGTCTTGTGCTTTAGGAAATCATTCTAATAAATGTTGCTAGTTATTTTAACTGATTATTTTACTGTGAACAGAGCAGAGCTAGAGGAGAACAGAATTACCAATTTACTTCATGTGAAGGTCTTGTGAAAAGCAGGTAACGGCCAAGGGATAAAATACTGGAAAATGATTCTTTGCTTGGTTATATCATGTTAAAACCAGGACCCACCATTTTGCCAATGCTAAATTGTTCTTCATTGTGTATAACGCAGCTTCACAAATTTGCATTACTTTTTCAAGCTTATTGCCCAGCAGCTATTGAAACTAACAGAAAAATTCACGCTTTCATTTCAAAATGGCACACTTTGGGAAAAAATATATTTACTGACAAGAATTTTCATTTTTAAAGGAAAAAGAACACTTTACTGGAGAGTGTCTTGGGGAAAATTGCACATGTTTATCTCCCTGTGTTTACAGAAAATAAACAGAGAGAGAAGAATTTTCCTTACAGAAGTTCCTTTTACTGGCAGTGAGGCGCAGACCTGAAAAGCTCTGCTGGGTTGTGATCCCTGGTTGGCGCTCAGGGCTGGCAGCTGGCAAAGTTCTTATCTTCTTCTACCTTCATGGCTTTCATCAGCAGAGACGTGCAGCATGGCATTTTAAGGTTGTAGGTCACCAGGAGACTATGTACTAAGTTGGGAAGAATACCCTCTAGACAGGCAAGGCGGTGAGATTTATACGAGGAAATTCAAAGCATGCAATTGAGAACTACGTGTAGGTAATTTTTGCTAGGCAGATGTTTCTTTATTGGCCTGAGACACACACTGCATTTTAAAATGCTTCATGCTGTTTGGCCAGTAAATTATTTAATGGAACAAACAGTTAATCTTCAGTGTCCTAGCCTTGACTCTGGCTCCGCTCTTCAAGCTTGTACTTACTCTAGAGCAAATGTTTCTGCTGACAAATTCACAGCAATTTTTCATGTTGTTGGCATGGTCTGGCACATTTCTTCAAGCAAAACAAACCTTGATATCAAAAGGGGAATATTCACCTAAGGAGCAACTGAATAAAGGCTGGCTATTTAGGTGTACCTTCCATCAGAAGAAGAAACTCATCCTTATGTTTAAATCTAGACAGACTTTATGGACTTCAAACAGAAAGAAAAAACATCTTGTTAACAAGAAAGAGATCATACTGTAAGCTCCTGACAAATACGTACAAGCCTGTATATTTATACTCCTTCATAGAGCAGAGCTGGAACCAAACAATGAATAAAGACCATCAGTAAACTTCCAGTAGATGAGGCGCACGTGCAACGGCCAGAAACCCTCATCACGGACAAATTAGGTGGTATTGCCAACTAGCTGTTTATACCTTTTCTTTTTTTGATGTTATTGTAAGATGTAGGGGGCCTGGCATGCTGGATGCATGCAAACATCGTGTAAGAGACTGCCCCATCTCAAAGGAGGTTATAGTGTCTCCGGGACAGATAGCAACAGAGCTGCCAATAGACCCCAAGTTGTGTCCAGGCATTTTTGTCTGGTTGTAAAAAGGATTCCAGATTGACTGAAGCTTTTTTTCTGTATGCATTAACATTAACCGAAAGTGTCATTAGGATACAAATATCTCTTCCTCTTGCTGCTCTTCCGATGAAAGAATTTCCCATTTCAGGTTTTAGTCCAGCCCATAGTAAAACATCCATATTTTAACTAGTGAGGAGTGCTGACATGGGAAGGATGGCCATCAGCTGGGTTATCAGGTGTGACCCTCTTGGGACATGGGTTCCCCCCTGACCAAGAGCTCATCTGCTCTGAACCTGCCTGTGCATTGGTGCTGTCGCTGTTAACTGTGATACTGTAAGAGTAAAGGGAGTCATGGCCCTGAGGTGCTCCCTAGCAGTAGGGTCCACTCAGTAATAAATTGGTAGGAGCAGACACAACCAAGTGTGTATAACTGAGCCTTCCCCCCAACACGATCATACGCTGAATGGAAAACTGATCTCAGGGAGATTAGTTGTACGAAAGCGATACCCAGCCCTCACGCGGAAATAATTCCCATTGCTTAGCTGCGAGCCCCTCTGCAGGGTGGGTGAATTGAAGTCAAATATTACACTTTAAAAGACAATTACGTGTCCTTCACTTCCCTGAGCCCCGCAAAAGCCAAATAGTGCTATCTAATCTAAACCACTCCAGCTCTTCTCCATCCCCTCAGACACATGCTGTGCATTACATTTCTGCAGAAATTCATTGCAGTTTGGTTCAGCAATCCCTTTGAAGTCCTTGGAAGCTTATCTGTACTCCAGCAAGCAAGGGTGTGTCTCCCGGCCAGCTTGCAGGTGACCGTAAAGCAGAAATTTATCCCAGAGGCCACAGGTGCCTCTCTGGGGATTTTTTTTTCTGAGTATCAAGAAATCTCCAGAATTCACCCCAGAATAAAGGGCTGCATCCTGAGGCTGCCACTTGGCCTGAGGTGCTGCTGAGTGTGAGTGGGAATGTACCGTGGAACACATCACGGTGTCTTGTGGGCATGGTCCACGAGAGCTTCAAAAAAAAAAAGCTTCAAGAAAGCACTGAAAATGATCATAGCTGCCTTTTGGTACAACCGAGCAGGTAACAAACAAAGGGGAGGCGGCAGGAGGCATCTGGCTGGCTCCCCACCGGACTCCGGCAAATCCTGGCATTTCAGAGCCCCGCAAGCCCCCAGGTGCCCCCACCAGCATCACCCCTTCCCTGCCCAGCTCCGCTCCCGCTCTCCGGAGGGTGTCTGGACGCCGCTCCCCCTGCCCCCACCCCCAGGGTCCCACATCCATCACCATTCTCACCCCCTTTCCTGGTAACCACAAATTAAAGCATTAGCTAAAAACGCTGGAAAATGGGTTTACTGCCACAGGACAGAAGGAAAAAAAAGGTCTGACATTAATCCTGAGATGAAAATGGCTGAGCAAGTATTTATGTTGATTTAAGGCTGTTCTTGTTACATTCTTGGAACTACTGAGGTTATCTTGTAATCCATCTGAATTGCAGCTTGCGGCATTTTGAGCTAATTTTCAATTGTGCTACATTTAACTATTCTTTACCTCCTTCTGCCTCCCCGTATATGCGGAAAAATGTACATCAGGTTTTGGAACGCCTAACCTGTGGCCCCGCAGCTGTCTCTGCACCAGAAAATGGAGACAGAGCATTCCTGGAGAAGAGAAATTTTGGGGGCTGATGAGACTTTTGACTCTGCGGAAAGGTGACACTTTTACAGCGCTGGGTTTTGGCTAGAGGAGGGTTCAGTTGAGCCGCACTCTTTCTGTTTATTTCCTGAATGTTTTGAGTGAATGCACGTCTCTATAGATGGTTAGAGAGCGGCAGCACTAGAGATGAGGTTTATTTATTCACAAGATATGTATCATGCAAACAGCTGCAAACTGCTTCTCCTCACTGCTCTGTTAATGCGTCCAACTCCCACCCCAGCGGACCACCCGATCTGGCAGGGAGAGGTAGCGCAGCCTTCCCGGGAGCGGAGGTCTGCATCGCCAGGAGGCTGCTGCCTCTTCTCCAGAAAGTATCATACTGTTGGTCTTACCAGCTCCTGGAGCTGGAGCTCTGTGCAGCAGGCTGAAAAGTGGATGAAAAGCTGGACGTGAGCTGGCAATGTGCATTCGCAGCCCAGAAGGCCACCCGTATCCTGGGCTACATCAAAAGAAGCGTGGCCAGCAGGTCGAGGGAGGTGGTTCTGCCCCTCTGCTCCGCTCTGGTGAGACCCCACCTGGAGTACTGCGTCCCGCTCTGGAGTCCTCAGCACAGGAAAGACATGGACCTGTTGGAGCGGGTCCAGAGGAGGGCCACAAAAATGATCAGAGGGATGGAACACCTCTCCTGTGAGGACAGGCTGAGAGAGTTGGGGTCGTTCAGCCTGGAGAAGAGAAGGCTCTGGGGACACTTTACTGCGGCCTTTCAATACTTAAAGGGGGCTTATGAGAAAGAGGGGGGCAACTTTCTTATAAAAGACTTTTTAATAGGGCCTGTAGTGATAGGACAAGGGTTAATGGTTTTAAACTAAAAGAGGGTAGATTCAGACCAGATATAAGGAAGAAATTTTTTACGATGAGGGTGTTGAAACACTGGCACAGGTTGCCCAGAGGGGTGGTAGACGCCCCATCCCTGGAAACGCTCAAGGTCAGGCTGGACGGGGCTCTGAGCAACCTGAGCTAGTTGAAGATGTCCCTGCTCATGGCGGGGGGGTTGGACTAGATGACCTTTAAAGGTCCCTTCCAACCCAAACTATTCTATGATTCTATCATGGACACATGGATTTTGGAAGACTTTTTTTTCCTCTGGTGAAATTAATTTCCTTCTCCCACCATTCTCTCTATTAAGAGAAGAGCTCCAAATGGGTGACAGATTTGTCAGATTTTTGGATGTAAGGCATGAGGAGGAATTTTCTCCTGGGCCCGTTTGGTGATCTGCTCGACATCCAAGAAAAGGAAGCCTCAGTACTAAACCCTGGATGTGACATATCCAAGGACCAGACAGATTTTCCTGGAGGACAAAGCAACTGGGTATCTCTAACCAGAAGGAATCATAGCGTGATTTTCCTCCAGGATCTTTTGCAAGTCATTTCCTGAGGAAGGTGGGGTTAAGCCCATTATTTTTCACATCCCTTTGGAAAATGCTCCTGGTCTGCTCCTCACACCCAAACCACCAGAAACCCAGGTATCTCAAGCAGGCCAGGGTGTGTGCAGAAAAACCTTGCATTTCCACAGCATGTCCTGGCCTCATGACAGTTTTAGTGGGAGCACCCTATGAGTGCCTGCCTTCCCTCCTGCAGGTTCTTCTCCCTTTCATCCCTTCTTCTGCCTCTCCCCAAACCAGGGGACCCACTGACCCCGGGTCCCACTGCTGCACGGCAGGAGACCGATCGCATGTAGTTACTGTTTGTTTGTGGAGACAGGGTTGAACAGTGTGTTATTTCTTATCTGTAAATGATGTTTTTCCTGTTGAACACAATTACAAATGCAGCTCCTTTGCTTTTAGCTCAATTTTTCACTGCTTGCTTTCCTCCCCACTCCCTCTTGGTTGTACGCTGGAGATCACAGTAGTTCCTGTTTAAAATGTTTCAGCTTCTCTGTTTTCCAGAATTTAATTGGGAGCCTGTTGCTACACGCTGAGCAGGGTGGGACTGCCGGTTCCCTTTTTTTTTCCCCCTCAGAAAGTAGATTGCTGAATGTAAGGCTTCAGGGAATAAAATTTACAGGAGAGAAATTGCCTTGTATGTTTTTACCATAGAGCTACCTTGCTGGCCAACACGGTATTTCACCCTTTGCATGCCGTGAAAAGCTCTTATTAGTGCTAACGCTTTCTGTAACTGAGGGTTCAACTTTTCTCCAGTTCCTGACTCCTTACTGCACTTTTCTCATCCTCTGTGGTGAAAATGAAACTCATTGCTTTCAGATTCATTGCTGAATTGCTCTTATTTGCATGTAATGAGGCTGAATACGCCAGTAAAAATTGGAGCCTTCTTTCAAAAGCTTCTTTTGGGACATTTATCATCTGTCACTGATCATCATTACAGCCCTTTTCAAGGATGTGCAATATTTTGGGACCCATCCAGCCCGGGGAGGTGGGGAGAGGAGATGGCATGTAAGAGGGCATCTCTTGCAAGCCCCCCGTGGGGAACGCCCGTAGGACAGGGTCCTGCGGATCCCCAGCCAGGAGCCAGGGCTGCCCATCTGTGCCCAGGGCAAGGAGCGCTGCGTGGGACAGGGGACAGCATGGCAGGCCACCCCCGTCCTCCCGCACACGCCGCTTCCTTGCAGGAAGCATCGTGGGGGATCTGTTGGGATGTTTTGCTTTTTTTTTTTTTTTCCTGTGTTTATGCTCTTAGGACCTGATCTTCCCAAACAGCCGAGGGCCGGGGCCAGGAAGCACTACTTCTCGTTGTGCACAGCCAGCTGGAAGGCAGCGCCGAGCAACGTCCCCGAGCACTCGGTGCTCACTCAACACTTCACAGCCGAGGGGAAAGCCTGCGCTGCAAGGTGGGATAAGTAGTGTGCCGGCTTCACTGGCATCTGGTCAAATCGATGCTGGCTAGGATGTGTGATCTGGGACGCGGCCACCACCTTTCCATGGCAGCGCGCGACTGAGAGCGCCGTGTGGTTTCCTCAGTCTCCAAGCTTTTGTGCGGCTTGCTCTCAGTCTTTGCACTCACGATTATTTCAGACTGAATGAGCAACAGCTCTAAGATTTTATAAACCTTGTTTGTAACATTCCTCTTGCCCAAACTGCTCCTCTTACCTGCTCATCAAATGCAAGGTGGTCAGGTAATCAAGCCCTGTTGGCTCTACAAGGCTCTCCTTGGCAAATCAAAGATGCACTGCCTCTAGGTAACATTAACAACCAGCAAAAGCGTTTCTGCACATCCACACAGACCTGCTGTATTCCTCCCACTAGAGGACGGTAGCTGGTGTACACAGCCATCAGTAGCATTTTACAACAGAAGCAAGAATAAAACAGTCCCACCCTTCCTGTAGAAACACGTTCCTTTCTAGTGGTTTTCACATAATGAACCCCAGTGAATATTTAACTAAGTCTCCCCTGTAATCAAGTTTCTGGCCTCCTTACTTCTATCCACAATGTAAAACATTTCCTGATCCATGGCGTTCAGCAGCGCTGGGAATCTCCGGCAGTATCTGTTTCTCTGCTCAGTTGACATCAGAAGAGATGCACAATTGTTATTGGGTTTTTCTCATACGACCTTTGCTATACCTTAAGAGACGGAAAGGATCTCTAGGACCTCAACTTGGCCGTCTAAATCAAAAGCAACCCTGAAATGTTGCTGTATGTTCATACATATAAGAATATTCATTGCTATGTGTATGAATATTCAGTAATGCAAGTCTAGATTTCATGCAAACTGAGCTTCCCGGAAACCCTCCCTTTAACACACAAAAGAATGAAAGAGAAAAGTGTGTTTCTGAGTCTGTGTGAGCAGGGAAAGAGGACGGTTTGGGTCTGTGTGGTGACTTGGGGAACCTTTCCATGATAAAACCTAAGACTCATCAAGCATTGGAACAGGCTGCCCAGGGAAGTGGTCACCATCCCTGGAGGTATTTAAAAGACGTGTAGGTGTGGCACTTAGGGACATGGTTTAGCGGTGGACTTGGCAGTGTTAGGTTTACGGTTGGATTCGATGATCTTAAAGGTCTTTTCTGACAATTCTATGACTCTATGACTTTTGTTGAAGGAACTCCACATGCCTGTATCAAACAGCAAAACCCTATTTGTGTTTGGGCTTTACTTGCCTGACCATCACCTTTTTACCCCATTTTTGGACTGCAGCTTGTGAGCGCGGTTACAGAGTTAACAACCAAGGGCTGTTAAACCTCAATGCACCTCTGTTTACGTGGAGGCTTTCTTGGGCAGGTCACTGGCTTCTCTCCAAGGCAATCCAGTCTCTCAAGTGAAATTGTGGGTACCTTAATCACCTGGCAAAGTGGAGGAGGAGGTCCTCTTACAGTGGGGACTGGAGCTGATAAAAGACGTGGCTTTCACTGAGACAGAGACACAGGAAGAAGCAAATTCCTGTGAAAACTATGGTAGGAGATAGAGAAGTAAAATTGTGTGCAAAGGACAGGGAGAGAATAAAGATTATGAACTGCTTGGGGAATGCTGTCTCAAAGATGTTTGAGGGATGAGAAGAATGAGGCAGGGAAATAGTCGTAGACGTTTAGTGCTTCATTACCCAGGGTTGTGGAAAGTAAAAAATGACGTTTATTTCATTTTTTTTGAACTGCTAGAGAGTGACTGTGCCTGTTTGTGTCTGCAGCTGGGCCTCTGAAAGAGTGAACTGGAAACGCAGAGCTTGGCACTGCAGCGAAGGATGTGGGAAGCAGAAGGGGTCTGCAGGGATTCGGTGGTGTGGGACGGCTGGGTCACAGGGCCCTGCCCAGAAAGAACAGAATGCCTACACTGTGGATCCCTGCCATATAGTTTTCTGCCCCTTCCAGGGTTTAAACTGCAACACTCACTCTGGTGTAAGCCCGATTATACACCTTCTGCTCTGAGGTTGTGCCTGAAAGTCAGAGCACGCTTGCTGAACCCTGTGGTGTCACCAGAGAAGAATCTGATCTGATGTAACGTTGCATGGGAAGCGGCCACAACCACCAGTTGGTCTAGTTAGACAACAGAGCTTCAGGAAAACAAACCAGCGTGTATTGATCAACTGGAAACAGAAATAAGAAGTGCACGGGCCAACAAGCCAAATATATCCAAGATCTGTAAGAGAAAGACAAATTGTCTTTGCAGCCTTTGTCTTCTCATTTTTATAAGTCTCGCTCTGTCTTGCTGCGCCCTGCTCGGTGCTGAAAAGGGGTTTATTCACATGGTTTCTCTGAGGCCTGCTTTAGGGGAGCTCACTCTTAAAAGATATTCTCTAGTGGATGCTGCTTTCCACTCTTTTAGAAAAGACACTATTCCCCAAGAGCCAGAGGTGCTCCACCAGGACAGCGTGTGACAAATCCTTTATGAGAGAATACATAATAAATTGAGGATTTTCTTTTATTTTGATTATTTAGTATTCAATATTTGCATTATGGAAGTGCCTGGAGGTTCCAGCTGAGATCAGTGTCCTATTGTTCTAAGATGAGGAGCTTACCATCTAAATAGATGAACTGGATAAAGGGTGGGAGACAGGAAGCATCTATTATTCTAATTTCATAGCTGGAGAGCTTGGACACAGAAAAATTAAGTGCCTTTCCCAGGACTGTGTAGGAAAGGCAATGTAGAAGGGCAGAAAGCATCCAGTATCCCAGTGTAATACCCTGCCCGTAACACACCACATTTCCTGCTTAAATATATCTTGCAACAGTGTAATAATAACAACAAATATTTTTTTAATCTTTTCCTTAAGACATACAAAATGAGAGGAGTACCAGAAAGGTTACATGGCTACAAGGCATAACAGTCTGGAGGGAGTGTTGATACTCAAAATGCCATTACAAGACAATGACACGATGGTAGTGAAAATAAGCTCTTTTTTCCAACTGCTTGGCCTTACTGCCTGAAGAAGTCTCCCTTAGAAGATTCTGCTGTGCATAATGCAGAGAGAGCTCAAAAATGGATAGGCAAAAGTAATTAATTTGCCACATGCTGTAGCTTAACCAAAATGACGGTTTTTTGTTGATAAACACCCAGTAAAACTATCTTTTTATGGGCTGGGAACCGCAGCCCCCCCCCTTCCTGTATATATTTTGCTGCAGAAGGACTTGGTAGCGCATCTGCTTCACGCTTTTATGGATAATTATTGGATCTACTGGCATTAAAATAAAGAAATTCTTATCTCAATTTTTCAGTTTAGCGGCATCTTGAAGTAATACATGGTGAGGACTAGTGCTGGAAGTCTCTCAGTAGCAGTTTTTATGTTAGAAAGGGTTCGCGTTTCCCCTAAGACAAACATATAGAGCAATTTTGCCTATCTTCGAAAAGAAAAAGATTTTCAGAAGTGGGTTCCTATGATTTGCTTCTTTGGCACCCTAAAAAAAAGTTCAAAGCTGCCAGGAAAGGGAGCCATAAATACTTTGGAAACCAGGTAAACATTTTAGCTGCCAGAGTTTGGGTTTAGGGACTTAGCTTTAAAAAAACTCTAAAAAAAAAAAAAAAAAAAAATCT
Organism: Fregata magnificens; assembly: GCA_013389945.1. Classification (NCBI taxonomy): domain Eukaryota; kingdom Metazoa; phylum Chordata; class Aves; order Suliformes; family Fregatidae; genus Fregata; species Fregata magnificens. The sequence goes on along the minus strand of WAAD01017996.1, from coordinate 337,987 downwards.
TGGACAAGTATTTAATCGTATCCACCACGGTCAAACAAAAATTTTGGACAAGACAGCTTGAATAACAGGGAAGAAATGTTGCTTCCCGTTGTCTTCCGTGGAGCAGCTAAACCCTCAGTGATGTGCACGGCTGAGTTAGGATCTAGAGGATCTCTCCCCACAGTTCTCTAAAACTTCAATGTGCGGGTTTTTTTTTTTTTTTTTTTTTTTAAATTTATTTAATTTTCTGTATTATATTCCTTTTTTCATCAGATATAGACATGTGACAGGTTAGTAGGTCCAGCACCTGGAGAATAGAGCAGTACTGGAGAACTTGCTTCCCTCAGGTACCTGTGGCCTCCCGTGCCATCTGGCTGCAACGTGGCAGGAGCTGGGGCTTGCTCCTCGCTGGGCTCCCGTGGAGGAGCCGACTTCCCTGGAGCCCTGACTACACTAATATCTCCAGCACTTAAAAGAAATGTCAGAGGCTCTGTGAGGATTAGAACTGAGGCGTGCTCAGAAGCTCTGCGTTGTGTTTTTTTCTAAGGTGACTTTTCCCACATTACTCGAAGGCATTGCTTGCCTCTCTCACCTCATCTCTCCGTAGACACAAGCTCTTTGTCTTCTGCTTAACCTTCTACCTTCATCCCTAAAAGTCCTTGAGTCGGGCTCTTGTGGATGCAGCCCAGGAGCAGCCTGAAGTCAGGCACACCTTCACCTTACCCTGCCAGGTAAAAGAGATGCCAGGTGGAAATGAATTCATCTCCTCACCTCTGCCTGCTCCGTGGCGGAGATTTGGCTGAGCCCAGCTGTGCTCTCCCTGCAGCTGGAGCCCCTCGCTTGTACCGTGCCCCCGTTGAACATTAACTGTATCCCTGCCTGCGTGCGGAGGGGGGACCAGGGTCCAGCTGACAGCGGTGACAAAGAGCTGGCAGGGCTGAAAGATTCAATTTAACTTTCTTTCTCCTCCCCCGCTTCCATATGCGAGGGGGGACAGCACTGTTCCTGCTTTTGAAACTGGCGGTGCAAAGGAGCATTGGTGTCCTCATTTTCCTTCCTCCCTATTGATGTATCATTGCCAGGATGAAAAAGGACGTCTCAAGAGCTTTTGAAAAAATGGGTGACTACTCAAGACATTTTATAAAGGAGGAAGAATGGGAAAGAAAATAGGACTCGGTAGGGGGTAGAAGGAGCCTGAATGTGCGCCTTGTCTGTCTATTCTTTCGCTTGAAACCTGGAGCTGTTGTTCCTATTTCAGTTCAAACTGTCACCTTTAGTTCATGATGGCTTTACTGCCCTTGCTCCTGAACCTCAACAGATTGGGGCTTATTTACCTATTCACACTCTGCTGTGGAACCTCATTAATAGGCTTATTAGCCACACCATTCACGTGCAGGAGGGCTCACAGAAAAGATCCCAGCCACTTTGAGAGGAGGAGGAAAAAACTGTAAAGAGATTATGCTCTCATTCAGCAGCCTAACTGCTATGAAAGGCTCCCTGGGCCCACTGAGATCTCTTGAAGCCTAAATATGATGACAGAATTGATCCCCCCCCCCCCCCCCCCCCCCTCTTTTCACCCACATTCTATCCTCCTTTT